>JAFBJU010000145.1:706706-859848 GCA_016785305.1 Colistium nudipinnis
ATGCCGTTACTGAATGAGCGGATGACAGGCGAGTGAGGAGTGAAGGTCAGGTCGTGATCAGTCCACTGGCCAAAGATGGTCACCAGGTGAGTGTAGAGGGGGTCACTCTCCAAATCAGTGTCGGATGTGCGCAGAATACGGTTGGACACCTCCCTGACCTTGGGATTTGATGTAGACAATAAGCCCCTTGGTTAAGATGATTAATTTATTTTCCTCTCCCCATTTGTAATGTAAACTGTATACTGCATATCTAAAATATATATTTAAATCCTGCACCAATGGAAGAAAATGCTTGTTGACTCTCTTCTTCGGGTCCCAGCCTTTAGGCAGAGAGATTCTATCCTGGTACTCAGCAGGGAGCCAGCGGGAGAAAGGTGTGTTTGCAGATCCCAACCGAGAGTTTTGCCTAAGAAAAACATAACATCTTCAATTTGGTAATAAAATGTAGAAAGGGACTAAGCGTGGTGACCATTTGGTCCAGGGGAAACCATTTGCTAGTCACTTAGAGTTTTGACATGTCTCCTGGTTCCTTCATGAATCTAAAGCGGTAGCTGCCACACCTGTTGTTGCAGACGCTGCTTGCAGTGCGGAACATGTTTAAATTGGGAGTCGTCTTGCAGGAAGGGACACGATGCCGGGCGGAGCAGCCTGTCAGGTCAGCGATGACCCGGACGTCATCCTCAGAGATCAGATCTAATCCAAAAAAGCAGAGGAACCACAATTCAGACACGCAAATATTTATTAAGAAAGTTTTCAGAATCAGAATCGACTTTAATGCCAAGTAATATTACAAGGAAATCGTTTTGGTGCATTGGTGCCATAAACATAAAATAAAAAGTAAACAGTAAACATTAAACAATAAAAAGTAAACATTAATCATTAAATACAATATATAAGTAATAAGTGTATAACTGATGGTTGTGAAATGTTGAGTGAAGACAGAACTAAGAAAATGACGGCTAGATGAATCGAGAGGAGGTAAAAGGCTACGCACCGGTGGCGTTGACGGAGCGGCTGGGCCGTCTTTCCAGAGACCTCTTGATCAGTTTCACAGTGAGGTCCATATAGTCTGCGGCACGCACAGCACTACGGGTCGGCCCGGCAGGCTGCTTCAGCAGACGCAGGACGTCCGAAGGGCTCGCTGCGTTCCTCCTCACGCGGTCAACGCTCCTGTAATGGGCGGAGAGATCAGAATGAAAACGAAAAGCATTCACATTCTCTTCTGTATCATTTTGATTGAAGCAAAAATCCGCTCATCATTTTTCTCAACAATACATGACTTGTTTGTTTTTTTTTACACGTACACTTCTCTGGAGTATTCGTATGCATTGTCCACCGTGGCCTTGGCTGACCTCACAGCATCCTCAATAACACTCCTGCTCAATTCTGGAAGAAAAAAATACACACACATTTTGCTTAATTTATTTTTCACATTTAATATGTTTGGAACCAATAAACTGACGGAGGTTACGCTCACCAGCATTCACGGAGAATTGCATGTGCAGGTAAAGACCTGCAGCCAGCAGACACAGCAAACGATTCATCTCTGGGGAAGAGAGACAAATTGCATTATCTCACCATAATTTTGTAAATATTCAATCAATAAAACCTTATACAATATCTAGAAATTTTCCTCAAAACAAAAAGTCAACGTATAATTCAGTATTATTGACTATAGCATATGAATTATATACGTCGTGAAAATAAATATTCCATGCAAAAAAATAAAAAATCAATCAATCAATAAAGACCTGGTGAGAGGGGTTAAGCGCGTGTCCTCTGATGATTTGCTTCGTCTAACAAGTAGCTGATGTTAGATCGCCTTTTTATAGCCTGTCTAAACGTTTCGTTTGACGAGACGATTTGCGTCACGAATTTATCTAACACGGCGAAACTGGTTTCTTCTTCCTTGTTCCTCCTTATGGGCAAACTGTTGTCTTCGTTTTACTTCGTGCTCCGAATACGGGAAGAACTTGAAGCAAAACAGATTTCCCCGTCATGTTATCAAATGTAATCTGTTATATAAAGGCCAGACAGGAATACGATGGAAATATGTTTAACCGATGCACGCACCCTCTCCGCCCAGACACACAAACAACATTTATTTTTTAATTATTTTAAGTCAACGTTTCAAATTCTTGCGGTGTTATTTTGACAGAGAAATCGCTTTTGTATAATAAAATATTTCATTTCCCATCTGCCATATCATTTGTTCTAACAGCGTTTTCTTGCTGTGTGAATATGCACAATATGCACAATAATGGTACAATTCAAACGAAAGCGTTTTAATCCGTTGGACCCCGTATTTTCACGATGCAGAACCCATGCACATTTAGCAGCTCAGCAATGTCAGCTATGTCATGTGTTCAGACTTCGCAAGCTGGAAATTCTCTGACAAGCCAAACAATGGCTTGAAGCATGTTATTGCGTGACCAGAAAACGCCCTGCGCCAAAATTACGTGATAGAAGATCTTAGAATTCTTTATAAATAACCGCTATACCTTCACCAAAGTATGGTTGCAAAAAAGAAAATCTCCTTACGGGACCAATGCAACACACAGCTAGGTAATTCTCTTTAAATGTAATTACACAATTGTATCAATTCTTAATTGAATTGTTTTCCAGAACTTTGTTCTTGATTTGTCAGAAAGTCAGGATTGGACTGGACTAAAGTAAGTAAAAACTCTTGGGGTACACTGCAACATGAAACCAGTTGGCATTACTTATAAATATGCAAAAAAAAAAAAAAAAAAAGGACAAATAATTCGTACTTTTAAGTTTATGTAACTTAACAATTATTCTTTTTTTCATTTTGCATGCATAACTTGATATAAATGTAGCCTTACTCAAATCACTCACGACTCACAACTCAACACTTTTACTTCTACTCAATTGTCATTTTTAATCTTTAATTAAACAATTTCCTTGAACTGTTTTATTTATATTAAAACAACTCCAACAACAATTATCTACCTATAAAGATATAGTGCAACATTTAAATAAAAAGGGATTTGTTTAAGCCTCAAATAAGTGCCTCAAATGTGTACTTAATTACAGAACCTGAGAACATTCACTCAGCATACTACAAACCACTGTGCCCGCGTGCCATCACAATTACTTATGTTTTCTTAACTTAACCCGCTGAAGTACATTAAGCTAATCATCTTTTTCATCCCAAAATTACGATTAACTTATTAAACTTATATTTACATATTTTTGTAAATACCATGTAAGGATTTACAGTGCTTGCAGTCTAAGTATGTTGTGAGTCTAATGTCGCTCATGAAAACACTTAATGGACCAAAAAATGACATTAATAAGGATAACAGGACAATGGCAGACGCCAGTGTGATGGCTGCAATTTGCGGTGATCCCAAAGACAGAAACTTAAACTGGCTCTGAAAAACGAGATTGCTTTAAGACAGCACGTCACACGGAGTTTTTCGAGAAGACCACTGGCCTAGTTCACTTCTTAATAATATTAATAATCAATTGTCCAAGAAAACCTTTTTTTCTCAAGAGAAGAGGTGGGTTAAGGCCTTTACTTTTAGCCGCCTACAATTCAGTTTTTTGTTCTCTCCCCAGAAAGCTACACTCCCACCACAACAAAAAGGGAGCTCTCTGCCTCCGACCTCTCCAGGGCACAGGTTAGGCTGCCATAATGCAGTGCAATGGTGACAATGGAGACACAGCTTGCTTGTCTGGTCAGATGACCAAGGCACTCTAGTTGTGCCAGATAAACCCTCAACAATCCTTCATAAGACCTCAGGCAAGCATACTTCTGATCTCATTCGAAAGATAAGAAGTCGAGTAATTTAACATTTGAATGTAAATAATAAGAGGATCAGGAAGTTAAAAAAACTCAAACTTCTGGTTTCCTGTCTGACCCAACGAGAACAGCACTTCACCCTTCTCCAAGACGTCAAACTACCTCAATGAATGGATAATGGTCGGCTCCCACCTCTGCATTAACGTCTGTACTTTTCCATCCAAAGGCCTTCCAGTCCTATTTACCTATAGCTAGGAGATGGAAACAACTCTGATCAGAATCTAAAATGATTTTATGTTGACCACAAAAGGCCACAAAGGCCCACTTCTACCACAGAGCTCATATCGACGTCAACACAGGCACGATGTCTTAAAAATGGCACATGTTGCAGCACGCATATGTTGTAGTGGCCTTTTAATGTGACCACTTCATGGCACAACTGTGCATTAATCATGCTGTTTATTCAGCATTCTGATGTACCTCATCTGCCAGGCGGATGGATTATTTTAGCAAAGGTGAGGTGACAATGCTGAGCAAGTGCAGAGGATAGCTGTTTGTCATTCTTCACTGCGGAACAGACACACAGAAAATACATTTCATGGGAATGTGAAATGCTCAGTGCTGCTTGGAAGATGTTTTACTTCCTGTTGACAGATTAGCTCTGACATGTGCATTCGCTTCATTTACAGTTTTGAAATGGGCAAAAACATAGGGGAGAAATGACATCACATTTTCCAATTTCAACAGTGGTGAATAGTAGCTCGAAGGGGTCTGTACACAAGTACCAATTTACGGTGCTATACTTTACTAGGGTATTACCCCAAGTCTGGTACTGTTTCTGGTTTATACTTGTCAAAAGGAAGTTGTTGTCTCTGGCTGGTGATTAGAGTGTCTGGCTGTCTGGAGCAACACCAACCTCTGGGTGGTGTAACAGGCTATGACCATTTGGCAAGCGCAGATGAAGTGCTGTGCACAAACCTTAAACAAATTGACAAATGTATTTCACTGACCGTATCTATTTTTATATTTCTGTGATCCTAAGAACCACGTTAATGTCATTTTTCATTCTTTATTTTGAGGAGTCAGTACAGTGTGAGAGCATATCCTGCATATCCGTTCTACCACCCCCATGCATAAAACCTTTTCAAGAGAATATGAAGAACATAGATTGAATTTACAGCGCGCATGCAGGTATAGCAGTCGATTCGTTGTCCATGACACAACACGTTGGAATTCCGATTGTGGTAAGCACCCTGATTTGTATTTACACTTCACATAGTTGTGATATGTAAGCAATAGGGTGTGCACTACACTGCCATGCCGGGGAAGTCTCCTGATCTAATCCGGAACTGATGTCATATTTGGCAACGATAAACGCTGTGCGTATCTTTGCCAAAGCACGAAGCCTGCCAACGAGCACCAACATATCATCTTGCCCCCTGGACAAGTCGTATATATATGTTCAAGGAAGAGGAAAAATATAGCGTGTGAAAGATAAACAACATTGCAAACCCAGTCAAACTTGGGCAGCGTAAGGCTTCCATAATGCAGTGCAATGGTAACAATGGGGACCCAGCTTGCTTGTCTGGTCAGATGACCAATGCACACTAGTTGTGGCTAACAGGCAATCAGTGATCCTTCATTGGCGTAAGGTGGGCATGCTTCTGATCTCATATGAAAGAGAAGAAGCCGAGTAATTTAACATTGCTATCTAAACAGGAGGATCAGGGAAGAAAAACAGCTAATTCTTCCAGACTGACCCAACGAGAACAACACTCCACTAGCTGTAAAGCACAAGGCAACTTCTAATCCTGGTAATGCTGCTGGCTCGCTTCTATATTCTCCTCTATTTTATATTATCTGATTTTTTTTGGAGTGTCCTACCTATTAATCCTGTATGAGAGAGAGATCATAGAAATGTTTTTACAAAAAAACCCATAGTAACTAATTTTATACACATGAATAAGAAATCAGACGTTTTTCTTGTAGACTTGATCGGTTTCTTATACCTGCATCACATCTCAGTCAATAATCATTTTTCAATCCAATTCAAAAAATGTTATCGCATGTTATTGAAGAGAAGGGAAGGGAAACACTTGGTGAAACATCTACACATTACATCTCTGTCAAAAATGTTTTCTCGGACAGCAGGTGAATTTGATAAAAAATATCTCCTACATATGTAGCTGTCTTTAATCCAACTGCTGCAGCAAAGGGCTGGTGATATTGTCTCTCCATGGTCTGAGGTCAAAGGTAGGAATGTTTTTACATTTAGTGTAACCAGACCCTCTGGGTCTGTATTGGAAGGGTTGTTGTGGTACTTCAGTGATACCAGTGTTGTCACAGATGACGCGGGCAAGTGAAATATCCCTTAGGGAATCCCGCTGGGCCTCGGTGAAGACTCCCTCGTTCTCCCACCATAATCTGAAATTGACAGTTTGTTAAAGTCTAAAGCTGTGGTTGACTCGACATCACGCGTACACGTCTGTCTGGTGTGCTCCCTGGCCTCTTACCGGTCTCCCTGACGAATCCTCTGGAACTGGGTGGCAATCAGGCAGGCAAACAGGGGTCCAACTCTACCTCCACGGACAAATGGCTCTGCCACTCCTCCAATCCACACATCGATGTTGTCAGGTTTGCCATAGAGACCAATCAGGCGACTGGCCAGTTGATTATTTTTCAGCACTCTTGCTAGTTGCCTCCGATTTCTTGGTTGTGACAGCCCACAGAACTTGCGCCATTTGTTGTAACCTAAAAATGTTAAGAGGGATTGTTCCCAGAGATACTGAAAATGCATTGACACTGTGAATCATAATAATACCTGGGATTCCGTGGTCTCTGCCTCTCTGCATGTTGAGAGAGGCCAGGTCCAACGCCAACGCAGAGGAGAATTTGAACAGTCTTTCCCTCAGCTCATCATGCATCATGTGGGCCTGTGTGTTCAGCTTGGCCCGACGACCCACCAGCCCTCTCAGGATTGGGTCCACGCCACCTGAGGAGTACAACGGAGCATTTAATTTGGATCAATTTATTTATATTTATTCTTTCTTCTTATCGAAGGACTAACATGCTAAAGATGGCGGCCATACCTTCAAAGATCAACCTCCAGGGTGCAAAAAATGCTTTGTGCAGCAGCGTGCTGGGGTAATCCGGGTGCTCCTGGTATTTCTCATCAAGACGGAAAAAAAAGGGTTGAACCATGAGGTGACCAAATCGGTAGGCAGCTGTGGCAAACACATTGGAGAGGCTGGGGTCCACATTTTCATCATAACCAGGATATGTGGACAGCTGCTTTGCAATGAAGTCTGGACCAACAATGTGAAACAAGTAATCTCTGAAGGTGATAACCTGCAAAACAAAAATAACTAATTATCTTGAACACTTAAGATGAACTATTATTGATCTCCTTATTATCATAGTGCTCTTCACACAACTATGCTCCTCTCTCACCTGGAAGTATCCTCCCATGATCTTGCGGGACTCCTGGTACAGTCTCTCTCCATCCCAACTAGGGTTGAGTTTGGCCAGGGCACGGGCCAGACGGTTGTGCTCGCGCATCAACAGGGTGTGTAGAGAGGTCAGAGCAATGTTTTCATTGGACCGCTCATCACCTGGGAGACACAGCAGGAGGCAGCAAAGTTGACAACTACAGCACGTGTGATTGGTTCCAGCAAAGCACATTATACCTCAGGGTACTTCTACCTACCAGCCAGAAAGCAGGGCACCTCCTGAACATTAGTGGCATTAGTTATGCGGGCTCGTGTGGCACACATGTTGGCCTCCATGTTGGTGAAGGGCAGAAGCTCTCGGCCGTTGTCAGTGTACTGTTGGTTGACCTTTAAAAGCCCCTCATCTGTGGTGAGGTTACGGAGGAAGCGAGCTTTGGTATCATCTGATCCGTACACCTGGCCCACGTCGATGAAAGCTGTGAGAGAGTTCATCTGCTCACGGACATTACTTGCACCGAAGATGTGGCCCGTGTTTCCAGAACCACACGCTGCTGCTGACCGGAAGAAGGTCATACACTCTTCTTGGTTCTTGCTGTAGCGCGGGTCAGTCTTGGGAATCTGTTGGAAAAAAAACAACCTCTAATAGTCTGTGTGTGTGTGTCTTTGTGTGTGTATTGGTGCTTTAAGGGTTTTCGTGCCGTCTTTTGTGTTACACAATGATACTGACTTCGATGGGGTAACAGGGCTCTGTGCGTTCACAGCTGTGTTCACAGTCGATGCCGTTACTGAATGAGCGGATGACAGGCGAGTGAGGAGTGAAGGTCAGGTCGTGATCAGTCCACTGGCCAAAGATGGTCACCAGGTGAGTGTAGAGGGGGTCACTCTCCAAATCAGTGTCGGATGTGCGCAGAATACGGTTGGACACCTCCCTGACCTTGGGATTTGATGTAGACAATAAGCCCCTTGGTTAAGATGATTAATACATTTTTCAATCATTCCTTTTATAAAACACTTTGTAGAGTGTATTTTATATAGAATATATTGAGTATATATTTCAATGTGATACCAATGGAAGAAAACGCCTGTTGACTCTCTTCTTCGGGTCCCAGCCTTTAGGCAGAGAGATTCTATCCTGGTACTCAGCAGGGAGCCAGCGGGTGTAAGGTGTGTTTGCAGATCCCAATCGAGAGTTTTGTCTGAGAAAAAATTAAGTATTTGACATTATTTAAACATTTGCTTTCGTAAAGTATCCTGGTACATTCTTTAAAAACTTTATTTCAGGGAATGAAAAGGAAAAGAAAAGAAAGAAAAGGACTAAGCTGGGGGAATATTTTGGTTTGACATGTTAGGGACTTTTCCTGGTTCCTTCATGAATCTAAAGTTGCCAGCGGTAGCTGCCATACCTGTTGTTGCAGACGCCGCTCGCAGTGCGGAACTTGTTTAAATTGGGAGTCGTCTTGCAGGAAGGGACACGATGCCGGGCGGAGCAGCCTGTCAGGTCAGCGATGATCCGGACGTCATCCTCAGAGATCAGATCTAATCCAAAAAAGCAGAGGAACCACAATTCAGACACGCAAATATTTATTGAGAAAGTTTTCTAGAGGAGGTAAAAGGCTACGCACCGGTGGCGTTGACGGAGCGGCTGGGCCGTCTTTCCAGAGACCTCTTGATCAGTTTCACAGTGAGGTCCATATAGTCTGCGGCACGCACAGCACTACGGGTCGGCCCGGCAGGCTGCTTCAGCAGACGCAGGACGTCCGAAGGGCTCGCTGCGTTCCTCCTCACGCGGTCAACGCTCCTGTAATGGCGGCGAGATCAGTTGAAGTGTTGCTGTGACTGATGTCATATAATCTACAGTTTTAAAACATGTTAAACCATCATCTTGTGCCATTCTTTTTCAATCACTGCAGCATTTCACCAGATTTGCCCACTCACTCTCTTTTGGAATATTCATAGGCTGAGTCCACTGTGGCCCTGGCTTCCACCACAGCTTTTAAAATGTCATTTCTGCTCAAATGAGTTTCTGGTGGCAAAAAAAAGCATACTTATATTTATGTTCAATTACATTTACTTAAAGATGTATATATTAAATGAACCTCAACAGTCATTTTTACATGTAACATATATATTTATAAAATACTGACCTGCATTCACATTGCCTTGCAAATACAGGTAAATACTTGCAGCAATCAGGTACAAAACACTCTTCATCTCTGGAGGACAAGTACAGGTCTGTCACAAACAGCCAAATAAATAAATATGAATTGCAAGCATGAAAAAATACTATACGAACATTAGACAGGAAGCATGATCACAGTACCTGTGGAGTCCTGTTTCGGTTTGAACCTTTAGCTGTAGTCAGGAGTCAGTGAAATGTCCATCAAATTGTCATCTATACATATAGTACTTTCTGCAGGAAGAGACACCCTCTGGTGATGTCGGGGGAATCTTTGTTTGAGCACGGACAAACAAAATGTGTTGTTCAACAGGAAACTGAAAAAACCTGAAGAGTCAAGCCTTTCAACTAATCACCAACACAATGCTGTGGCAAAATGGCTCAACCTGTGTTAAAAAAATATGTGTTTTTCCTACTTGACAGGTATGCACACATGCAGCTCTTGTACATTTAAACATTTCATCGTAGACCTAGAACCAGCAGGGAGTAACATTATAAATGATTGCAACGAAACCACACAGTGTTTGTTTGTTTTTTTTAAACAGACTTTCCCTGGTAGTTGCAACATTGAGGCACCCATCATTCAGGTACCAATGACTTTGTGGTTAGAAGAGTTATCTAAGTCGCTGTGGAATTTATGTAATTTTAAACAAAAGCACAGGCGTCAGGGTTTGACTTCCCAATGACATGTGAAACAATACAGTGACTTCCTGCAATATATCAGTCATCAGTTCCAATAACAAAAGACCTTTGTTGCAAAATAACCAGGGGAAAGTTAGAGGCTCCCATGTTGACATTTACAGTAAATGCATCCTCTAAAGATGTACAAATAATGTTCTCTACGATTGGCTTTTGTATTTGGAGGACAGGGATAAAACAAAAAGTGAAGCAGTGTTTAGTTCTTCTGCACCAGCTGTTTGGACTTTTATGTTTACCTTCAACATTTATATTTGAATGATTATTTATTTTCTTTACCCCTGAGGCTACTGCTGGTCCTTTTCCAACTCCTTAATATGTCACATAGATTCCTGGATTTCTCAAAGACAAAAATAGCACATTTCCTGAAACACCAATTAGAACAATTGGACATTCAATCAAGCATGTGGAATATCAGGTTCTGTTGCTTGATTGCGTGACAGGCCAGTGATACCATCACAAGTGTGAGGACCAACATGCAACGTAAAAAAACACATTTGGGTCATAATGCCAGACTGTCGATCATAAGAGTCATAACTGGTAAATGATATGTGTAATGGATTTTACTTTACAAACTAAATTCAAATGATGTAATGTTGTCCAGGACTGTTTGGCTGTCAATGTGCAAGTTATCTTTGACAGAGATTAATAATGCATGATTAAAATATAGTATAAAGTATACAGTTTATTGCAGTTTGTTGCAGTTTATTATTATTATTATTATTAATATTATTATTATTATTATTATTATAACAATAATCAACTAAATTTACATTTTAAATTGTAAGTAACCTTAAACTACAATTAACATTTAAAAAAAATGAAATGCAACACTTCGGTTCTTGTTCCCATTTCTAATTAATCTAATTAAAAGAATAAATGAGAATTATAAGTAATAAGAATCTGCTAACAAAAGGCTTATTTATGTGAAACTGTGTTCTCAAATTGTTAAATTCAGTGAGCACCTAAACTAGATAACCAAGATAACCCCTCAACCTGACAGGTATGCAATATCAAAGGATTCAGACCATTAAGAGTGATTAATTAACTTATGAACTTGAACTGGTTACAACAACAACAACAACAACAACAACAACAACAACAACAACAATAATAATAATAATAATAATAATAATAATAATAATAATAATAATAATAATAATAATAATAATAATAATAATACATTTTATTCAAATTTTCACAGAAATTAGCCTTTGTTGTGTACAGATTAAATATATGCAATTTGACTTAACAATTTTATTGACTATACAATACTCGGCATGTGTGGAGGATAGCTGTTTAATAATAAATTATAATAAATATTAAAATTTAATTTTTCTTGTACTAAAAATTTATGAAAAACTAGAGGCATGTAAATGAAAACTCTTTGACAGAACAATATATATATATATATACAGTATATATATATGTGTGTGTGCGTGCTTGGGTGCAGCTGTGCAGGTGTGTATGCATTTATATACATATATTTATTTATTTATTTAGTGTAAATTGGGACCGTGAGAAACAACATTTCAACCAAGGCACCTGGGCCTGGTGTGTGTTGTTAAATGTCAAACATCCATCATTCTTCTCCCTTCTTTTGTGTTCTTCTTGTATGTTAATGACAGATGGAATTGGAACATTGTGACATTTCCTCATACTTGGTCCTATCTTCTCCTTGTCCAGCGTGCTTCAGTAAAGACTTCTGTTCTATTTTGAGGATGCGTTTTCAAATAACTGTGTTATTCCTTTTGTGTATAACTAATGTACTGAAGCACAACCAGCCTACTCTGTTGCTGGCAGAGGCAAAGCTGACATTACATAGAGGAGGACTCACTCTTTTCCCTATTAACTTAATATGAAGGGGTCTTAGTAATGTCACATGCGAGAAAAACAAGGCGCCACCTCTACGACCTCACACCGCTAAGGAAACGCAGTCTCTAGGAGGATTCTGTCGATCCTACAGAGTCTATAGGATAGACACTGGTGATAGGGAACCTCCAAACAAGGGTCAGCACTTTCCACCCCCAACACTCAGATAAACTCCTCATACCTCTATACCCTTTATAAATGATTGTTAATTGAATTGCCTTCTGTAGAGGCCAACCTCAACCAGGCCCTGTACACGTCCTCTGTTCTGCTGCCATCTACTGGTCAGAGATAGTACACAGAATGAACTGTTATTTTTGAGGGTTAGGGTTGAGGGCTTACAGTTATAATCACGAGTAAATTCTGGCATATTCCTCCTTGGCCATGGACTTCGCGAAATGTGTGACGTAAGATCAGGGTCTGCTTGTCAATAAACCCCTACATTGGCCAGGATAATTTATGTATTTTTATCTATTTTATTTGAACATTAATACTGTCAAAAATAGCGCAGACAGTACCATGTGGGCACAGACAGGACGCCAGCTTGCGTGGATATATTAAAAAAAACAAAACATATTTGACCAGAGTTGTTGTTCTCCACGGCGCGTGCGCCTCACATCAGCCATTCTGACTCAGTCTGGGGCTCGGTCTGTTTTTTTTTTCTTCCGGTGCGACAAAGACAGACGCAGTGTGTCCAGTGTTTCGTCCTCCAAACAACACAACAAACGAACCAACATCCTCCCGTCACCTCGCGCACCATGTCGCTGACACTGGGCTGGCTGCTGGCGATCCTCGCCGTGTCTCCTTGTCCCGGTAAGACAAAGGTCTCGTCACTGTCACCTGACCGGTCGCCGTTAAGTCTGTTGACATATACGGGATTTGAGACAACAGGCCGTCTCTGCCCAAATAGTGATGCTGACTGACGATCGTACTATAACTGTTTCTGTCAACTCTCTGTCTTTCTCCAAAAGGAGGCTGCAGGTTAATTGCAGACTCACTGTCCCTCGTCAAACAGGAAGCTCTGGTAAGCCTACATTTGATCTCACATGGTCACAATGTTAATTACAAAATTAAGATCCGCCAATGTCACATCGCATCCCATTTGTATGCATGGGTGTGTTTGGTTAACAAAGTAAATAGCAGTCATAGTCATGATATATTATCGTAGTAGGTGTGCCTCTGCAACACACATTCTCTCACAAAGCAACGGGAACACACTGACAAGTCATGTTCTGTGTTTGGACGTAATTGTAAAAACATGACTGGGCTTCGGCCCAAATAATCGCCTGACTGTGGCCTCTCCTCAGCAGACACCGGACATGTGTTCAGAATGCAGACAGGTCATCCGGCTGTCCGCCAACATGATTTCCAGCAGAGATACCAAGGTCAGGGGCGCGGCGATTCACTTCATTTTCACTTTACCACACTGTTTCGGGACTTGGGCAGGAGCGTTGAAATGTGACCTTCATCGCAAAAGTTGTGGCTCGTCGTGGCCTCGCCTTTTACTTGGCAGATAAACATGTCCAATCGGTGTTTATTTGCATATGAAAACACATTTCATAAAAAATATAGATGCCAAGTATATTTATCCCGTCTCAGTAACTACTTGCTACTTTGCAGGTGACCGTGTATGAAACCTTGCACGCGCTCTGCCAGCACTTATCAGGTGAGCAGGCGTCCGAGTGCGTTTCACAGGTGAAGACCTATTTACCCAAAGTGCTTCAGCAGACTCCGGGTCACCTGGTGAGCCTACCCTCTATGCTTCCTTTGAGGTACATGGGAAAACGGATAAACACTGTGGCCTTAAGGCCGGAATTTACACGGTTGTGTATTTTTTCGTAGAAGCCAGATGAGACCTGCATGGTTTTTGGACTTTGTGCTGCCCACAAGGAGGGAATTCTGCTGAGACTTCCTCACCACGCCACCGACAGAGACATATCCAGCTCCGAGCTTGGCACAGCCGTTACCAACTATGTTAGTATGCAGCAACGTTTGAGGTGATACTTTTGCATGAAATCAATGGCCCTCTAATCAGACTATCCCCTCCCCAGGAGCAGTTCAACCCAGCCTGCAGCCTGTGCTTGTTCATCAT
Organism: Colistium nudipinnis; assembly: GCA_016785305.1. Classification (NCBI taxonomy): domain Eukaryota; kingdom Metazoa; phylum Chordata; class Actinopteri; order Pleuronectiformes; family Rhombosoleidae; genus Colistium; species Colistium nudipinnis. Next base: position 720,758 of record JAFBJU010000145.1, read on the forward strand.
CAAGAAACTGGAGACCCTGTTGCCCAAGAACATGACTGAGGTGACATTTTCTTTATTTTCCACAATGCGTCGCTTTATGTCCCTTCGCCATACACCACGTGACTTCTCCCGCAGGAGACTTTAATGAAGCTCCTCGAAGAGGTCTGTGACCTCATGCCGCGGAGCTACAAGGAGCAGTGCGATGATTTCGTCACCAGCTATGGCGTACAGATAGTGGAATTTCTCCTGTCATCTGCGGCGCCTCACACCATTTGTACTCTTTTGCAAATCTGCTTGTTCGAGGTGCAGCCTCAGCCAGGTCAGACGCGTGTTCATGGCGGAAAAACGCGCGCCCGTCGTTTTGTTCATACGTTCGACCCGATCCTCCCATTTCCTCACAGTCTCAAATTTGCGTCCATTTTTTCAGAGGTAGTCATTCCGTCGGACTGCGAGTCGTGCCGCACGCTGGCTGTGCTGAGCCTCGTGCACTTGGGCTCGAACTCCAGCGAACCGCACACCTCCTCTTTCCTCAAGTCTGCGTGTTTCCTTCACCCCAATGCCATCCCGAAGGTAATTCCAACCCAAACGATCAACCGCATATCTCCACAACTCTAGAATATGTTAAGTATGTCAAAGCCAGGCAACATAGTTTGTCTCTGTATATAATATTGTTTCATTATTAGTATACATGGTCACATGTTAACTACGTATGTAATGTTCATCGCTTCGTGACTTGAGCAGGATTCAGGTCGGGTGGAAGAGAAAATCTTTTTTCTCCTTGCAATGTAAGACTTTTAACTTTCATGCTCTTTCCAGTGCGAGACTTTCACCAAAGTCTACGGCCACCGACTGCAGAAGGTTTTGGTAAACCAGATGGATCTTCCACACGCTTGTGAAGTAAGAATAAGTCAAACCTGCAATGATCCATCTCCGTGACAAAAGGCAGACGTTTATATACATTACAGATCCACGAGAGGGGTGCGGTGACTGAATCCATTCCATAAGTCAACAAGAGACACCACACCTTTTGGTGACTCAGGAACAAACAATCACCAGTTGATTCACTGACTTCATTTTAAAAAAGCACGATGAGGCCCATCCCCACACAGCACCCATCATAAAAAGGGTAACCACTTGAATGCTCATACAAAGACGCAGGCTGTGGTCTGATTCAGATTGTCCTCTCTGTCCTGCAGAGAGCGGATCTTTGCGCTGCCTCAAAAAAGTCGGAGCCTCTGGGAAAGAGACGGTGTACTAGGAAACCATACTGCTAGTTTGAATTTCACAGGTCAGTCTCATCACATTCGAAGGATATGCCTTTTTCCAGTAGAAATCTTTTGAAATGCCTGACCTGCCGAGTACTACTTGATACGGTCATAAGTGGTCATTTTCTGAATCATTTCAGTTTCAGCTTTTTCATGTCAATTTACTTTGTATTTTCCCCTCTACAGAACCTGATCTTCTGCAAGAAATCAAACTCGGTGCAACTCTAAAGTTAGGTGTCCACAAAGAACTACAAACACAAACCACTGCTTTTTCAAATGATCACACTCATCAATGCTTAAATGTTTTATACGTAATGCAGCTTACTTTTTTTTTTTTTTTTTTACTTTTTGGCGAAACGATCGATGTCATTATGCTACTTCACCCAATCATCCATACATATTCACCATGAAATATATTCTGGTTTGCATGAAGCCATAAAGTAATGTGTTGCAAGACATGGGACATGAATATGAAAAGTGTAATCGGTAAGATGAATTCTCAACATGTAATTAAAACTGTTTGTATTACTCCATCCCAAAAGTACTTTTCTGTTTTCCTTCTGCTGTTTTATGACCCCTGGTGCAAATGACCACATAGAAACTCCTAAAACTTAAATAAATCAAAGGTCTGCCATTAAAGGGACTGTATGAGATTTCCTACTGATACTACATAGCCATCTCAGCTATGTTATCAGCTGTTTACTTACTGATCTACAGGAGTTCAATATCAAACCAAAGCTATTTTCATAGAAAGCAACACTAATGTTAACTCTTTGGTTTGCTTACATAATAATGGCTGAAGCTCTTGACAAATGACCATAAACACCACCTCCAACTGACTAGAGCCAACACTTGGCAGTGAAGAAAACTTGCAAATATAGCTCCTTTAAAGTTCAGCATACAGAGAACCCATGTCCTGTAGCTTGTTTATTTAGAAACGTCCACATAGTAAAAGATAAAACAATGGGGGGGGGGGGGCATTGTATGTATTTGATTTTTTGTGTTGCCATAAACAAAATCCCAGATTTTCTCTTGCCGCTTTCATTCAATATTGTGTTGTTATCGTGTAAATCATTTTAACACAGTTCATTTACTAAATGACAACATATCTGGCCTGTCTCCCTGAAGAGGAAATTCCTGCCTCACTTACACCTCTGTGTGGCTGTTTGTGTCATCCTCACTTTCTTGTCTCTTCCAGATCTATAAATAGGAGAAAAACCTATTAACAAACAAAGCAATGCATGGCTCCTTCATAAATTCAAAGACCATCTAAATATATCGCGATGAAAACCTTTAAATCATTTTTTTTTCAAAGCTACTATGATCAACATTAACAAGTATTACCAAGTAATTTGAAGGATTCGTCTAACACCAAAATTGTGGCATCAAATCTTTAAAGCACAAACATATTCCAACACAAACACAAAATGAGCGGGAGGACTTGCCTGGATGTAGGCCTCGGAGAGCGTGATCATCTGGGGAAGAATGTCAATCACTTGCAGGTCCTGCATCTCATACCACTTCCCAGTTCCCTGATAAGACATTATAGAGGGGCAGCAATGACATCTGAAACCGTGGATACAATTGTATGCATTTGCCAAGTTGTTAGTAAGACCCCTTTTTGAATGATCTGCGTGCGACCTACATGATGCAGAACATGTATTCTGTACGCTCCCTCGGTGGGTTTCCCGTCGTGCACTACGTTGGCGACAAGGTCATAAGTTGTGTTCTTCTCTGTAGCTTGAGCTTCTTCTGTCAAGTACTCACGAAGGTCGACATTCCTGTTGACAAAAAAATAAGAGTGACAACACGAACAAGTGTATATTTATGCATAAGGATAAAATAGACTTATGGTTAATATGACAGCGATAAGAACCATTCATTACTCTTGCAATTCGTGGTGTCCACTGGCATACATGCCTCACCTTACAGTATTTGGAAAGCACTTACGTGATGGGGAAGTTTACAATTGTCGGGTTCTTTTCCACAAAGAAGTTGTTCTTGGTGAATCTTTTGATGCAGAAAACGAGGTACGGAGGAAGTTTGGTCAACTGGAACCTTTTGAGAAAATTCTCTTTGTAGGTTTTGTATTCCTGAAAGTAAAGACGGGACATTTTGCAGGGCTCTTGTATATGCAGATGCAATGCAGCGCTTACACACCTTTTGCTTTCAGTAACGACAACTTGATGGTAAACTTTGAATGAGTTTTCTTGAAAGACGACAGGGTGTGAAAGAATCCGTACCTTCTCTGTGTTCCCATTGAACTTGCCCAGGATGTTGAAGAGAGGGACCTGCGGGATAATAAGCTGCTCCTTCTCATCCTTGTACAGTGGCGCTGTTGGGAGGTCAAGTGTCAGGAAAAGGAAGGAGGACTCAGACATCTGTTCCTGGTACTCCTCTGTGACAAGTAAGGCCTCTTTCTCCTCTGGTAGCTAAAAAGAAAATGGTATTTTCTTCAAATATTTATTAAATTATGTTTACACAGGGATACAACAATAATAGCACACAATTGCACAATAATCTGCCTAATCAGTAATATGATTCATATGATCAGTTATTGAGTATAAATACAAGCAAACTCACTAAATCTGGGTGCGGAAGTTTCTTGGAGAAGATCCGCATTGAGCCTTGAAATGCTTTAGTAATGATTGCTAGAATGGAAGATGAGAACATAAATTAAGCCTGAGAGCAAAAAGGAAACTTGCAAACACTTTTTCCAACCCTCAAAATATTTAAGTTACTATTAACATGTCAAACACACTTTATGCGCATTGAAATGATAAAATGTCCTTAATTCTCCTCCTACTCACATGGCTTTTTCTTTGTGCCTCCGAGTGCACCGTGCAGTGCATTCAAGAACCACGTCGTGAAGTCGACAGCATCTCCTGCGGAAAAGCGAACCGTCAGAGCCACAACCTACAGTATTCACCATGGGGAAGCACACGTCAAATCCCAAATTCATGTGGTGCGTTGCCACACAAGTATTACCTTGCTTGGTTATTTGGAAGTTCTTCTTGCTGCACAGCACCACGGCCTGCAGCATCTCATGGGGAGATACGTGGGCCTTGAAGTTTCTGGGATTCCAAAGTTTGCGCATCAGCTCACCGAATCTCTGTACCAAGAGGAACATGATGTCCCCTGGGGGCCTGCGGATTCCCCGGTAGTTTTCCTCCTCCAGGAAGTAGTTTCGCAAAGGTGGAACATTAGAAAAGGCCTAGGAAGAAGAGGGATATAGGAACGAGCCGGTGTTATTATTTTATTTTTTCATAAAACGTCTATAATTCAGATAAGATCCACTCCAGTAGTCATTCATACCTGTAACACCACATTGGCGTAGTCATTGGCTTTGATGTTGTTGAGGCCTACAATGCCTGGCAGGTACGTCGTACCATCGTAAGCTCGGTACAGTTTACCTTGCTTGTCCAGTCCTCCAATGTGCAGTTTGGTGAAAGTCGGCTTTAGCACATACTGTCGAAATAAAGACATATAAACAACTTACCTACACAAAATTATTCTTAGAAAACCGGCCACACTTTTTGAACCCCTCGTTATAAGAGTGATATTTGGAGCATCAAGTGTCACAGTATCATTCAAATCTTCAATACATTTCTTTTTTTATCAAAACACGACTTTTATTACAAATGTCCGCCATCACTACCGTACTGATTAATTTACTCACCTTTCGCAGTCTTTAACCCCATAAAAAATCTGTATTTAAATTGTATTGTGATGTATTAATAGCACAACTCCCAAATATACCAGTTCACAGCACAATATAAACATTGCACCGCTTTATTTCTCTGTCAGTGCTGTTCACTGTGGACTTGTTTTTTTGTTTTTTTTTGCAATTATATAGTGGGTTGACGTAAACATTTATTCCAACTTGGATCATCAAAATGCATCATAACACACCATCAGACGATAATGCCCCCGAGTTTTACTTACAGTGATGTCTTCTAGTGAAGAATCGATGATCTCATAGTTGTCTGGCAGGCAGTAAAACTTGAGAGTGTGCAGATTGAGGAACACATGGTGGGTTAACTGTACACTGTGAGTGTAAGCATGGGACTTCAGGCCTCTACCTACAATGAAGCAGAAAAATGGGTCATTCAAGTACAACACAAGGGAAGTGTCGGTTTTTAGTTATTTAACAGATAATTCGCCAACCTTGAAAGTATTTCCCACATATAAGGCAGGCGTAGACGTTGATGTGTGACAGAGAGATGGAGCAGAGCTTCTCAAAGTCAAAATCCAACACACTCCTGGAAAATTGAGTGAGGGGGGAAAAACAGAGATCAGCTGCAGGGCTATGGAGGAGTACCAGGCTAACTAGCATGTAGCAGTGCACATTTAACTGTATCGTACCTGTTTATGGTGTCGAGATAAGGGCAGTGGCGACTTCTCCGGTCTTCTACTACCCGCCCCCGTCCTATTTTAATTGCCACTGAAACGCAAAGTGAAACATCGCGAGCAGAGTAAATTGAAACTATTCCCAAACAGTTGGATGAAAGTTAGCTAACGTTTAGCCAACCTGGCCTGCAGTGCTGTTCAGCTAGCTGCGACAAACATAGCTATCGGTCTATGGGTGGTGGACAAATGTTGGGTGTAAATAAACCTACCTTCGTCATCGCTGTCCTCATCGTCCAACTCAGCATCTCTTTCACGCTTCAGAGAAATCATTGCGAGTAAGTAAGTTTGCACACGTAACGTCCAAACACCAAGGAAGGCGCGACTCTGTTTGGATCAGATGAATGAGACGCGCAACGTGCGCGTCGCAATTCGCGGTGTCTGTACGTCGCTGCTGCTGCTACGCAAACGAACTATCCCGGAGTTTGAAGTCACATCGAGCTCTGATCGGATCAATAAGAAAACTGACGTGACAGCTCGCATGAAGCGTAGCACCCTGTTTTTGATAAGCACGTTGTGGTCATTTTTTAAATATTTTGATTCGTTTGTAGATTTTTCAATGAAAACGACGGGGTTATTTGGCAACATGTACTTATAAACTCCGGGAGTGTTACGGTTGACCAACCCATTACCACTGGCTAGCATATAGCTTTTTGTCAGTGTTCTGATTGAGACTTGTTGCAGTCGTTTGCGTCATTAGCTCACAAATACCGCCAGTGTATTGGAGCTGTGTGCTGAAATGGATATTTTGGAAGACGATGAAGAGCACGATCTAAAATACAAACGAAGTGGGCGGTTGGATATGAGCCATGGCTTCCTGCACCATATCCGGAGGAACCAGATTGCTAGGTGATCTCCAGTTGCTAGCGGTGCTATCGGATAGCATGCTTGCTAGATCAAAACAGCGAGCCACAACATTAGCTTAAAAGTTATACTTTTATTTATAATATAACTTTTTTCTATTGGGGAAATAAATATCCAATTTCGTCCATACAAGGAGTGATGCTCGTCATTTACGCTCTCAGTGAAACCACTGGCAAAGGTTGCACAATCTAAATAGAAAAAGTAACCAGCAATCAGGACACTGAACATAAAATAAAACATTTTGCTCAGTATATTTTTATCAAGTAAACAACATTTAAATGTAGTTATTGTGAATCTTAAAACAAGTCATACTTGCTCTTTTCTACATAAACCCTTTAGAAGATCAGAACTGACTTGCACTATGTAGTTAATCACAAATAATAAATCAAATATTTATTTCATGCATTTCCTCAAGGGATCACTATGATAAGGAGGTGAAGCAAGCCAAAAAGCTTGAGAATCGGAGGCATACCACAACCCCAAGACGACCCCGTCGCCCTGACATCCAGGTCTACCATCCTCGACAAAGATGTAAGACTGATGGGTCCTCTTCTTAGGTTTCCCCTGATGATAATATATTCAGTTAAAACAGTGAAGCGCATGTTTGTATCTGCTCATGCTGAAGGTGGATCAGAGCCAGGGGCCGGTGCTGAGGCTGAGGAGTGGAATGAGAGTGGGTCAAGCACAGAGACAGAGTCCCACGGGACAGAGCTGTTCTGGCTGGACTATCAGGCTGACTCGGGTGCCATCACATCCTTCCTCGTGCACAAGGTTAATGTTCATCCCTTCATCTGGTGTTTCTGACCTTTTTCGCACTTGAGTATTTACTCCCATGTGTTTTTTCTTGTCAAAAGGATGATCAGCCTGAGAAAATAATGGAACATGTCTCAGAAAAGAACAGTTTGGATTCAGCCATGAGGGCAGCTCTGGTGGCTCGGATTCGACAAGAAATGGACAAAAGAGGGGACAAACGTTGAGTAATATCAAAAAGTGAGAATGTGAAGGCAACAGGGCTACAGGCAAAGGCCCGTGGAATAATATTTCATTCACAGTTTTGTGCTCGTCCAAAGCAGGAACAATGTTCACCGTGTTGCAAGCATAATGAAGAACTGGGTCCTGTGCACCAACTGTCGGCTGAGATCCCAATGTGATGCCCAGCAAACGAGTCAACCTTTCTGTTAATAAAGGAGAGGGAACAACAATTGACATAAAGACCATGCCATGTTTATGTAGCCACAACATCATTATGTTTACAGGATATATACAATCGTTGGTGCTTTCAGAAGGGAGCAAATGCACAGCATTGTAAACCTCTTCCACCAAATATGGTTTTCTTCCTCATGTTTACAAAAATCACATTTTAAAAACAACATACACATTTGCTCTGCCAGATGTTTGGATTGGAACAGCAGCCTGTAAGCAATCTTATAATAGAAATGTGAATGAATTCTTTTTATTTTCATTTTGTTTCAGTATTGATTGAAGAAAGTTTAGTGAATGTAGTCGTTTTTGTGTGACAACTGCATTTCATTGTTTTCACTGTTTTAACTTATTTGGAGTTGTTGAAAGACATTTATTTTTGATACAGTAATATTTTTTGATGACAACTCTTTACACGTACGACGCCATGTACATAAAAACCTTTATTACTGTTTAATGTATCTGGATGTACATTGTGTGAAATTAAACAGCCATGAAATGTAAATTTATATATTTTTTGTATGTTTTTCTCAGAAGGAAACATGTGGGCAACACATTTATTTAGAGAGTGATCACTATTAATGATAGCCATTGTTATCGAATACATACAGTACAGTATGCTTTACAGCAGGTGGCACTGTGCTGCTGTTTAAATAACTTCAACAGTTTAACCCGTAGCAAACTATCACGTTAGAGGTATCTTTAGTTGCATATTAATTGCGCGCCATATCTGTGAGAACAATGACCCCATGGTGTCATTTCCATTTAACAGACAATCAGTTGACAGTTGACACGATAAATATATATATATATATATAAGATATATATAAAAAAATATGAAATATAACAGTTGAAAAAAGTGCTTGGTTTTCCTAAAAGATGAGAGAAACCTGGTGATCTAAGTCACTGTGATGGTCTATTGGGGTGCCAGCTGTGATTCATCACCATTAGCCCGATCTAATCCCGTTCCTGCACCTTTGCGGCGGGTCATGCACTATTTGTACACTTCCTGTCACCTCTACTTTTTGCTGCCTGGTGAACAAAAAACAAGTTCGCCGAAAAAGGTATAGCCTTGCCAATTATAATGAATACCGATCCCAGATGTAGTACAGGTTTAATGTTTGTTTCCCATTCCTCGGCCTAAACGTTTGGAAACAAACTGCCACAACTATCCCCTGGTCGTGGAAAAACATCTATAAGTTGGAGGAAGACAACTGTGTTTGTTTTCCTAGTAGGAGATCATTTCATAGTATTCATACAAACACGAAAAACGCGCATACTTAATCTTCAAACCACATTGTTGGCATCTCACCGGTGTTAAGCAAAGCCTTGTCAAGGAGGAGCAGGTTCTGCCACGCCATTGGTGGAACAGCGACGCTCCCCTTTAGATTGGTTACGCCCACATTCTCGTTCCTCGGTCTGCATGTGACCGAAGGAATGAGCTGAGAAAGACGTGCCCGTGCCACTCAAGTCTCTTCAGTTTCACCACTTCCCCATTGGCCGCAAACAAAAAGAAAAAAGCTCCAATCGCAGCTCACACCTTCAGCCCCTTCCCCCCTTTGGTGTAGGTTGACATTATCAAATTAGATCACATAACCTGTGACTACGTGGCCCGCCCCAAGAGAGAACTTGTCAGGTGTTCTAGTTGCGATTTCGCAAATCTGCATGAAAAAATGTGCACTTTGATGAGGTACATGTTGTGACATGAAGACTCTGGGTTATGTATTTGGCATATTTGAATATTACCTAACCTATGTTACGTTACCTGTACAGAGACCAAGGGCAATATGATTGAAAACGACAAATGGTTAGCCAAAGTGAAACCACGTTTTTGTTTTTTGTTTTTTTACACAAGCTAACTGTAAGTTTCATAGGAAATTATGATCAAATCATCAAGTCAAAAGACCCTTGTCTTCACCAAACCAATTCAGGGGCTGCTTGCAATTCCATGAAGGAAAAATAATTGACTGTTTCTTCTGTCTATTTATATATTCAGTCAGTAAATACATCTGAAAATATTGCAAATACATTTCTATTGTTGGCAGCTGAATAATATTTACCTCTCTTATAAATGGTTTCAATGGGGCTCATTTTTCTATCTTTTAAAAATGCTTGTTAAATCATTTTCTTCATTTTTTTCTTATAAAAGCAGCCAAACAGCACTTGTGTCCTCATGATAATGTACACATCCGATTTAAAAAAAAAGTATATGTGTACTTTAATGCCCCCTTTGTGACCTTTATCGGCAAGGGTTGGGTGTTACAATCATAAACCATCTCTACACTGCTTTTTTTTTTAAATTTTACTGTGAGAAAGTTAAATGCAGCTAAAGAAGTTATCATTCAGGCGATAATAATATTTGGGCTCAACATTTTGTTGAGACTCCACTGTTGGATGTTTGGTCTCACGTACGACTTGGGAACAGTCTGTGAACAGTCCTCACTGTTTCAGGGACTCTCAATGTTCTTTTGCATGTGCAGCGACACAATGCGTGTGCATTGCATCAGTCTCCATCAGTGCTGTGATTCTGATGCAGGGGCAATGGATCTTTTCCATTCAAGGCTCGGCAAAATAATACTCCACACATCCCCACCCAGCCATTCACAGTTAAATATAGTTGTAATATAGACTGTGCTAATACGGCAGTGGAAATGAGCAGCTGCTGTAGTTACACTGACTTGAGATCGGAACTTGGTGAGTTAATTTGTGTCATATTCCCCACTTGATATAATCAAGTATAAACAGCAGTGGTGTATGAGCTCGAGCTCTCCAGTAATACTTTGAGACATAAACTCATTTCCGTGAGAGATTTTAAATTATTTGTGATATAATTCAAAAGATCTGAGCAAAGCGATTGGATTCTTTCTTTGTGAGATGCTAATATATCCTCTAATTGTAAGAGTTCCAGGTTTTACTCCATTTTAAAGTAAATAAAACACGTGTAGGTACCACGAGCCAAGAGGCCTATAGTCACTCCACTGTTATATACAGATATATACCGTTACATATTTCCTTTTTTTTTACAGTAGGTAGAGGATTTATTGCCTACCCCAAGGCTGCTGCAAGCTGAACTGACTGAACAGGTTATCCTTTCATGGCATATTTATTAAATCAAAACGTTTCTCTTATATAATAGATAGACATTTCATTCATTTGGAATTAAAACATACCACAAAGTCTGCAACCTGTGCAGTAGGTCAATTGTACCTGACGATACGTGAAGTTTCTTTTTCATTTGTACACCACATTGGGGACCCACAGAGACAATTATTCATTCCCAGTGTGCCTATCACACAAGAAAGAACTTGAACACACCCAGCCATCTGTTTTATCTACATTCCCACGTGCATAATTGTATTGCTTACTGCAAAACCAAGGCCCCTCGAGTTTCAAAACCCCCTTTGTGCTTAGGGTACAATAAAGCCAGCAGCAACACTCCGCTTTGACTAACTTCTATCGATTCAAGGTTTACTTTAACATGTGAATTCCTCTGCTTATCACCGAGATGCAGTTGTTCCTTTCCCGACAATTAACAATGCGTGAAACTCAAGGTAAACAGTTAACGGCATATCCATAAAGCATAGCTTATCAGCAGTGCAGGAGCCGGACACAACTCTGAGGGGGACAAGAAAATAAGCCCCTTACCAGTGGCCAGTGTATAGGACAGCAGTTCACAAAAACTTGGAACCTCTACTTTCAGTCCCAAGTACCATAAATTTACTTGTCTCCTAAACGTTCAGGTTTAACACTTTGGGCTGCTAAGGCAGCTGCCTGTGTTATTTATCTTGGTGCCGTCACACATGTCACACTGAAGAGTGTGCCGCCCTTTCATTGGTAGCTTCATAGACAGCTGTTGGGGGGGGCACCGGGTCAGTATTGCCGAAGTCTGCACAATGTCCGTAAGCATGATTTTTCACCATTACTTGCAAAGTCAATTGAGAGATAATAAAATAAATAAGTAAGACATTTTAAAGGAGTAGTCGTTTATTACAGAGCATAAGGAACTACCCAGTTCAGACATAAAGCATTACAGTATGAGCTACTTGTTCCTCTGGAAGTCAAATCCATGTTGGTAGGAAGAGAGAGAGAGAGAGAGAGAGAGAGGGGGGGGGCGCGGGGGAAAGCGGGGGGGGGGCGCGGGGTAAAGCAAGTGGGGCGTAGAGGAAATAGAAAAGGCACTCTAAACTTACTGTAGCCAACGGGGTGCCCTTGAGTGGTAAAAGGGAACAAAGCCGAGTCTATCAGACATGCAAGGATGGCCATGTAAACAAGGCTGGTTTCTCTGTACTACACCAACCAAATGTTGCCACCCTGACAATGAGGATAGACAAAAGCCAAAGAATTGCACCAGACATCAAGGGGATTTAAACTAACCCACCTAAAAAATATCTGCATCTGTCTTAAAAAAAAGTTTGTAAAATACTCATTAATGGTTGCCAGTGACATTTTACTTTCTTGAGGCCGACCAAAGCTTTTCTGTAGGACACTTTGGGGCCTCAAGCACTGAAAATTCATCAAGTTAGAAGGAATTCAAGATTCAACGTGTTTAAAGCTGCCTTCTGAAAACTCTGCTTCTCTGTATCCACGCAGAGTTTCAGAGAACAAATAAATAATGTTGAGGTTTGATCGCTAGTGGGTAAGATAGTGACAAAGACCACAGCCCTGTGCCGATAAAGATGGGAACCAGGCTTCTCTGTAGCTACACCTGCCATCAATATACTTCAGGGGTAGGACTGTCAAGTCAACACACACCGTAAAAAAAAAAGGCCTGTGAAAAAACATTTTTAAAAGGGCTCATTAAAAATTGAATTCTAATGCATTAGCAATCAAAATATTCAATAATCAAGTAAAGTCAATACCGCCGCAGACCAGAGCAGTGACATAGCAGCTTCTGACTTTTCTGTATTACGTCAGAAAACAGCAAAGGTCTGTAGGGGCATCTGAGGTTTTAGGCTCCTTTGAGAGATTGAATAATTACAATTTGGCGCGCCCCTTAGACTGCAATGCATAGCATTTTTTAGGGAAAATAGCAACAACCCTTTAATCTTAATTGTGCCATTCTAGCATCCTCCACTAAGACGGGGGAATTAAGCCAATAAACAGGGAAAAGAGAACACTGGGTCAGGGAATTGTACTAGACGGACAAAAGGAGTAGCATGAAGACAGAAGCTAAATTTGTCTAGGTGAGCCGGCAGGACCTCCAACCGTCAAATTATGAGTCTAGATGAGTTATTATCTGCAGACTCCTTATTTGGGTAGAACTAGTAAAGGGGGTGCCGCATAAAGCCTAACACGCTACTGCCGTGATTGTGAAGAGAGATACTGACAATATTGACAAGTGTGGAATGCCTAGAGGAGCAACTGAAAACGGCTATTTACGGTCTATCACAACAAGAAGCTGGGGGACCTCACGATGTGGGAGAACATCGAGTACTAAATGCATGGGTTCATGGAACCCATCCAGCTTGTGAAACATTACATTTCTGAGGTGTGTCTCTCCTAGGACCCAGCACGATACTGCAACCAGCAGAAAACAGTAACAAGACAAGGGAAAAAGTGGAGTGCGGAAGGAGTCATGTGTTAAATGATGCCATTACTATGAGAAAGATAAAGGCATTTCACCCCTGGAACCTTGGAGGCTTCTCTGTAGTATACACCAACAAGCCTGGGGGGGAAAAGCTTAACAGGTTTAGAATTCAAGTTTTTTGGGCACCTCCCATGGGAAGGAGTCTCGGCCAAAGTGGCCATAGGCAGCGGTCCTCTGATACAAGGGCTTCTTCAGATCCAGATCCCTGGAATACATAATCAATATGTTTAGCAGCAGTCACCCTCCGCAAATCTCTGATGCACACTTTCATAGGCGCACGTGCAAAACGCTCACATTAGCCAGTTGGGTGTGTCGTAAGCCACCAAAACAAAACAAGCAGGATTGCAAGACCAGCTCGTAAAGTGGGAAACATGGGAAGCTTCAACACTTACCCTGCCAACCAAAGTGGACACTGCAGCTTGCAGGTGGAGGCCACTCAATTTGCAGAAAAAACGTTCAACTGAGCTAAAAGCCTTCATTATGTCAGACAAACATGTGCCCCAATTAATTAAAGTTCTGGCCCCACCAATGCCCACATGTGTAAATGTTGCAGAGTTTTACCAGGGAAGGGTTTCAAAATAAAATTAATTAAAATGAACACTACTTCCTGGACAAATAAATAAAAATAAAAATAACAAGGCACAGGAGACAGCCAGGTGCTGCAATTTCACCAAGAAGCAGGTGGCTTTGGAGGATATACATTACCTGACAATGACTCCAGGACGGAGGTCAAAGTTCTTCTTCACAATGTCCAGCAGCTCCCTCTCACTCTTGTGGGATGTACCATAGTGGAAGATAGAGATAGAGAGGGGATGGGCAACACCAATGGCGTAGGAAACCTAAAACACACGTACATGTATTAGATCAAGCATAAGTACGAACCAGTTTCAGCCTTCATCTCTTAAAAAAAGAAAAAACACAGGGGAGGTTGTGACATTGTCACTCACCTGGACCAGAACTCTCCTGCAGAGCTCAGCCTTCACAAGAGACTTGGCGACCCAGCGCGCAGCGTAGGCAGCAGAGCGATCAACCTTTGTGTAATCCTTTCCAGAAAAGGCTCCCCCGCCATGGGCTCCCCAGCCTCCGTAAGTGTCAACTATGATTTTACGTCCAGTCAGGCCAGCATCACCCTGTAACGGGGGAACAGAGATTACACAGGTAAGTAACCGAGATGATAAATGCACTCTGAAAGCCACAGCCTCATTATATTTACCTGTGGGCCTCCAATGACAAATCTTCCACTTGGCTGCAGGTGGTAGATGGTGTCATCATCCAAATAGATGCAGGGAACAACCGCCTTGATCACCTTCTCCTTCAGGGCATCTCTCATCTCTTCCAGGCAAATGTCCTCGTCGTGCTGAACAGAGACGACAATGGTGTGCACGCGCACTGGGAGCATGGCACCACGGTCCTGGCGGTACTGGACTGTAACCTGTGAAGATGGTGAACATTTAAATGAATAACATCTCACTGACAAAAGCTTTACAGCCTTAACAACAATAGGCGTGAGCACCCCACCTGTGTCTTGGAGTCTGGTCGGAGCCATGGAAGAGTGCCGTCGCGACGCAGTTCGGCCAGCTTAGCGTTCAGCTTGTGGGCGAGAACAATGGTGAGAGGCATACACTCCTCGGTTTCATCAGTGGCATATCCAAACATCAAGCCCTGCAACATAAGCACCACATTCATTTGTTTAGTGAACAGTGAGCCAAATTAAGAACACTGTTTAAATGTCAAATTGTTCATCACTACAGACCTGGTCCCCTGCTCCAATGTCCTCCTCATTGCGGTCAACATGAACGCCCTGAGCGATGTCAGGAGACTGCTGCTCCAAAGCCACAAGCACATTGCACGTCTTAAAGTCAAAACCTGTGAGCAAGAGACAGAGGCAGGCGAATACACCACTCATTAAAATATGTCAATGAACAAACCCTTAAAAGAAAACCAAAAGTAAACATGCTATACCTTTGGAGGAGTCATCATAACCAATTTGGCGGATGGTGTCGCGAACCACTTTCTGATAGTCTACCGTGGCACGTGATGTCACTTCTCCTGCCAACAAGATCATTCCAGTCTTGGCAACAGTCTCTGAAAACAGAAAAACCAGTTTGACAATGTGACTGAGAAAAAACAAAAGACTTCCTTATAAACGAAAACATCCGACATTAGCAAACAATCCCGGGGCAAAAAATGATTTGACTTGCTCCTTACCACATGCAACTTTGGCATCAGGGTCCTGCTTGAGGTGGGCGTCGAGAACCGCATCACTGATCTGATCACAGATTTTGTCTGAAAAACAAAAAAAACTCTGAGACCGGCCCCAGTAACATACTGCAGCAAAACCAGATCACGGGGTCTGGAAATAAACTGACACATTAGCGCGGCTCGGTCCGTGCTTAGTGGGAGTGGCTCGAGCATCCGCCGTCGCCATTTCAGCATGGGCACGTGTGGTGGTTGAGGGAGAGAACGCGCGCTTCTGAGCAGGAACCAGAAGGCAGAGGGAACATGATAAACGGTTTAACAATGAAGCATTTACATGTGGAGCCGATAAGACAATAACACGCCGCGTTGGTCGGGCCGTCGAATCATAGCGGATACATTCATGTTACAAATCAGCGGGCCCCGATGGCACGACAAGTATCGCATTAAAACACAAGTAATAATTATACATGGTATGTTGCTGTGTAAGGCTGCCAACAAATACACACGGTACACAGCGAAGAATGTTTTCCACGGGTGCAACGGACACGCGGTGGAGCCACCAGATTAGCTAGCTAATGTTAGCGAGCAGCGCGTGCTCTTGAAACCGGCCCAGCTACACTGACTTACCCGAAAAAGGCCGGAGTGTACCAATGTGCTGTATGTAACCAGCGCGTTTCGTAACTCAACTATACATTACAAGCGACCAACGAGGTTGCGTTTGCGGTTCTTTCCATTTTTCTCCC
This sequence comes from Colistium nudipinnis, assembly GCA_016785305.1. NCBI lineage: Eukaryota > Metazoa > Chordata > Actinopteri > Pleuronectiformes > Rhombosoleidae > Colistium > Colistium nudipinnis. The sequence continues at coordinate 737,002 of JAFBJU010000145.1, forward strand.
GGCTGCTGTAAGGCCGGCGTGTGGGGTCTTACCGGGGTGTCCTTCTCCGACCGACTCCGATGTGAACAAGAAGCAGTCCTCGTCAATGAGGGAGTTATGGAAACCGTTCATCATCGTTAACGGCGGCTACTGGCGGGAAGTGAAAGGACGCTGCGGTGCTTGTGTAGAGCAGATTTCCTGTCGTTTAATGGAAAACTGCAGCAGCCGGTTTGCGTCAGGCTCTCAACGTTGATCCTCGGACCTTACCCTCATGGCGCAGAGCTCCTCTATTTATGCTGTGAAACCAGACTCCTCTGACGTCATGAATAGGTGGCGCGTACCATCGCGTAGCCAGGGGTAATAACGAACTGTGCCAGAGCGAAGGGGTGGGCTCAACCACAGACTATATAGGCAAGACTTTAACGGAAATCTTTTCTTTCCGATACAAATGAATACATAATCAGTCCCGCTAATATTTATTCAGATACTTCGTCTTTGTTTTCAACTTGTTTTGGACAAACGATAAGACCTGTCGACGTTGGTAACACTTTTTCAAAATAATTTACGTTGTAGGTGCGGTGCGCTTTAATCTAGATAGATTAAAGAAGACAGAATAAAGCACATGAACAGTTTTTGCCAAACGCCAATCAACATAACAAAATAAATACTAGGTGAAAAAACGCAACTTAGCAATAATTGTACAGAGGGGTTTCATTGCAATCTTAAATCTACTCATCGGCCACTTAAGGTACACCGGCTTAACTGCTCACAGTATACTAATACTACAGTATTTAAATAGCCAGTCACATGGCAGCAACTTATAAAATCCATGCCACTAATAATTAAGTCAGTTTTATATATAGTTATTAGACACCTGGATGGTGTTGCCACAATAAACCGCCTTCTTCTTCTTCTCCTACGTATATCAGAGTTGGCATTGTTTTAATTTGGTAAAATAGCACCACATGATGCTTCCGTCCAGATTTTAGAGGAGCATTTTTGCGCAGACAATCCCTCTCTTTGTGTCTATTATAGATATGTCCACCCATGCAGGAGTGTGTTGCAGTGCGGATTGACACACAGCAATCTGTCGTGATCAAAACGTTGCGCTGATATGATAATCCGCACCCTGTAACTTGGCAATTGCTTGACTGCAGAGTGTCAGTGTTCGAAGATGTTGAATGGTGATGTAATAAATCAATACAGGTATTTGGACTTTGCGCTGTGCTGTGTTTTCACATCTGACGATCAAGTTTCAAGTCCTTATCCTTGATACATATGTTGCTTTTTGCAATGTCATAAACACATGTATGTTTTTTTCGTTTTTGCTTTTTCAGCACAGTTCGAAGCATATCAGACAACATGTGTCCTTGAAACCAGTACAAGAGTTGTTTATAGGCCAACACTGGTTTGACACATTTGATAAGTCGTATTCATTTTTGCTCTATCACAAGAACATCGGAACATGTGCTTCAGGGAAAACCTGAAAATACATTTGCAACAACGTGAAATCCAGACTGTGGAGAGAAGAGCAGAGGCTTTTTTTTACTATCTCAGATTCATTGGATTATATTTTGCTCAAAAAGCTCTCATCTCCCTCTTATGCTTCAGGCCAAGTTGTGTAATGCAATCACAATCTTAGATTGTGAATATGTTGTACCTTTGTAGACTGCAGATGGGTTAGATTAATTTCTCAACAAGGTCTGGTTTACCTTATTATACCGTATAAAGGTGTGGAGCACACAACACCATGGTGTGTTCTTTTTTAATCAAAGTCCAGTGTTACATCATGCAGCACAGAGATTTTGAGCTGAACAGACCTTCTCTTATTGAAGTTCATTTTCAGTCACCGAGTAGGTTAGATAATGACACAACAGTATTTATGGGGTTTTTTTTTATTGTCCATGTGTGAGATAAAGAATAAGTGGAGCATTTATATCCTACGGCATGGATTGATAAGGATTATTCCTCACTCGGGCATGCACACACAGGCTCAGATTATTAGTGGTAATACGTAAAAAGTAAAAATTCAAAGGCGCACATACTATTGCCTGCATTAATTGAAATCAAAATGTGGCCTTTCAGTTTTGTAATTTTGAATGATGGATGTCACAATAAACACAATCCCTAACAAGTGTTGCATCAGAATGTTACTGTCAGCATGAATTTGCATGATTGACACGTTCTTTACACAGGTTAAACGCATGATGCAAGATGCACCTGCAGTTGCCTTCTACAGGATGTAATGTTGTGTTTGCTGACTACATTCATTCAGAAAGGATGGACCCAATATTAATAAAGAGGAGAACCAACCTAATACTAATAAACTAATAATCATGAAATGACGTTGATTTAAATACAATGTATTGTAGCACTAATGCACAAACCCTTGCTATATATATATAAATCAAATAAGGGACTAAAGAACAGAAGGACCACAAGATGGGGAATGTATTTTTTCTTTGGACATTGTTGCACTAGTATTAAGGTTGAAGAACAAAGCAAGCAACCCTTTAAAAAAATGTTCTCACTTCACAGCGGTTCCTCATCTACCAACATTTGAAATCTCACATCTGGCTTGCCGTATTTTTTCTTTTTTGTCAATTTAATTCACAATTATACAAACACCCCGTAGACGAAACAATCTACAATTCAGACATTTAAAGTGACATTTGATCAGAACTCCAACCAATCTGGAAACTGAAGGAAATCAGAGTTCTATTGAATACATAATGGAAATAATTAGCAAGATTTTATACTATCGTTTCGACATTTCCATTGAAATAATGCTCCCTCACTGGCCAGCAGAATGTAGGCTCATTTGACAGTTAAATAAGAAAATAAATACATAATTTACTCCAAAAAATAAACTTTGTGGCATAGATTGTCTTGTTGTTCTACAATACTTCATATTTTTCTTTCCTATATTTTAGCCACATAAATACATAACAATAAACTTCTGTAGATAGAGCTGTTTTTGATAAACTTTTCACAATAGATAATCACTGGTCAGTGCTGCAGGACTGAACATACTTCTCTAAATTACCTATAGCACAACGAGGTTCATACAATCTTAACCTTTTTTTTTTTTTTTTTTTTTTAAATAATTGTTCTCTCAAAGTCCAGCATATTTTCCCATTTTAAAATTAGGAAAATACATGAATGCACAATTAAATGAATAAAACTATTTCAGATCTAGGCAAGCATAAATAGCCTGCATTTTCTTCACCTAACAGTTACAATGATGATAAATTCTTATACCGTCATTAACACGTTTTTAACAATTGCCAGAACCACAATTATAGCAAAGAGGAGTCAAAAACAGCACTTTACGGCACAAAAAAATCACAGTACCGGAATGTATAGTATGTCCAGCAGCAAACCATGCAAACAGAGTCACACCCCATTCACTGCCGAGGCTAGCCACACACACGCACACGCACACGCACACGCACACACAGGCACACAGGCACACAGGCACACACACATACGCGAATAATCAAAAATTGATTACAGGCATACACACTGAGGTCACGGCTACAACAGCATACACTGTCCTAATCTACCAGCCCAAAAGTACAGTGTCTAATAGGGTGCATAAGGAGTCACACAGTAACATTGCAACACAACTATTGCGACAATTCTATTGTGACTGTCAGCTAATGACACGGATCCATAAAGGAGAATCTGAGCAAGGGTTGAAGAAAACTGAAAAGCATCGCACCGAAATCATTCAACAAGCAAAGTATCAGATAGGATAATTTCCTATGAATGAGACATCACGTTAGCGTGGTGATATTTCACAATAGGGGAACATGTCAGTTTTGCATCATACTAATTACTGTAAAATACAAACCCCTGCAGAAGCTCTACGTAGTAGAGTTCATGTTCACATTTGTCAGCGATATCCAGGTTAAACATCGAGTCTCCCTTGCTTCCATGTTGAAAAAAATCCTGCAAAAATGTCAATGTTATTTTGGTGTTGTGGGCGACAGCAGTAACTCAACCCTGCTGATCTTAAAAGCCAGCCTTACTTAAGGGCCATGAAAGCAAATAGGGGTGTGGGTTTGTGTAAAAGCAATACACTTGGTATTGCAGCAGTTATCACTGTAGCTGACCTGGCCCATTTAGAGGCCAATAATTTATTACCACTTTCTGACAGGACAGCTATGCCGTGTCAACTGGTCCCACACTCATCACGTCCCCATGCACTGATTTGGTGGTCTACTTAGGCCTATCCACTCTCATTCCTTCTCGACTCGCCACGTGTGAGAATTAGGCAGAATTACAGAGACGTATAATGTGAGTGATTGTTGACCGAGCTGGTGATGCTTTCAAATGACGTTTTGGAAGAAAAAGCCTTCTCACACCGTCTCTACGGTCCCCTTTTTTTTTTGCACAAAAAAAAGCACAAATCCCAAATGATATCAAATTTTTGTGTGATTGATGTGTGAACAATGTCTGCGTAAAGTATGTATGTGGTGGCCTCATCTTGAAAGCCTGCAGGCAGTCTGCTGACAAGGCTGCTAGGTAAGTGCAGAATTTGAAACCCCTGTTGGAATACTAGCAAGATGGTTTCTAAAAAGTATCGCGTAACAGCTCTTGTACTTTACATGAACATAACTCCTTGAGTATTTCCTAATGCAAAGCGTCGGCTCCCTGTACTGTCCACACCTGAGAACGCACAAAGACAGAAAAAAAACAAACAGAGGAGCGGAAAAGGTTTACAAATAAAAAATATATACATATAATAACATGTGCACGGCTTGATAAAAACAACTCAAGGCAAAGTGAGCCTCCTGGACAAGCCAGGTGGCTGGTCCTGAAAACAATGGCATCAGAGGCGGCACCTTTCCGTTACAGAAAACATACAGTGCAGTGGATGTATGAAATCAAAGACACGACAGTTGGCTGTGGGACCTGTGACAACAGCAGGCCTCGGTGGTGCCTCACACTCCTGAGCCCTCTGTGGCTTTGTCCTTCTCTGCAGGAGGGGAAGTCAGGCCGCTGCTGCCCCCTGCTGGGCGACCTGCAGACTTACTCACCGTCGCCTTGCTGATTCGAGGACCATCGACAACATTGTGCCCTTTATCTTGGACCTGCGCGGGGCTGCCGGAGCGGCTGCGGCTGTGGCTGCGACGACGACTGTGTTTGCCCTTGCGTGGACTGGGACTGCGGGACCTCGTCTTCATGAGGACCACAGTGCTGTCGTCCTCTGAGCTGAAGTCGGAGCTGTCTGAAGAGCTGGCATCAAGGCCTGAGGTGGGAAGTTGGATCTGGGGGTAGACAAGGGGGGGGGAAATATATATATATATGAACATATAATAATATAATATATATGAGTATGATATGAAAAAAGAGCTGCAAAATTGTCAATAGGGAACGTCAAAAATGATATCATACGATTTCATTCCATTTAGTGTGAGAAAATGTAATAGAACGTTTTAACATCAGGTTGCAAGAGGTATGGTCACCTGAAATGGCTCCGTCACACCCACAATGGTGTTCATGTTGTTGCTATAGTAACCCAAGATAAAGTCCCCAGAGCCTTTGGGCAGCTCCTCCTCAGTAAAGGTTACCTGGAAAACAGTAACTCTTGACAGTGATTAACTGTGAATTAAGCCGCTGTGTGGAGAATTCCTGCATGAGCACAGGTTACCTGGTGTTCTTGGCGATGAAAATCAGCTTCCTCTTGCTTGGCCCACACGTATCCCACATAGTCCTTGTGGTGCTTGAAACCCACCTATGTGGTCGAATATCACATTGTTACAATTGCAATAAATGTGTATTTGGGTTACACATTTGCCGACGCTGAGATGGATTTCCGCCGCAGAGGTTACCTTGTACAGTCCGATCCAGTCCCAGGAGCTGCGTGCGAAGTTGGGAGTCAGTTTGAATTTTGCTATGGCGTCAGCGATGCTATTCCACTCATCCTCCACGATGAGCGCGACCAGCGGGATATCCACCTTGTATGGGAACTAAAAAGAACATTTTACTTAACTTCACACACGGACACAGCGACGTGTTTCAAAAGTTCATTTCGAGCGGCGAACAGGGGTATAAAACGGGTATGGATGTCGAACCTCCAACACCTTTTGACTACATACCAAAATGTGTCAAAACGGAGGTATTGAAAGGCGTTTGTTTAGTTTTTTTCCAGAGACAAGAATTTTAGAAACATCAGCACCACTATTGAAAACATTTCCACAGATTCAGGCCCCCTCATCGTAATGGCCCTCTCACCTGCAGAGTAAAGATGGAAGAGACTGGTTTGTGGTCACTGACGGTGTATTCCATCTGACTTCTGTAGTAGTGCTGCGTCACTCTGGTCCCGCTGCTCAGCCCTGAGATGGAGTCACGCTTCCCTCCGCCCAGCGCGGCACCAGCGGGCGCGGTGGCTCGGAGGCGCCACAGAATCCGGTCGGTCCATGCCGGCTTGCGTTTCTTCCCGCTGGGATGAGCGCGCAAAGACGGAGATGTGGCCACAAAAAGAAACGTCACCATTTCAAAGCACAACACGAAAGTAAAATACCTCCGGTGTCCCTGGGTAAATGAAGACCTTTAAGAGGACGCTTACGGAGCTATGTGGTCAGTGGCCTGGAATTGACCACATCGCCCCTGGCGATACCAACCTTGTGTCATACGTATTGGTTCCAACGTCAAATTTGTAGGTGGGAGGGAATTTCAGCGGCCCCTCTTGGAATCCCTCCAACACGGTCTCACTGTCTTTGGCCATGTTCAGCTGTGTCAACGACAACCCATACACATCAGTGGCAATTCACCCCAACTGCGCAATGGCGCACCAGATGAGAGAAAACATTCGATTGCGCACTGCTTGACGTTTAGCGCCGCGTCAGCGAAAAGATCCGACATCTGGGCGACATTCCGCGTACTACTGCCATCTAGAAATGCGTGAAATCTCTCAAAGATCGACCAAATGCGAGGAGTCAGGACGAGGCGGCGAAAGGATGGATTTACCTGATCCTTTTCCCACAGCACGGGGAACTTGTTGCTGTCGATGGCAGATTTGACCACCTGCATCTCCAGCTCATCGATACGGAAATTGAGATCCCCAAACCAGAACACAATGCTGCGTGCGACAAACCAAGACACGTCATGAGAGTCCATTCATTGAAAGTTCCAGCTCATCCTCTTTTGCAATGCAAATCTGGACTCTGCATTTCCCCGAGGCATCACGAACAGGGAGATGTGTATAAGAGACAGACCTTGTGGAGTCCGATCCAGTCCCAGGAGCTGCGTGCGAAGTTGGGAGTCAGTTTGAATTTTGCTATGGCGTCAGCGATGCTATTCCACTCATCCTCCACGATGAGCGCGACCAGCGGGATATCCACCTTGTATGGGAACTAAAAAGAACATTTTACTTAACTTCACACACGGACACAGCGACGTGTTTCAAAAGTTCATTTCGAGCGGCGAACAGGGGTATAAAACGGGTATGGATGTCGAACCTCCAACACCTTTTGACTAACATTAAAACGGTTTTTGAGGTCGCGCCGGGCAATTGTACATCTGTGCTCTCCAACAGGACTGCGACTTGAAACGTATTTGGTCGTGTCGATTCGTGTCAAGTGAGGAAAATGTGCTGATCTAACGTCACATTAAAAAAAAAAAAAAAATTAAAACCAGTGAACGGTTTCAATGCTGTGGCGGATGGGTGTGCACGCGGATGGGTGCGTTAATGCGCGTGTTTTTTTTACAAGTGCCGACATACTCGTGATCCAGAACCCCCGTGGCGGCCTGGCCCTCGAACTGCTGCTGCTGCAGGATGCTCTCAAAGTCCTCCATGCGCTGCTCCGAGTTCTCCATGTGTGCCGGCAGGTGGCAGTTGAGGAAGCAGACGGTGTGACCGAACACCGACATGCGGGCGCTCACTCCGCCTTTGTTCCCCTGGCACAGACGAGACAGAAGTTAGACGTTGCTGAAGACGAGGAAGGCACACACGCCGCAGTGAAACGAAAGGGTTTCCGGTAAGTGGTGGCGAGAATGTAGTGGGACGGTTTTCCCTGTGTTGCCTGGCGTAACAGCAAGCGTATTCATTAATGAACGTTGGAAAACATCATCAATATTTAATGCCGACAGCGAAGTGCACGAGAGGGGACAGGATGAACGTGTGGATTTCTTCCTACTCTCTTACTCGCAACTGCTGTGAAGAATAGGTGAATGAATTATGACCTTCTAGGAAAAAAAAAAAAGGCCAAAAATAGGAGTTCACTTGTAATTTAGAGCCACGGAACTTTTCCGAAAATCTATTCGAACCCCCTTTGATTAAGACACGCATGCGCGTGCCTTGGAACATGTTACACGTTAGAACAACCCTTTCTGCTTGTAAACCAAAAAAATGTACATTCATATGCTCGCATGTCGTACTTTTGGGCCCGTTTTCTTGCATTAATAACCATAACCACACATAACAAGCCGAGCATTAAGTGTTCAGAAGCGGACTCTAATGGTGGAAAGCGTGTTGCTCTCATATCGTCATCAGGGTGCCATCTCACCCAGTAGCCCCCCAGGCCGGTGCGGGTGGTCTCAGTCTGGACTCCGCGGAGGAAGGGCAGATGGAAGTACTTGGCAAAGACCAACAGCAAGACCCCTTGCATGCGCTGGGAGGTCACCTGAGACGGTGGGGAGAGAATAATCAAACAATAATCACGGACAAGACATGAATACGCACGTAGTGAAAATAAGACGGAAGTACACATTTACGACCTATATAAAGAGAGCGGCAGTACATTTAGCTTGCCTTAAAATGAGGTAAGCCAGCAAAAAGACTGGAAGAGTGCTTTTGTGGCCCGCTTCTGCTGCTCCGCTCCGCTCTCTCTTCATCTTTCTGCCCTCGAACATTTTCCCCTTTGCCCCGTGGCCCACCTCCGCCACCGCTTCACAGCAGGCACGGCACAGTAGACGGGCCAGAGCGCGTGGTCTGCTCTCACAGCAGAAGCCCACCACTTTGAAGAGGAAACGTGACTTTTCCCTTTCTGCGCATCTTGCCATTCCATACTACAACAACATGCAGGTTTCGACAACCGTATGCCACTCGTATGAGGACCACAACAGTGAAGATATTTTTGTACTGCATAAAAAGGGGCGGGAGTGCCGTGCACATGTGTTAAGTGGCGAAAGACAATGTATTCGCACGCCAACGTGGAGCCCCTCACCAGATATTTATGTCCACTCCCTCCCTCTCCCTATCTATACTGGTCCACACATCCCAACCCCCAACCACAGGCCAAGCAAACACCCTGACGCAAATGCCCCCGAGCGGCTGGAATGGAGGCCCACATCTCCACGTGACGTAAGACCCTCTTGCTTGTACACTAAATTAGGATTTGTCACAGATCCTACCGAACCGTAAAGTGGGCCGACCTCATGCGTGGTAGGCGCGCAGACAAAATGTGTGTCCGCGCGTGCGCGCTCGGGCAAAGCCGGAGAGATTGTACCTTGGCCTGCGTGTACTGTGGTTGAAAAGCATTTCTTATCAACATCAGTGAATATCGGAAGAGCTGCTGAAGGCTGTCAGGCTGCATTTTGGTTTAGACCACAGAAGACATTTAAGCGCTAGACAAATGTGTGTGTGTGTGTGAGTGAGAGAGAGAGAGAGAGAGAGAGAGAGAGAGAATGTGTAGCAATGTTTTTCCCCTTACTACACACAACTGCGGAAATATGTTGTAAGTACGTTAGTTCGATGTTATTAAGGCAGCCATGCAATTCAAAGGTTGAGTGAAGAATAATGGCTTATTCATTTGAGCCTTTTCAGCCTAATTTCTTGACCTGGTATATTATACATCCTATAAAACTATTGTATTTTTATAGCCCAGTTTTACTCAAAATGTCGAGATGCTTTATAGTGTTGACAAATCAAATGCTAATTCAACATATATATATATATATATTTAGAAAAGAGAAAAATGACACTGCAAACAAAAAGTCATACCTCAGAGCATACAGCGGAGTGGCCAGGAGTGCGAACTCTATCATATTGAGACATGAATTATGGTGACACTCAGCTTTGGGGAGCAGAGCCTTCCCAAATGGAAAGGGACAGATGCGATGTCCTTCCACGACATATCTGTCCCACATATTTTCTCATGGGACCGATTCCGCCACGTATCTCCCCTCTGCTTCAGAGCTGGACACATCTTCAGCTAACACATCATCTGACCCACTCACAGCATTAATAACCACGCTAAGTAGACACAAAAGGCCACACTTTCATCTTTTTGACAAGGTTTCAAAGCATCCACCAACACAGCAGACCCTGGAATGGCTGGGGGACAGCATCAGTCTCACTGTCGGAGGCCCATCAACACCGACAACGACGCCACCCCAAAAATAAAACAGCACCCCGGGAGACATTTGTCTGGCTCTTTCAGCTCCACGGCCGAATTCACGCTCTCCGGCTCACCATGCCAACAGAGCCACGGATTGTCTCACGTGCGGCCAGGCGAAGATCGCGCGGTTAGGTGCCCTTAAACCATAAAATATGGAAAATGCACCAACGCACCATACAGTTCACATGGCGCGCTTTCAAACATCCGATGTCCTGATATGCAAAGTCGGATTTACTTTTGCAACCGTCTGCTGCATGCTATTAAACATGTGCCTTATGCTCGTCTGGTCATCTGCTCCGTTTATTCAAATTGAGTGAGTGTGTTTATATGTTCATGTTAATGTCCTCACACGCAAAGTCTTGAATGCAACTCCAACTCCTCTTCCTCAACCTGACTCCGTTGTCAACGTGACGTCAAAACACACACAAACACAACCCAATTGGGCCTCTCATGCTGCGTGGAGATTTAAACATCTATTTAAATTCGACTTAAATATGAAACAGAAAAATAGAGAGCAAAGTTTGAAAGTGTGAGCTTGGCGCAAACTTTGCATTGGACGGCATGAGATAGCAGATACGCCGGCATCGCACGGCTGTTGGAAATGATCACAGCATCCACAGCAGCAGGAAGCGCCGAGCCCATCCGCGGTCGCGCAATTCCAATGAACCTAGGCTGGTGGGCTTTCGACCATGGGAGTGTGCATGCGCGCTTATAATAAAAACCATTACTGACCAGCACATAACCGAAGGGGCTGAGTCTCTCCATGCAGACCTCGCTCCACTGGTCTGTGAAGAGGACATCTTTCAGCCTTTTGTTAATCATAGAGTTCACTTCCTGCAGCCTTGAAGAAAAAGGACACGCAACAAGGCACAAGGGTCAACAGCGGACATGGACGTTAAAAGCAGGCTGATGAGGGGGGCTTTGAAAATAAAATGGTGGATGAATACCAAAAATGGTTGTATGGTTGCCACGGGGAGGGAGCGACTATCAAAGCTGGGCCTGACAGCTCATTAGCGACACTGTGCGCGACGTTCATGTGGGGGAGGTGAACACAAACGGACACTTCAGCACTTCTGCGCAACAAACTCAATGACTACCAAACACTCACCCGATAATGTACATGTCTGTGTTCCCGTCACCCACGTTCAGCCCCAGCAGGGAAGTGATGTCATCAGGGGGCGTGGCCGAACCCACGTTCCAAGTAATGATGTGCACCCTGTGGGGGAGGGGGAGGGGGGGGACAGTGTTACATAATATCTCTAATGAACACTCATGTCCAACACACCTCTGTGTCACAACCCGCAGACAGCCGAAGTACCAAGTAGCCGACCAACAGCCAGCGAGGTCTGGACTGTGTGATACGACACGCAAATTGATTGTGATGAAGGTCACAGACCGAGTTAACTTTGAACTGATCCAGCCTCTGAACTAGAATGAGACACAAACATACACATGTAGCTAGAGAAGTAAAGGAACCACTTTACATGTCGTCCGCAAGCAGTACACGAACATGCACACATCTCATAAATAATAATAATAATAAATAAATAATTCACAACACCACTTAATGTCACTGCAAATAACTGAAGGGACTTCTTAAATGTTTATCAAAGCAAAGAGATGCTGAATACTGGTCTGACTGTGTTTTACTGTATTGAAATGGATTGTCCCCATATACAGCAGCTCTGACTTATGGGTAGGGAGTTACAATTGTTCACAAATACACGCGTGTGCAAAGCAGAAGACACCAATGATTCCTGACTCAGAAACCCTGCTTTCGATAATGGGCGCAATGACAAATATCTCTGGCTACGAGACGCCCGAAGAGACATGTTGAGACATGACCATCACACACAGGTCGGGGACACTTGCCTGAAGTCTTCCACAGTCTGGGCCTGAGTGTCGGCTGTGCCCGCCACAGAGAGGGCTCTCTGTGCGTGAGGGTTCAGGTGAGGAGGCGCGGGCCCGCTTGTAGGCGGTTGCGGGACGGAGACGGCCCTGACCGGGTGGCGACCCGGACCTTTGGGACCCACCTTAACGCGCTCTCCGAAGGGTTTGACTGCTGCGGCACGAGACGGTTTGGGGCGACTCGCCGCGGCGCCGTCGGGATGGCTCTTGTCCTCCCGCGTAGCCGCTGAGGTGGGTTCATCTTGGGGCTCGGCTCTAGGTTCAGAGATGTCCACAGAGCCCTCCACCCTGGCACTTCTCTGGGGCCGTCGAGGCCTGACAGCAGCAGCAGCAGCAGCAGGCTGGCCGGAGGAGGAATCTGTAGCTGGAGCCGGTATGTCTGATGCTGGCACAGGAGCTGGATTGTCTTCATGGGTCTGACATGGGCTCCGATTTTCTTGGTCCATTTCTTAAGATCTCTGCAAAAAAAAAAAAAAATGGGTTGGGTTTCAACTTGTGTTTGCGTTCTAGCATTTTACATCGTACTCCTCCAAAGCATCCTACATTGGAATTATATACAAGGAGCCGTATAAGGACCGGGGCACACAGTCCTTATACACAGTTTCTATGAGCACACTATGCGGCTATAATGCGATAAGGGACACAATTAACGATGCTTAATCCCAACGACTGGACAGCACAGCACACATACGACAAGTCAAATCAGCTTATGAGCTTTGCACCGCCGCGAGACCCGCCCGACCCAGCAGGAGTCAATGTGAGTCGGACTCCCCCTATCCCCACCGTTCACTTACCTTTCCTCTCACGGCCTCGGAAACTAACGAGCACAGCGGCACGTGATGACAGGAGAGGACGACTGGAAAAAAGGACCGTGTAAAAGGGACAGCTGGAGAGTGGCTACGCGTAGTCCCCCTACCACCCTAACCTCCCAGAGCTTTTGAGGGTTAGGGTTAACAACAACACCCATTTGGAAACCTTTCATTATCTCCTTTGGTTCTGCCTAAGCCGTCTGCCAGTCCTCCGGTAACCAGGGAGATGCTCAGTCAGTTCATATCGGCTCAGAGCACCTGACCATACACCGACGCGGGGGAGTCGCTGCGCAGTCCACAACAGAAAAAGTCAACAGTCGCGAATCAACAACAATACGCAGGGCGGGAGTTGCAGGGATCACACACACGGAGCGGCGAGGGGATAAGAGATAGCGATGGAATGTAAGCCACATAATTCAAGAGAGGGTCCATTCAACGACGGTGTGAATAAATGTCTGATCCGCTTTGCCCTGACTACTGCTGATTGTTAAGTCGTTAGCAATTAGGCGATTGATTTTGAACTGCAAAATAGGTGAAGCATTTTTCATGGGGGGGGACTGCGTTAATGAGTTAAAGGGAACGGAACAGGTAGCTGAGTAATTAAGGTAAGATCCGGGAATTGCCGAAAACAAAACAAGCGCCTCTGATTGAAATTGTCGAACGCACTGTCAATTTATATGTCACGTGACCTTGAAGAGACGGAGGCCACGGCTTTGTGCTCCACATCTGCCCAGAAACATGCTCGTCTTTCACTCCTCCAGACTTGGTGTCTAACTGGGCATAGCATATTCCTGAGGTCCATATATAGCACATATTGTGTGTGTGTGTGTGGGTGTGGGTGTGTGTGTGTGTGTGTGTGTGTGTGTGTGTGTGTGTGTGTGTGTGTGTGTGTGTGTGTGTGTGTGTGTGTGTGTGAGTGTGTGTGTGTGAGTGTATGTTTGGGTTGGGACACACATGGGATCAGGTTGGTGCAAAGCGAGCGAGACAGACCCATTCAGGGACAACACTGTGTCTCTTCGCAGAACGTCTCTAAATTGATCATTTCGCACTTCCCTCTGGCACTATCCATTTTTCCAAGCTTTAATCCCCACTCCCTCACTCTCTCTCTTTCCCACTTATCGTCCCATTTCTCTAATCCTTCCTCTCTCCCATTTTCTCCCAGAGTGCTGTTCCATCTTGCCTACCCTCACTGCCTGGGCACTGAATCGCTTATTCCTGCAGTTTCTTTTTTTTTACCAAACGTCCTACTTTCTTTTGAAAAACAGACCTAAAATCCTGTATTCCCTTTCCTCGTTCTCTCCCCGCCCTCTAAGGCGACACGTGTGGCTCCTCCAACCACACGCTCGGAATTGTTGTCTTCGGCCGTTCACCTCACAGTCCCTGTCAATGACGTCAATGAGCCTCCATCACCGAAACCAGGCGAGGATTATAAGCGGTGGTGATGCGCTACCTCTTTTAACAGTAACAAGGGGGGGGGGACAAAATTCCAAAATGTGATTAGATTTGACCGTAACAGGGTGTCAGGTCCATGTATGAGACACTGCACAAACGTACAGCTGCGGGAACAAGGAGGTACAGCACAGTAGGACTTTGTGACGCTGATAACGCATGACGCTTCTCTGTTGGGTTAGAAGAAAACAGAGATTTAAGAGCAGTAAATCTCGCCGACACACAAAAAACACATTTGTTTTTGTGTATGACTGGGCAAGAGGCAAATATTTGCCGTTGCGGGAATAGCCTCGACATTCACGTTTGCAGGGAACAGAGCGCAGTGATTTGATGACATCAAATGTGTCATGGTGTTTACATGCAATCCTCCTGAGGGGCTGAGGGCGGAGAGGGCCAGAGAGGATGCAGCTCATCCCAAAAAGCAGGCTGTGGCCACCCGGGTTGGCTCTTCTGATGGTATTGTTTGACAACACAGAAAATGTTGAGTCAGCGAAGCGGTCGGGAATCATATTTCATGTCCATCCTCTTCAGGGGATAACATAGAGGAAGCAATCAATATCCTCACAGAGATTTAGTTTCTCTGTCAAGTCCTCAGCTATACATGATTGCGTTCTTTTGACACAGCGAGTCCGGCCTTAATGTGGATCACATTTTGTTCACCTTTTTAGGGTTTCTTGTTGCCATAACAGCTATAGGAGCGTCTGTGTTCTAGACCTCCGGGGCCAAATTCCCACGTGACAGGGATACCAATGATGACCCGGACAGAAATGACACCGGCAGCTGCTACCACTGCTGTAAGCGGCTCCTCCAGATCCAGAACGCCACTGAACATCTTTGACACTGGTCAAAGGGGGGCCTCATCTTTCCCAATTGATTGTGTGTACAGCGTAACACGAGAGACAGGTGCTGACAGTACATTATGATGCAAGATGCAATTTTTAAGTCTGTCACTTACAATTACAATGTCATATAAGAAGGATAAATATGTTCTATGCCACATCATCTTTTTGTGAAGAAACCAAATCATAAATTCATCAGGGACAAAACAAAAGAAAGCCACAGTGCTGGGACAGGCACAAGAAACCGGCCCTGTGCACGTGTACTTCATAGACACATTAACGCTACAGTACAGAGAAGTCACTTAATTGCCCACATGTTCCATCCTGCCCAGTGACAGCTTTCACAATAAAAAAGAAGTGGCAAGAAGTACTTTTCATATGTTGCAACAGCAGTAGTCATTCGCTGTGGCAGTACCAACGGCCAAAACCTGGGAGGTCATTAAGACAAAACAATAATTAAGAAACTATGACATGCAAAATACTCAGGGTCAGGTACATTGTAGACGACATAACTGCAATTTGAATACTACCAACCCCTGAAATGTATGGTACTGTAAAGCTAACGCATATCTGGTTTGCATGGTGTATGTGAAACTGTTCCTGACCTAAAATCAACATGCAAACTGTGTTTGACAAATAAGAGAAGGCTTTTCTTTTCTTTTTTTAACAGGATGTGTCTGATATGGCCTGTTGTGCAAACACTAGAATACAAGTCCTACATTGCAGGGTAGCAGACATTTATATTTGGCCTGTGGTAAATGTGTATATGTAAATCCATGTACTGTGATGGTAATGACTCATGTCTCGGCTGACAGAGGACAGCGGCAGAGACGGTAAATGGGCTAATTACACGCCAGCTTCAAGGACAATTTCTCTGGCTGGAGAGGAGCATGAAGGTCGTTTTAATGCAGTGTTTTGCCATCAGACATTATGCCAGCAAAATGGGTGCCAGCGTGTACATACGCGTGTCTGTACGCGTGTGTGTGTGTGTGTGCGTGCGTGTAAGAGATGAGGGAGGAAAATCACACCTAGTGTGTGTTTCAGTGTACACATTACCAGTGAGAAAAAGTGTGAAATGAGCTTTTTCATTATAGAAATATATGTTGGAATTGCACAAAAGCAGGAGGCTCGTTTTTATGCACCTGCTGTCACCATGCGACGACAAAAAAGTAAACAACAACATTTGCTGACTCGCTGGTGGCTTTGGTTTTGTTTTTGTGTGTGAGCGCCGTGAAGCAGAATCAATTAACACATGGCCACGGCGCACGCGATGCATTCTCACCTTCACCTGTTTGGTTGCTCTGAGCTGAGGATTGGAGGAACAGCTGATCGATCCTGCAGAGGGGACGATCGACCAGGAATCTCTCTCTGCCTCCGTCTCTCTCCTACTCTCTCTCTGCGAGAATCGGTGACTAAAAAAACACTCAACTTTCCTTCTCTAGTCGCCTCTCAGTAGATATCATCGGCATCTCAGCGCCTTCCTTCCTTCCTCGTTCACGTCCTTCCTTCCTTCAGAGATGAGGAGCAAGGGGGGTTTGAGAGCGACAGATGAAATGCCGGGCAGACTACATCTCTCACAAAAACACACACAGACACACACACACACAGGTCTCCTCCTGCGTTTAAAGACACAGCAGCTGCCGCTGCAGCAGTTCCACACACAGTCACACACACACAAACACGCCTCCGTCCTGTGTCCTTCACATGAAGCGAGGCGTCCGATCACTGAGCTTCCGCCGCCGCGCGGTGGTGCGGTTCTCCAGTCCCTCTGTGACGCGCCGGCGCTCACAGAACTAGAGCGGATAGACCGGAAGTGTTCCACCCCCCCAGACGCGGCTTCCGTCGTGTGAGGTGAAAACGCAGAAGGTCACCCTCCGTTACACGCTCGACACTTGTTTCCACGGTTACCAAACTATCACGAGAAAAGACAAAAATACCCCCCAACCGTGTGTGTAGACGTTTCGAGGGGGACAGCAGATCTATGCGGCGATGGGCTATGAGGAAACACTACTGCCGCCCAGTGGTTGGTGTGGTAATGCACATTGCATGGCTCCGGGAGATTTTCAGACACACACAGGTCATGACTTCATCATGAAACTCCAGCTGCCTGTGGACAGCTATGTCCCAGCTATGTCAGCTATGACAGATGAACGGCCTGGCCTTCAAGAACTTTAGTTTGGGGCTGTGACTAAATTAAAGCCCCCCACTGAGTCCCAACACCTCATTAAAACCCTAAACCTTTAAATATTATCACTATAACATAAGATAGGACATTTCGTGTTTGTTTAGAAACATGAACAGATACTTTTCTGCCTCTGCTGTCCTCTCTGCAGGAAAGTGCAAGGAACATTAAAACATCAAGGATAAATTGATCGATGATCAATTATTATTATTATTATATAGCTTTATTTCTCAATTTTTCATTTGCATATCATTTCACACAATTATCAATACATCTGTATTATCTTATTATTTATTATTATTATTATTATTATTATTATTATTATTATTATTATTATTATTATTATTATTATTATTATTATTATTAATTATTATCTTCAATTTCACTGTGAGTGCCTGTTTTATATATTTTCTTATACCGTGAACTGTATAGGCTGTTATTGGCTGTGAATCAGGAGGTATGTAGTGAGTCATCCAGTTGGTGTCTCGGCAGCTCCTCCTGACGGCTGTGCCAGCAGTGTGTGAATGATGTGTGATGGAGAGAGCATTAAATATTGATGTGCTTTATGAATGTGCGTGTAAATGGTTAATGGCCATAATTGAGTGGTTGTCAATTTAAAAAAAGCACTAGATAAACACACCAAAAATATATACATTTATAAGCCAAAAATATGATATACGTGTCTAAATAAAGACTTAGCTAATTTATTTACTGACATATAAACATTGGAAGATTTTCTGTTGACACTACTCTATGTTAAGGAAGCACCTACATCTCTACACTGAGGCAAAGCATGGGAACAGATGTTGCCGTGGCAACACCGGAGGGCACCTCATCAGTCTCCATAACCTTTTCGGTGCCTGTGGCCTTTATACAATGAATGAGACAAAACTGTATCCCTGTATGTGTGTGCATATGCAGGTAAAAGCTGGACAAGGTAATGATAAAGCCACTGGTGGTTCACTGAACTAAACTAAATACTGCAGGATGAGTTGAATGCCTAGTGCACATACATCTGTATATTATACCAACATGCTTTATCTAAGTCACCAGTGATGCAAGGTACCCTATATGACTAAAACTAATTTCAGTTTACAATGAGTAATTTCCAAAACTACTGCATCATAAATACATGAGTAGGATAAGTACATGTATATAGTTATTTGAAAGTAAAGAGTATACAAATAACATGACAAAATGCAGAATGCTTTTGGCCCAGCTACTTTTAGGTTGTATATTCTGTAAGAAGCAGTAAGCAGTAAGGTCTTTTTGGTTATCCTTACTAAGACTTTTCCAGTGCGGCTCAGTCATATTGTATATCTTTCTTTTCTGCCTCTGTTTTGAATCCCACAGATGACAACAGCACAGGTTTTTGTGCAATATATAGGTCAGTGGGCGTGTGTCATAACCTTTCATGGTATCTTATTCTTTCCTGCTTCCCTCATTATATCCATGCACTGTTCCAGTATCTCCCATGCCTTTGAAACTCATTGAACCAAATTCAGATGCAATGTTCTCTGAACTCTTTTTCAAATCTTCTATGATTATGATTGCTTAAATCGTGTTTTGTGGTACGGATTAACGTTTGGGTTTAGTTTACTTTGATTGCGTTATGTCAATCATTGAAAATATTGCAGTATTAAACTAAAAAGATGTACCCATCCCCAAAAAGATTAGTAACAATATATATACATATTTCAGATATAATAAATTTAGCATTTTCAGAATTCAGTTACCATTTTCTCTATACTGCGCGTCGGTGTGTTAAGTATCACTGCATCTACACAATATAAATACCCAATAACATTACTTTACATGATTACAACCGTTGTTGTAACACTTCCTCATACAATCTGGGATCACATGATTAACTTTATTCACCAAACTCTCCATCAGATTGAATATACTTCAATCTCCCCTACACTTTATCACAGAAGCAGCTCTTTAAAAAACAAACACACCTCACAACCCCTTCACTCTATTGCTTGCATGGATACAAAAAAAAGGAAATAGGGGAGGCAATGTGTGGAACTGTTGCTGATTTACGGGGATGAACCATAAAACGCATATCATCACATATATAGGATGAAGCATAGTTTGGCGGCAGGTGACCAATGAGCGCTCTCTCCACGCCTCCCTCTCTTCCCTGCGAGAGAGAGAGAGAGAGAGAGAGAGAGATAGAGAGAGAGAGAGTGCTACTGACGTGGCAAGTGATCCGGACGTGACACAGCCACACACCGTCTCTCCTAAGCCGCACAGTCACGTACCAACATCTGCAGCCGCTGGCCCTGAGGGAGAACGAGTCCCATGAAGCTGACGATGTGGCCGCTCGCGTTGGCCGCCCTGCTCCACTGCGCCTCGGCCTACGACGTGGACGTGAAGAAGCTCGACGGGATGGCCAAGGCGAGAGTGGAGGTACGCGCTCCCCCGTCTTTGTACAACACGCGAGAAGGCAGGGGGAGACTCACGGGGGACGCCGGTTGCGTTCATCGGCGTTTCTCAGTCTCGCGTGTGGACGCGCTTTGTTCCCCATAAATCTCAGCGTCGTTTCGGGCGCGCGCCTGCGTGCACGCGTGCGTTTGCGAGAGTTGTCGTTAACGGTTTTCCATCTCTCCATACGTGTGCCTTTCATAATTAGCATGACTATAACATATACTATATACTGCCAGTCTTCGTATTCATTGTACGATGGAAAATGGGTTCTCGGGGTGTGTGAGCGGAGAGCACATGTATGCACAAAAGTTTCCCGAAACTCGAGCCTTCTTCTCTTTTGTGTGTGTGTGCGTGTGTGTGTGTGACACCACGCAGTTTTAACCCCTCAGGGCGACACACAATCAACAACTCGCTGAAAAACGTGCTGTCTGTTGCTATTGTTATTGGGACACCTGCTACTTCAGATGAAAGGATCACACTTCCTGCCTAAATGGGCTGGGCATCCTTCCCAGAGGCCTGTGTTTAAAAAAAAAAAAAGAAAAAGGTGCAAGGTTGCAGTGAGAGACCACTCCAAAAGGAAGAAAATATATATGGATGGCAGATGTCACTGGTCACAACATAAGTTAAAAGATATATATTTAAAGAAATAAATCCTGGTGATAAGTCATTAGTTTACTCTAACCTTTATCCAATGTTGTTTTGTCCCTCCAGACATGTGGTGGATGACAGCTGAACAGGCTCAGAGAGGTACGTTTCCATCTGTTATGCAACCAACAGGATCTTTGGATGGACAGCACTGGCAGCCAGTGTCAGAGGCCCAATCCCTTTGTTCGTCATCTGAGAAGCATTTTAGCTCTGACCGTGCATCTAGGGTTTCACACAATCCCAGACGGATCTGTCCCAGAAACCAGCCCCTGGTGAATAACACTGATCCCCCCTCCTCTGTCTGCAGGTCAAAGCCTTCGTGAACCAGGATATTCCTCTTTAGTATCCTTTTATCTGAGTATATCTTTCTTCTCAAATATCTGTTCATAAACTGGAAAAAAAAAAAATCTGGCGTTTTCTCTCTGTGCTAATCTTTGACGATCACCACCTCAGCCATAACCTGGTGATGAAGCACATTCCTGGTGCCGACCCTGAGCTTGTCCTCCTGAACCACTATTTTGAAGAGCTGGATGTAAGTTTTTTGGAATATATTTCGCAATTTGTTTTGCAATATAAGAAAGCCTATACAAGCCAAGTTTAAATAACGGATCTAGCATTAAGCCTAACGTAGGTCTAGTTTTACAGAAAATGATAGCAGCAGGAGGGCTGTTGCATTCATCTTTGTTTCACAGCTGTGAGCGTGAATGACCTTTTAACCCCAAGTTCTTCCCGCGCAGCGGATTGCCCTTTCTGACATGACCCGCTCTGAGATTAATGAGCTGCTGGGCAAACTGGGTTTCTACAAGAAGGCTCAACCTGAGGACGAGGTGCCGGAGGAGTTTCGCTTCTCTCCGGCCAAAGATAGCCCGTTTAAGGACGAGCCAGCTCACAAACCCACCACTCCCTCCCCTGCCACGGAGAACGCCTCCTCGGAGCCCGAGGCAGAAGTCAAGCACACTGACTTGTAACCCGACAGAGTTAAGAAAAAGTTGAAAATGTTGCAGTACCACTCATCCCCAGAGCTGCTCCTTACCAGCCGGTCATTTCGGTGGATCACAGAAATGTTTGTCATCTCTGAAGGCGGCCAGCAGCTCATGGATCAGGCCCCTCGGGGAAGGACACCGTCTTAGCGTCAGCAAAAAGCCTAGACAGACCCACAGTCTGAATTTGCACATATTGTTCTTGCCGTCGGTCTGTCGTGATAATAACCCAACAGACCACTTTGTGAGCGCTTTCACTTTTCCGCACAGGCTAGACGTGTTAGTTGTGTTTTCGCGTCATCGGGTTTCCCTTGAGTTCTCTTGTGCGTTTGATTGCTTCTCACCTACCGTGAAGCTACATGAAGCCCCAGGCTGCAAATCGTCAAGACTGGCCTGAGGTTGATGCTACATGCTCTGGTGGGTCGGACTGGTACGCACAACAGGATTCAAGGGAAAGGGTAAAATAAGAAAATAAAGAAATGCCTCGAAAATGTTTTGTACTCCATGTTTGTCTTATACATGTACACATTGGATACTTGGAAAAAATGACTGTTGGGAAAATGGTCAATTATCGCATAACTGTTCAGAGAAATAATCAACAAAGTGTTCAATTTTGCAAACTGGTTTAATTGTTAATTCACATTTAACTGTGGTGCACAGAAACATGAAATAACGTGTCTAAGCTCTTATATACAGCACTCACTGCTTGGTGCGAAGCATTTCTTTTCAGCTGGCAGCAGTGAAAATAAAAAAAAAATCTCAAAAATTATTTAACCCTACTAAAATAGTTTTAAATGTAACCAACATTAACTCTGAAATCAAGTTTTAGATATTTTCTCAAAGGAACTTTCAATTTTACAAGCAGAATAAAAAGTCAAAAAACTTTCCTTGGCTTCATATTGTGAAATATACAATTGGCGGTAGTGTTCCATCGGCTTTCATCGCCACCCATGAACTTTTCCAAAAGCTGACGCCATATTGGTTTCACAAAACATCGTCATAGTGTAAGCTTATTTACTTAAAACGAAATCTTTAAAATGATAATGTACACAATAACCAAATCTGTCCAAGCAAAAATCATTTTCAGAGCTGTGCGAATGCGTGGCTGTGATGCTGTGGGATGATGCTGGAAACAATCTCATGCCTTTTTTGTACATATCCTGCTAGTTGAGCACGAAGAAAAATCAAGTAATCCTACAATTCAACTCTGATGTCATTATTACCACAACAACTACCCTTGTATTAGTTCTACCTGGATGAAAAAAAAAAAAAAACGCAAGCAGTTTGCCTTTAGAATAATCTAATAATGATACAGTAAAAGGAGGGGTGACATGTAAAAAATCTTGGAACAAGATCTCAGTAGCACTATGGAATTCAAAAAGGTACAATCACCCCAAACTCCAATGTAACAACAGCACAACAATGTTGGCTCCATTTGAATAATGAATATTTGTGCTCAAGCATTAAATAATAATATGTTAATCGGTTATATCAACATGATAATATTTAAAATACTTCAAGCAAACAGAGTTTGGTAAAAATGGAAAAAGTACCAAAAATGAAAACCAAATAATGCTGAGAAGCATTTAGGTAAAAATAATTTAAAAGAGTAAATGTTAAATATATATTACATATTATATATACTGTATATATATATATATATAATATGTAATATTAAATATGATATTTTGTCTCAAGTTGGTTTGAAGTACACTAAGGTACACAGCTGTTGTATGTTAAATAATACCTGTAACAAAGCTGAATCTGAGTATAAAACGTATGTTAAATTTGAAAGCTTCAAAGGTAGTCTTATAAAAACTTCTCTAACTAGAAGGTGGATTTTTTTGTTAACGCGTGTCCAGAACAGAACTGGAGCAATGAATACACATCACCACTGCCAACATAGATAAACTGACACACAAACACACACACACACACACATATGTACACCCCAACTTGTCCAGTGGAGACGCACAGCTCTGTGACCCAGCCCAGAGGGGGGGCGGCCATCAGGGTGACGACGGACAGGAGGTGGGGGCGGGACAACACCATCGTCGTCGAGGCTTGGCGCTCACTGAGCACAGGTCAGAGGTCGGAGCAACGGCCCATCTTCATCTCGTGTCTGCGCAGGTGGTTGACCAGAGACTGCACGTAGGTGAAGACGCATTTGGAATCCGGTTTGTTACCCATGATCATCATGTCCTCCACTTCCAGCAGAGGCATGCAGTTGACGTGTGTCCTGAGGAACAGGAACATAACACGGCGCATGTGAGAAACAGAGGCATGAGACGAACAGTGATGGAGATGGGAGAAGCACACGCTCAAACACACGCACAGACACAAACACACACGGGCACACAGACACACACACACCTTTGCCCCAACAAGCAACAAAGCCCTTTCTTGTTGTGGCCATTTTCTTTGCAATTCTTTTTGTTTTCATTAAAACAAGTTGCGCTCTAAAGTCAGCGTTGCAATGTGTATGGATAAACTAGGAGGGCCCAAGTCCAAAATGTGAGGACTGCAGAGAGTCGCCACAAGGTGGCGTTATCCTCACGTGCTCCAAGAAGTCAAACACAGTGTGCTGGAGTAACAATGACCTCACAAAGAGAAATCACTACTGTGAGAAAATAAATGCCAAATGCTAAAATCTGGGAAATGCTAAATTCTTAAAAGGTTTTACAAGCCATGGGCATAAACACCTGTAAGCTCACACCTGATAAAACGTCAGTGGGAAAATTCAGCCCTTCCATTCTCTGCTTTGTTTCTTAACTCCTCTGTTTGAAACACTGGGATACAACAGTTCCTTTTAAAGTGCTGAGCCACGGGTGGCTCCTGGCTCTCTGCCTGGGCCATAATCTGGCAATGCAGAAAATGCACACATGACACACACGCGCGCGCACACACACACACACACACACACACGCGCCATGTTTGGTACTTGAGACCTCAGTAGCTTTAGGTGAACATGAAGAATCACATTTTCAAAAACAGCCAATTAACAAGTTGATGTGCACTCAGAGGCACACACGAACCACATGCGCGGGCACACATTCCACGCACACAAGCATTCCACGCACGCACACACTCGGCGCACACGCACACGCACACACACACACACTCCGCCCCTTCACGTCTGTCAGAACCAGTCAGGTCCCTTGGTAGGCCTGTCCCCTCTCTCACCATGGGTTCAGTTTTAGGTCGGGTGCAACTCTAGGATGAGTTTTTGGTTTTAACCAGGCCCTTCGTCACCAGACCCCTGTAGAACTCCTGCAGGTACGTGTACACACATTTCCAATCCGGCTCCCGCATCTTCACCATGTCGTCCACATCTAAAAGCTGGGGACAGTCCACTAGTTTCCTGTGGTCACGCCCGGCAGAGGTGGGGGAGGGGGGAGGGGGGGGGGGGGGAAAGGGGACGACCCAAACAGAGAGAGACACCAAGTGTGGGACAGGGGGGGGGGGAGAAAGGGGACGACCCAAACAGAGAGAGACACCAAGTGTGGGACAGGAAGGACCAAGAGGGAAACACAGATAAGAAGAGACGGCAGGTACAGGACAGAGGTATTGGACAAGAGTCGGAAAGGAGGGGGAAGGAAAAGGGAGAAAAACAGATAAAGCAGTGAGCAGCCAAATGTAAAAGGTTCATGGTGAAAAGAGAGAGAGGGAGAGAGAGAGAGAGAGAGGACACAAAAAGAAACGATAACATTACATTCTCTGTGTTCACAAATATATCCATGAGTTGACATGCCTCATGAACGTCATGATCTATACAGCATGTGACACACACACACACACACTCACACATACATAAAATGAAACAAAACGTCAAATGAGCAAGCGATGCTCATTTAGCTCATTTTTGTTTGTTGTTGTTTTTTTCTGCGCACTATTAACCATTTCAATATGACGACGCTCTGTCGGAAACACGAGACACTTGGAAAAAAACAACAATGGTTCTGCAAATAAGATACAACCACAGGGTGACACACTGGTGCAAGGAATAAAGTGCCTGTGAATGTGCGCTGGGATTCCAGACAACGGCGAGCCGTTGGGAGTGGTAGGAGAGTGCAACACACAGGCGGGAAAGACAAAGGTTGTGATTTTGCGGTTGGGTGACGGTTCAGTGTTGAGGGTACAGGTCATTACTATAAAAACACCAGCGTGGCCTGATGGGAGCAAGTGAGTGAGTGCACGCGCAGGTGAGCCGAGTCTAGGGGGGGCGGGGGCATCACGCGTGTGAATGCTGCGATACGGTGAGTAGGATGAGGAGAACGAGAGAACTACAGAAGAGAAGAAGGAATTAAAATAGGAGGGGATAAACTGTCGGAGATGCAGCAGACAGCTCTTCTGTTTCTTTAATGGTGGCGGTTGACTGGGGGAGGTTTTGCTCATGGGCCCGGTTTGGAGAAGGTACTCATAGCAGAGGACAGATGGGAGAGGTTGAGAGGCGGAGGGGTTATGAAAGTTACAATGAGGCTCACTCGGCCTAGAGTGTCTGACTGTGGCCACCGGTTGAGCGGCTTCAACGAGGTCTGGGTCCGTCTCGGTACTTCAGGCCCGCGTAAAATGTTGGTAAATAGCAACACGGCAAAAGCTATTGCTGGATCATAGAGAGAGCTAGATGAGGGGATGATGAGGAAATCTGGAAGAAAATGTGTTATTCGGACTGCAAGCAGACCATAAATGAAAAAAAAAGGCTCAAATTGTTCGGTTGGCAGTCCCAGTTCGCTCTGTATCTTGCCGCGAGGGAGAACTGCAGGGGCTTCCGTTGGGTTTTTCCCACATATTCTTTTTTTTTTTCTTTGGTTAACGCTCAGTTCAAGCTCTTAATGACGATATCCAGGATGACGTGGTTCGGACACATTATGCCGGGGGAAGAAAACTCAGTTGCGTTTACTCACTCTGCAGCGTCAAAGGCCACCTCAAAGTTGTGCCGGCGGTTGCTCGGGCTCAGGGAGTCGTAGTCGAAGGCATCGGGGAAGAAATTGTGCACCAGGGCACAAAATGCCATGCCATTGCTCCAGCTGGACGAAAAGTTCTGAATGTCCACGTGCTGAGGGGGATGAGACGCAAAGGGTGGACACAAGAAGGCAGCGATAGATTAAGGGATGGAAAAGACTGGCTCTGCCTACGGTGTCCGCCTCGGGTTACACCGCGACAGTGGGTCGCCGCGGCCGGTCGGCTCACCTCGTACGAGCGGGTCTTGGCGCGGCACCAGTCCAGCAGCATCTGCTTGATGGAGTTTGCGTTGGGCACGCCAAAGCTGGTGGATCGCTGCACCCTGTTGACCTTGGCGACCGCCTGGTTTGCGGGGCTGAAAAAAACAAAAAACAAGCCAGGTTTGTGTGAACATTCACGCGCCGCCGAACCTGGCTGCCTTTTTCCTTTCCTCTGGTAGCACTCCTTCTCACCCGCCTCCCTCCTTCTCCAGCTTCTCGATCATGGCTTTGCGGGCCTGCATGGCGGAGGTCTTCGGCAGAGTCTGAGCCCTCATCAGCTCCTTGCGCCTCTCCGCCTGCCTCCGCTCCACGGCGGCCAGCCCGCCGCCGCCACCGCCGCCGCCGCGGGTCGATGTGTCATCCTCGCGATCAAAGACGCTGTGGCAAGGGGGGGCGACACGCACGGCTTAGTTCGTTTGTGAAAACGCATGGATTTTTGTTTTAGTGCAGTCATTTTGCTGCCGTTTCATGACCCACCTGCCCACTTTTTTGCTTGTGTTAGAGGAAGACGTGGAAGACGTGAAGCTGTATGATTTGGACTGGACGGTTCCTCCTACGATGCAGACGAAATTGTTGTTGATGATAAAGCAACACTTGCATAAATGACACGGATGCAAAGACGGTTACAGTGACTCACTATCCGTTTTCTGCACATAACTGGCCTCGAAGACCGTGCTGCGCGTTGATCTGTTCCCGTCACCTGCGCACACAAACACACATGGGTGGGGGTCCTTCATACACCGTCATTGTATTCTCATTTCAATTGTGTCAATGCCATCGTTGCATTTTTCGTCCAGCATTGCTCTTTCGTGACCTGGCACGATGTCACTGTGAAGAACGCGGTTATGGAGAAATGAAGGAAGTGAAGTACCAGACTGGGCAAAGCGGTCCGTCTTTGTGACTTGACTGAGGGTGGAACCGTCTGCGGACGTCTCGACCTTCCTCATCACCACCTCTCCTGCTCCGGCCCCGGCACGGCCTTTCTGTGAACGCTCTTCTCTCTGCTGCCGCAGCTCCTGCAGACGCGTCTCGCGCTCCTTTTCTCTCTGGTCTGGGGTTGGATGAGAACAACAGAGTTTAGAGGAAAGGAGGAGGGATGGAGATGTGGACGGGAAGGTGGAGCGATGATGTCAGTGGAAAAAAAAGTGGAGGGGGAGAGGGGTGGGGGGGGGGGGGGGCGGAGGAAGGACAAAAGGTCCTAAACACACTGACAGCTCCTCCTCTCACTGCCACAAAGATGGATTAAAACAGAGCTTCCAAACTGGAGGCGATTCATCATTCTTTCCACAGTACTGTAAAATTTCTCTGAACACACACACACACACACACAGGTGGGAGGCGCACGGTCGAGCCAAAGCTTTCAAGTAATGCACAAAGATCACAGTTCAAAGAGTGCGAGGGCACTCTAATTGTTCCTTCGGAAGGCTCTGCAAGTTAATCAATGTCCAGAATACCTTAACACAATGCACCGTTTACATTTTGCAATTCTGTGCAGTGTTAATCTCGGGTACCCCGTCTTTAACGCTCCATCCGCTCGTCTCCACCAAATCCGAGCAACAAAGGAAGCCTTGCGTCAGCTCAATGCAACCACACACCGGGTGAAACCGTATGGCGAGTGCTCACTGCAAAACAACGATACGCTCAGTGTGGTAGTTTGGTCCGGTCAAGGGATTTGAGGCACGCCGAGAAAAACAGGATTCATGCATATGAACGCGGCTGCCAACGCATCTTTCTTCCCTTGCCGCGGCGGTCCCAGAGACGGGCGCCCACAAAAAGGCCGACAGTGACAGGACGGCGCACACAACAAGACGTATGCAGGCAGGCAGCGATCGTGAATACACACTGCACACCAACCTGCCCTACCTATTTCCTCCTGAGTGCATCCCAGCATGGCCTCTGAGGGCAGAATGGATCGTTACAATGTGTGTGTGCGTGTGCGTGTGTGAAAATGTAAGTCAAGATTATACAGTTACCACATTTTCATGATCGCAAGAAAGCGAAAGTGATGAAGATGCGAGAGGTTTTTGTTTTTCTCCAAGCTGTTACCTCTCTTTCTCTTGCGAAGGTCTCTCATGGCTGCGCGGATCATCTTTCTCTCCTCGAAGTCTTTGGACTCATCCAGCTGTGGAGGGAAACACACACCCACGCACCCGCGCACACACACACACACACAAAAACAATGAGCAATCATGCCTTATGAACGCAATACGTAAAACTGCCCAGACACACTGAGCTGGCACTCGGCTCCCTTTTAAAGCTAAATCGCCCAGACTTAGAACTTGGAAGGAGGTGAAGTACCATTTTGTCGAGGAGCTCTTCGTCCTCGATAGCAGCCAGCTGTTCGGCGCTCAGTTTCCCGGAGCGCTCGTCGGGTTTGGCCTGGGTGCAGGAGCCGTTGGGGATGGTCGGGACCTGGCACGGCACCTTGACAGACGGTGCGGACGAAAACACCGGCTCAGAGGCCACGACGGGATCCGTGTCAATCTGCACGTAACACAAACACACACACACACACCATGAGGAAGAGCCTGCATGCAAACATGTGCATAACATATGGCATTGCATATACAGTATCGATGCGACATTGCACAGACTTCAGGAGCTTCTGTCGATATAAGTTTTAAATAGAGAGTTGAATCTCAAAACCTCGACTTTTGAATTTGAAGTTCCATATTTATGAAACCAGGAAGAGGATTTGAAAAAACATAAACTAAGCCCTGCTGACATTTATGACATAATCGGCAAAAGAGGGATCTTGGGTTAAAAACACTGGAGCCATAATAGGTCCCGAGTGTCTGAGGTGGATTTCAACCCACCTCCAACGCCCCCCCCCCCCCCGCATAAATGATCTGTTTTTGTTCCAAGACTGCCCTCTCGCCATATCTCCTCATTTCTTCCATCCCCTTTACCTCCCAGCCAGGCCCGAGACACAGAAAGCAAATGAGAGCGCGGGAAGCCCTGCCAAATTGCTGTTCGCTCAATTCGTGGAGTGTGACTGACACGCGGAGTGACTGAATGATACCAAGCCGCTGCGAGGCACGAGCGTATGCGACAGGCACGGTGCACCACTGTGGGTGTAGGATGGGAACAATACATTGGCGCAGATAAACTCTGGGTGAACACATCCCGAACCAAGTCCTTTTGGAAATGTGGACCCAAAAGGACCGGTGGGCTCAGAAGAAGACGTAGAGAGGGAGCAGAGCACCGTGCGGACGTTACGGGTCGTGAAGGTTAACCTCGGGGCTTGAGCAGCATATCCCGAGTGACAATAAATCCTCGAGACGACTCCTCCTAAATGTTCTTATGCTGCGGAAAGCCTTCGGCGGACTAAAGGCTCTCACTGTGGCTTCAATGCTTTTGTTGTAACTGGGTCTGGGTCCAGATATAGCTCAGACAGCCGGCCCCATCCCTATCCACGCTATCTGCCCCGCTGAACCTCCTCCCCTCTCTGAGGGGCCAGGTCTGTGGGATCGAGGGTGGGCCCTGGTTGTAAGGCTCCTTCTGGACACACAAACTTTGGACCCATGGGCCAGGCTGGACTGAGGGGCACTTGACCCATTCGGAATGTTTCGGGACACAACACAGCTGAACATGGGGATGTGAATCAGGCAAAGAGGGAATGTGTGTTTGTGGGGAGAGGGAGGGGGGGGTGTGGTGCGGTGCGCCACTTATGTTTGATTCTGTTTCAATTCTTCTGCACCTGTGGTATAGAAAATATCTATTTTAAGCTTGTTTTTTTTCCATCTAATGGAGTAGGGCAACAGCCCTTTTGGAAAATGTTATTTTTACTCGGAAAACCTGCGATACACTCCCCACAAGTAGAATTACAATTTTTTTGAATGGAGAGAAAGGGCAGGTACTGCACTAAGACATAAATACATAATAATTAATAAAACATTTAAAAAGATTAGATAAGGTCACCCCTCATTATTACAACCATTTGATTAAGCCATCTTCAGTGGCACCACTGACAGGCAGACCCAGCTGTCTCTGCAGGATTAGAAAGTAACAGACGGTTAAATAACTGAGGATAATACAGCAAATACTCAATATCCCTCAAAATGTCACAACTGCACACAAACACACACACACACACACACACAGGGTGTGTGATGGGACTCATGCCATTGTGATGGAGTGCATAGAGCAAACAAGCCTAGAGATGTCAGCGTGTGCACTGATCTCTGCGACAGGAATGTATGGCCTTAAATCTCTTTCTTGTTCTGAAGCCAGACCTTTTCATTCATGGCTACATTTCCACAGACGGTAAGTTCATGTCCCTGCCAAAGCCAACATTATGGATGGCACACTGCAGGGGAGGGCCGCTCTTACTGTTAAACTCTGGTAATCATTTCCTCCACCAGGAAGTGGATACCCTCGACCTCAACATGTGCACGCACACACGCTCACACTCGTGGACGCCGGCCAAGACACAATGAGAAACACATGCCGTTACAGGATGGGAATATCTCCGTGACAGATCGCAGTGACGACTGCCACATACACACGGCGTGATTGACAGCTGATGGCCGAGAGTTTCTAAAAAGGAAGTGAGGACATAATGTAAGCTTAAAACAAATGGACGTCTAAGACAGATGGGACATATAGTAAAAAAAATAAAATAAAAAAAAACTGCCGACTGATTCTGAAGGTTTTGCCAACACCGGAACAAGACACCCTTGAAGCACCTTATCTGGATGATCGGAACCGTGGACAGAGGGCAATACCTCGCTGTCGATGTTCGCCATCAGAGAGGGCGCAGAGAGGGAACGCCGGGCTGCGAAGGTGGGCGGGTGAGGGATGGGCGAAGGCTCCGGATTCTGAGGCGAGCTTATCCCTGCAGAGCCCGAGTCCTGGGGGCACGACGCCTCTTGACCGGATGGAGAATCCAGCAGAGTGATGGCCGCTGGCTCCTGGACAGCGCTGGGTGGATAATGTTCCGGAGCGTAGAGTGAAATGTCACATAACGCTTCGAGTTCGGTCTCCTGGAGGGGGCAGGCCGGAGGTTGGCTGGATAGGGTGTTGGTTTCACAAAGGGTCGGGGAGCTCCCTTTGCGGGACAGTGCATGCGTCGAGGGGTCTGGCAGCCCCATCACCTGGCACAGGGCCTCCACTTGCCGCACCAGCCTCTCCTGCTGAACCCTGAGCCTCAGATTCTCCTCCTGCAGCCCGACGATGGCCTCGGCCAGGGGGGACACCCGCGCCGCCGCCTCCTCCAGACGGGCACCCACCTGCTTTCCGAAGGCCTGCAGGTCACTGTGGATCTCCCCGACCGCACACCGTAGTGTGGATTCCAGTTTCCCCTCACAAAACCCATCCCCTTGGTTGTCCGCCTCCTCCTGCGCGAGGAGATCACCGATCACCTCCTCCAGGCCCGACTCAGCACAAGCACTATCTGGGCTGCCCAAGGCCTCCGGAGCTGGTGAGGCTGGGAGGAGGTCCAGGTTCACTCCAGGCATGGCTCAAAGTTTGGATTCTCTTTAAATCCACTCACGTGTCCAAACGCCTTAAAAGCTGCCAACCACCAATTAAAAGATCAAGAAGAAGAGTGTAAAAATCACAGAATGCTGTGGTCTTCGCCTCAGTGGTGAGAGTAGAGGGAGTCTCCCAGTCTGTCAGAGACCTTTCAAAACAATGCAGGGTCTTTATACCCCCAGCAAATCTCCCCTCTTTACCAGCCTACACCCTGGCAGCCAATGAGCACGCACAAAATCCGGTTTCCCAGGCAGCAGAAGCTCAACCCCTTTTTCCAGGTGCTGTGGACACGTCTATTTATTTACTGCCCTGCTATTATTCAACAGTCAGAGACAGTCAGTCGTGGGGCACTGGTGGAGGCCGGAGGGGGAATGGTGGGGTCAACAATTTGAAAAGCTCCCCCCCACTCCCTGTTTCACCTTTGCCGTTATTTAGAGCCCTTGTCCTTCACACCTCGACTGGCAGGCAGCGATGGGTTTAGACGTGACTCGGCTGAGTTGAAAGTTGCATATTAGTGTTTCACTCCTCTTAAAATGGTCTCCTAAAAGGTCCGGACTAATCAGGTCACATGGCTTGTGATTCAAGGCAGATGTCAAGCAGGAAGATTAGTCCTTGAAGGACAGATGGTTGAGGGCCATAACGGAGCAGATTTGGTGACCGGTGAAAATGAGCAGGGCCCAGTTCTCCACAGCTGTGCGCACGGATGTTGGGAAGGACAGCGCGGCCCATCCAAGATTTTTTTTGTTGCCGGCTTACGGAAAGCACAATTGGCCGAGCTGCAGCTCATTCTTCAGTTAATCTAAATCTAAGATGGGAATAACTCATCGGGACCAAAAGACAGAGGATTTAGGATCGGTTCATCCAGACGTAGAATAGACGGAGAAGAATCTGAGGCCCTTTTCTCCCCCAGTTTGCTCCCAGGTCTAAAGACCAGACACATGTGAATTGGTTGGGTAACCAGCATGCGTCACGGATCAGCACAACGTCCACAATGGGGTCTCTATTCCTCTGTGTGACTGAGTAAGATGATCTGTCACCGACTGTGAGCCTGTGTGTCCACGTTCGTGCAGTGGCACACCGGCAGTGGTGTGACCCGAGCTCTGGCCGCCTGTCGTCACCCTGGTTACAAAGCAAAGACATCATTTGTTGTTCGCGTTCAAGGCCGAGCGCTGCGTTTAGCATGTGCCAACAGCTGAGAGCAGGGGCAGCAGCTGGGATCAATGGGAGCAAGGGGCATCGATAATCCGCTGCCGGTCTCACCTGTCTGAAGTTCACTCTCATCACTGCAAGCATCGTGACCTTACTTCATCTTAAGGTCAGTTAAGGTCACTTCAACTTAACATAGCTTTCAGATTAAATGACCAGGAGAAGCTCACTCTCTCACTAACACCTGACGCATCATTGTTTTGGAATCTAAGTTTCCGTTGTTAACTTTGTCTAAAATGTTTCTTTCCTTTGTCAGATTGCAATTTATAGGCAATCCTCTGCGGGAGCTGATGGTATCAGCATCAACACGTTTTATTGGAATCGAGAAAATACAAGTAAGGGAAATGGCGGAAGTTATAGGTTTTGAGGCAGGACCACCAAGTGGAGGCCCGGACCACCCAAACAGATCAGAGACTGGAACCACTTTCAACAAGGAATAGCTACAGCTACAGTTACGGCACATACCAAACACTCAACACAAACACATTCTGTTGACTAATATCAGGGCTTTCACACGAGCCACTTCAACGTGAACCTTCCCCTGGCATGTCATCCCCTCTCAGGCGAAGTTGAACTTTGACAAAACCAGAGAAAGTCGAGGACCAGGTGGTTTCAGGATTAGTCTCAGAGTAGCCGAGCCACTTCCTCCCGGTTAACGCCAGCCAGCGGTGGCTGCTCTTTACACCGTCTCACTAACCAAGTCACTCGAGCTCTGCCTGGCAAATATAGGAGAATCAGCCCATGTGAGTGACGGAAAAAAGATAAGGTATTGCTGTGGCCGTGTGGTTTATTAATAAAAGGCAATCATGTTGAGTCTATACGTTGGGGATAACGGTGTGTGTGTGTCGGTGTCTGTTGGTGCAATCACACAGTCACACTGATTGCATTACGCTTTGCAGACAGTGCTAAGACTTCTGGCTTTACCCCTATCCCCAAAAATTATAAATAACGCAGATATCAGGATCGTAATAATATACGTTATAACTAACGATTGGTGAGTGACACATGAAGCGGGCTGCCATCCACATCGTGCGGGTGGGTGGGCTGCTTTTGACCATCATTTAAACCACATCACGTTTGCTAGGATCGGAACTCACACAATCGCATTACCTGCATGTTGTCACGGCAGTGATGTCACTGCACGCCGCTCAGTCAAACACAAACTTCAGCTCTGGCATAAGTCGTTTGGCTGCAAAATCCCGGCCCTAAAGGAAGGCTGCTGCAGCGGCATCTCAGTGCCTACCTAGCGCCGTGTTTGGATGTCTCAACGAGGACCTAAGTGAGGGGAGACGGTCTCATTCCAACACCTTAAATTCTGTCTGCAGCATGATGCGGCCTCCTCCCAGCCCCATTTAACCAGCTCCTTGATCCCATAACCAAGTTACAGCATCGCTCAACACAGGGGGTGAAAAACACGGCAATTAAAGACTGAAGAGGACACCGCGTCCCTTCTCCTCGCCCTCTCAATCCCCAACTCTCCATTCGCGAGGACATTTCCTTTCGAGGAGGAACAAGTGGGTTAAGGAATGTGCCAAATGGGAGTTTAGCCGCTCTCCTTAACCCCCGGGAGGTCACCGTGAGATGGGACGGGGAGGGTTTTGGACAGCGGCCCACCATTGGCAAAAGACTGATCACTTTCAGCCAATCAGAACCACACCGAGAGTTGCATCTTCCGTTTAGAGCACCCCCCCCAAAAAGGCAAAAGACAGAGTGATGAAGAGCTTGTATAAATATGTATTTCAATGCAGCTGGACAGTAATTGGGGTGGATGAGGACAGACAGGTGGGATTTATGAAGTACTTCCCTGCTAAATCTCAGCGGGCACGGCCTGCCGAGACAAAACATGGAATGCCCGGAGCACCTCCCTCCCTCCCTCCCTCTCCCTCGCTTCTTCACATACCCTACAAGGACAGATGTGACTGGCTACCCACTCGGTGTTTGATAAACACTGTGCTTCCCTCCTCTCCCTCCTTTTTCTCGCACAGCGTCTGCCTTTCATTGTCCCGACTCACATGCCTTTTTTTTTTTTTTTTGGCTTGTATAGGTGACTGCTGACACAGAGATGCAGTAAAAGCACTTGCAGAAACTCAACTGAACCAGTTGGAGATTTCATATGACCACGTGAAAAACAAAGCTTTTATCTGTATTTGTAAGGGACTGCGAATTGTTTGCACGTTAGGCAAGTTCTGTCAAGTTTCCTCAAAGAGCTTGGATGTTGCGATCATTTCTCAAAAAAAGACTTCCTAAGGCTGACTGTACCTTGATGGAGGATCCGGAGGAGAGGCTGGGCGTGGAGATCTTGAAGGGTGTCGCTCTTAGGCCAAGGGTCAACTCTGAAACGGACAGAGGAAAAGCTTGGATTTGAAACCACAAAACATTCTTTCAGAGTTTCTGTATTTTTATTCCACGGCTATGGAATGAATAAGTCCAACACTTTAAAGGGTTAAAGAGAAAAGGTCAGAAAAAAGGTCCCGACATCCATATTCTTGTGTCCACTTGAGATGTATGTTTGGCGTCGCACAGCATTGGTGCGAGCCATTAGTCAGTTGCATAAGCTGCCATAAACATGGTAGACCATGAGAGATGAGAAAATGTAGATGACGCCAACTTACACATAAACGCCCATCATCGTACACCTTGGAGAGTCCATACATACATTTACTTGTGACATGTTGCTTCCACGCACGCACGCACATATATCTTTTCTCTTTTATGTCTCATAAAATACAAGACTGATGCACACCAGCACAGCACGGTGTAGTTTAAGAGTGCTGGTAGGTGCTTCTCAATTACAGAACAGGCAGGTTCCCAAAAAAGGAGCATAAACCATTAGAGCAAGTTGGACTGAAAAGAAACTTTGCAGACTCTTGTGCGGGAGCCCAGTGGGGCTGCCAGATTCTCTCCAGGGGACAACGACTGTGCGGGGTCTGGGGTGGCTGTAAGAGGTGAGGAGGCTGTGATCGCACAGGTTCAGCTTGATTCTTAAGTAAACTGTTTGGGTTGGAGGTCCCGGTTGCTGGGAAAAACTGAAATTTGAGACACCTTGTTTGGACAGAGCATAACAGCAGCTGTGGCAGCTTTGCTTCTGAAATGGACTGAGGCATTTGTTTCACGCTTTCAGTTTTCACGACCAGAATGTGTGTATACCGACTATGTAGGCCAGAAACACAACATTACATCTTCGGGTGACAGACCCACTACTCCATGTGCCTATTCAGTTTCAGTAAAAAGAAACCCGCAGCAACCATGCACACATATAATACTGCAGTGCTTCTTTTTTAATTCAACTGTTTAAGTGGGTCCTGCAAAATTAATTTAAAAAAGGTTCCTAACTTTTTGTATCAGAGTAGCTCTTCGGTACAAATAGATTTTTTTTTCCTGAAAGAAACACAGACATGGTGTCATGATATCTTTCATCACAGGACCGCTTGGTTACCCTTGACTGTTTTTGTTTTTTTTCCACCGTCTCATCTTTTAAAAGGCAAAATGTGCAAGCCAGTGACGCGCTGCAGTTTAAGAGGTAAAATGGTTTACACAAAATGTAATGTGCACGATAACAGGCTTATTCAATTGTCCTGCACTGTATCAGTGTTACTATTCAGCTCGAGACTGTCTCCTTTGTCCCAGTATACTCTCCGCTCGCTGACTGCTGACCTCGCCCCCTCCACTCTGCAACAACATGCCCGTGGTATAACAAATAGCCTTCAGTGCAACTATGCCGATTCATATTCAGATCCCCACTCATCCATGCGCTTTGCTTGGTCACACTGCAACCCTTGTCATCCTCCCACCTCTGACCGACTCATTGGTCCCAGTCACCTCCCACAGCCACTGGGATTCCTGACCTAAGCGTTTGTTATTCAAGGGGAGGCCATCAAGTGGCATATTCATACCCCCGGGAACGCAGTAGGATGCAACAGGACAGTGCAATCAAACTTTACATACCAAGAGTATTAAAATCAGCTCAGGTCAGGTATTCTTTTATGCTTCTAACTCAACGCGAACAAGCGGCTGCAAAAATGTGCCCAGTGCTAAGCTGCGAGTGCGCCGCGGTAAGCGCTGCCTGTCGCTAAAAGGTCGATGCTCCTACCTGCTCTCTGCCCCAGAGCATTTGGGGCGATGCGTGGGGTCATGGTGCTGATGGGGACGATGTTGCTCCGAGGGGAGGACGTAGACGAGGTGGTGGTGCGCCCATCCTTGATCTCAATGGTGAGGAAAGTCTTCATGTCGGGGTCTGCCTCTCCCGGGGTGACCTGCTGTCCTGCTGCTCTCCCTGGGGTCCTGTCCTCCTTTGAGTTACTGCGGGCGAGCACATCTTTTTCAGCTGGACGCCTCATCCCACCCACGGAGTTTTGCGATTGGCTGGCCGAAGACGGGGGTTTGTTGGCCCCTCCCCTCGGCTGAGGCGCGTCCCGACTCCGAGATGCGGCAAGTGTGCGAGACGTGGAGTCCCCAGATGTGTCGAGGGATGCTGCCGCAGTGTGTGTGAGCGGCTCGTCAGCTCCGGGGAGATTTGTCTGGCCACAGCTGCCAGAGCTCGCCCCGTTCCTCAGAGAGGCTTTCTTCGAAGCGGGGACGTTTGGACTCTGGCTGGCCTCGGTGAACTTGCGCATCCGATCACGCACGGAGTTGGTGCTTTTGAATTGTTCCAATATAACGCCTTTCTTCTCAGGTGCTGAAGGTAAAAACATATAATGCAGGAGAGCAGTTAAAATTACAGACAAAGTACATCAGTAGCACGGAGAACCTTAAACCACTCCATCATCTCCTCCTATTGTCTCCTCCTCCACCTTAAAAAGCCCTGTAGAAATCCCATTACTCTTTTCTTCCTCTCTCTAGGTTTTGTTCCTTCCCCTTTATTTTGGTTGACTAATCCTCTCCCATTTCTTTCAGTTGCCATTTGTTGGACTTTTCAGGACATGTTTCTTCCACTGATGGAATTCTTTTTCATCCTCTGATCCCTTATACTGTCAGATGCAGTGTACGAAGCTCATGATTTGGCACAGACCATCCAATGGAAAAAAACACCAGCGATTAGAGGAGAAGATATTCACTGAGGTCATCCTAACCGAGCAAAACAAAAAAAAACAAAAAAAAACACAGTGTGCGCTGCTCAGTTCACAATTTGTGGAGAGGACACAACAAAGACCATTGTCCATGTGTCTATAAAGAAAGAAAATGGTGTACATTACAAAATGCTCTTTCTCCAGAGCTCACCCCTGTGAGTGGCCCTACATGGTCACACTGATGGCTGTGAATGTCTCTCTATATATGACACCTTCCAGTCACTGAAAATAAAAATGACCACTGCAATTGTTATTATACTAAAAATGCTCATTCATGTAAAAGAACACATTCTACTCAGTGAAATACAATTTAATTTAGCATGCACAAAATAACTTTCATTTCTATGGTTGACAAAAAAATAAATAAACAGATTAAAGAGTTCAGGATGAATTGAGTTGAATTGGCTTCTTACCAGATTGCTTTGCATTGTCATGACGGAGAGGAAGATCTCTGTTAATTGTTATCTATGAAGGGAAAAAAACAAAGAAACCGTAATCAGCAGAGGAAGCAGGGGGGATGAGAGGTTAACATAAACTGTGCCCGGGAAACCACGGAGCTGCAATACTGAACAGCTTAGTGTTCAACAGGGCAGCAAATCACATTCATGATGAGCACGACTATATGGATAGCCATGGTGACAATCTCTCCCCCCCCCCCCGCCTCAAACAAAATCCTTATTAGAGAATTGTCCGCTAGTGTTTTCATTATGTAACATGTGTGTATAGAGTGAAGCAGTGGGCCTCTGTTCTTTTTTTGGCAGCTGAGGGGGCCGTGATGGGCCCCAGAGTGTTTACATTACTCTCAGGAGACTGAGCATCGGCGTAGATTCCGGGGAGACAATAAAAGAAGGCCAGGGCCAGCCTTGGGTAAACACATTTAGCAGAGCGACGCGATGGCGTCACGGTGACCCGAGCCCGAGCCCCCCCCCCAAGATGGGAATAGTTGAAAACAGTTTACAGTCGGCGCAGAAGCAGCGGCTCTATGTTTGAGTCCTTAGCATTGTTGGGTGAGGAGAGACAGAACCTCCGGCCCATAGCAGCAGGTGAGGCCAACAGGCTGCTGAGGTGAAGCAGAGACAATCAGATGCACTGTTGGTTTGTGTAGCCAAGGAACAAACGTTAAACAGCCCCAAACAGGGGCATGATGCATCGGTGGATGCCGATGTGACGTGGGTGTCACAGAAGAATGGAGACGGGGTTTCGTGGAATATAAAAAAAAAAAAATCGGAAAAGGAGTGCATGGACTGTGTAGCCCAACACCGCACTCTAGTGGTGGGGTTAGGCTAAATCTTCAGCTGGCTGAAACGGTTCTTGGATACACTATGTCCCAGACTCAAACGCAGATATTTATCTGATACAAGGACAGTGTACTGTACCTTTTGTTTCTGGAGGTCATTTTCTTCCTCTGCACTGCCACACCGCAGGCCGTTTGCAGGATTGCTCCGGGATATAATGGCCCCGTCCGGCTGCTGCTGGTCCCCGATGGGGTCCAGGCTGGACTGAACCTCTGGGCTGGCCGGCCCTCGGCTCCGGCTCTCGGGTTCTGAATCCGTGCTGCATGCTGAAACACTCGTGGCCGTCTCCGCCTCCTCGCTTGGAGCCCTGTCCTCAGAGGACATACTCACGCTCTGGTCAGAGGCCCTCGAGTCAGACCGCTCCCTTGATAAGAGGTCGAGGCTATCTGAAGCCCCGGAGCCCAAACGGGGTCGGATGCCGGAGTCGGACACATCAGAGCCCAGTCTCTGTCTGACGTAGCACTGCGAGCCGATGCTTCGCTCCGACGCCCCAGAGTCGAGCCGGCCGCGCTGGGACGAGCTCAGGCTCCTGTCCGAGGCTCCGGAGTCCAGCCGGGCTCTGTAGGCTGAGCCCAGGCTCTTCTCCGAGGCCACAGAATCCAGATCGGACCTGGAGAGAACCGAGGTCACACTGCGGTCGGCAGCTGAGGAGTCTGACCTTTGACACTGAGATAGGACCAGGTCAGGCTCTGTGCTCACAGCCTCTCTCTCGGGCTGGATCAGCAGAGGCCCAGAGCCGCCCTCCTTCACCAGGTGATCCAGAACCAACACCATGCCTGAGTTGGAGCCTAGGAGAGAAAGACACAAATCAAATATGAGAAATGAATGCCTTTCTGCACCATGTATTTTGAATAAGTTCACACATTTTTCATGTTATGCGTTTTCTTCCTCTGAGGCCGGTAGTAAAATAAAGTAGAGAGGGTGTATGTGAGCAGAGAAAGTGGGAGGTGGCTAAGGTGGCGACCGAACCGATTGAAATGAAATACTTCCGCGGCACTGAGGCCCCCAGAGAAGCCGGGCCAGAAAATATCACTTAGGATCAGAGAGCAGGCACGTGGAGACTTGAGGGGATGTAGGTATTTCCTACAGACTGGCCCCAGTTCCTGAGCGAAATTTGTTAAGATTGTGATGGTGGATGTGCACAGAGGTGAAGGAAACGTTCATGAGTGGGGAACTGGGGCGTGTGGGACAGCGACGGTGGCGAGCGAGTGGGAGTCAAGGAGGAAGTGGGGTGAAATGGACGAGGAGAAGTACTTCCCCCCCCCTCCCCCTCCCCCTCCACCCAAGCTCATTCCCTACTCCCTCCCTCCTCAGGAAACCACACTCCAAACAACACAGCGGCGCCCACATCCTCCAACTGCGATAGTGTCTAGCTCCCGACGCACCATGGTGCCTCCACCGAGCGCAACATCTGAGACCGCCCGCGTACCACAGATAACGAAAGCAGAGCCAACCAAGACGGTATCGGATTCCCACATCACACACGGACACCGAGGCATGCAAACACGTCTGCGTTTGCACCAGCTCTTACTCTGCAACCAAATGGGGTTCACCAAGTATGCATGGCTTTCATTTACAAACCAAATTACAGAGGGACTCCAGCCTGCCAGGCAGCCACAGCAGGCTCGCTCAGCTTTGTACTAAACAGGATTAAGAGTGTTCTAAGTGAGTACACTCCCCACTTCATATACAGCAGCGGATGGTTTAAAAAACATATATTTATATTTGCTATTTGCAACACGTCCCAAATAAGGCGCAAGGGGCAATTTTGCAAGATCGATTTGAAAATGGAGGTTGTTGATTAAACACAACAGAGATCGTGCATTACGGTCTGAACGGAAAACGCGATTAGGAGACCCAATTGAGACAATAAATGTACCATACCATCCTCACACGTGACACTATTCATGGTCCAGGAGACAGCAGTGTCTGCATCCGATGATGCACTAAGCCCAAACTCAATTGTTAGTCAACTGTAACTGAGGGTGAGGGCTAAAACACCCGACACACAATTGTTCCCATTTTTTTTGTCATCCAGTGAGTGCAGCGTCCATTGTGTAGTGATTTCTGGGAAAACCCCCGCTGCTGCCGCATTATAATGAGAGGCTTGCCTATTGCTTCAAAATAGCCACAAAAGCTGCACTTGGGCACTGTGCTGCCAGTCAATATATAGAGAAGCAACAAAGGGCAACCGAGGGTTTTCTTTCCACATCTTTCGCACTCGAGCAACGATGCAAAGCTAGTGTTTTTTTTTTTCCTCTCTGCGAATGGATCGGTTATCAACATTGTCTCGAGCGTTGATGACCAGTTTTGATGTTTTTTCGTGCAGCCTCGGCTTTGGTATTTTAGTTTCCCAAAGTGCACTCTTTTTAAAATAAAAATGCACTATACTCATAACCGTGAGCCGTGGTAGTATCTCTCCTGTACAAAGTGCCGCTTTGAGCTAAGAGTGACTATCAGCATCCATACGTGCAGAATAATGGCATTGCATTTAAAATCCCAGGGTCTTGGTAATAACTGAAAGTATTTCAGCCAATGAGGGTGCTGGGGGAGAGGTCAGAGGACCACCAAAGATATTATAATTCATTCTAAGGGGAACATAAAACACTGGAGATGTTGTCGACATATTTCACTCTGTATTAACGGCTTCAGATGAGAGAGGTTGAGCAATTAGTTTATAGAATTCATATGGGGACTATAAAAAAGGTCTCACATCTGTGGACAATGAGCGGGGTCGAATGGCGTAACAGTTGCAGACCAGGGCTTTTTGTGAATGACAGTGACCGGAGACATTTGGTCACCCGAGACGCCCGGAGTCGTTCACAGGGATTTGGGGCGAAATTGGAATACTTATTATTCTCCAACTTGACCGAGTTTCTCTCTTCTGGGAACTTGAGATGCGTCGCGCATTCCACCGAGAGTCTCTGCAAACATTTCATTTCCCTAATCACCGCCTTAGCAGTGACAGTTTGCGCCTGAATGCAGTCCGGCCGGACACTTGTTCACGGAGGTAGAAGAATGTAAATGTAGGCTTTTTCTTTGTCTGAGAGGTAGAGGTATGCGTTTGGGCTACGTTTCCTAAGACCAAAAACAACAACAACAACAACCAGCCACTGACCAACAAAGTTATATTTGAATTCTCTGC
Source organism: Colistium nudipinnis (assembly GCA_016785305.1). Classification (NCBI taxonomy): domain Eukaryota; kingdom Metazoa; phylum Chordata; class Actinopteri; order Pleuronectiformes; family Rhombosoleidae; genus Colistium; species Colistium nudipinnis. The sequence goes on from JAFBJU010000145.1 coordinate 779,984, forward strand.
TACAGGAGCAACTGGCCCTCCCTGGCTCCACTGTCCTGTCCCAACCGCACACATTCGGAGTCTTTGTTGATCTGGGTCCTGCTTTGCTTTTCTATGGTGGGCTTTTTTTTGGTCACCCCATCTTCACCCTGGTTAAAATTGTAAGGTAGAGCTATATGGGGAACACTGGGGGAGTTGCTCGGCCACGTCGAACAAGCCTCAGTTCTGTTCTGGTATCGTCTTTATTTAGCAGAGGTGTGGCTGTTGGGTTTCCCTTCCCATAACCCCACCACCAACACCCAGGTCCATGAGAAGGACACCGGGAGCCAAGTCCAGGGCAAACCAGGCCGCACACAATAACAGTATCATGGCCATCGGCCTCAGGCCCATTTCAAGTCAGCCAGACTTGAACTTAAATAAAAAGGCGAAAAAGCACTTTTGCCCACAGGCAAGGGAGATTTTTAAGTTCAAAATGAAGGTCCATAAGAAGCAGTTCGTCCATTTATTCTCTGTCGCGGCTGTGGATAGGATTTAACGAGTGGTAAACAATGCGCGTTTGTCATTTTACAAGCTATTCACCGTCACCTCTGGTTCGTGGGGCCGGCAAGGTTTCAAGTGAACGAAGCACATTCACTGCCTCTTGAAGGCCCGCATTCATGCCATTTCATTAATGGTTGGCCGAACAGAGCGCTAAATGAAATTACCTCACACTTAGGAAGCCCAAGTCACTAAGCCTACGGCCGCGAGTGACTCCGAAAAGTTAATAAAGTGAGACGAAGGAGCTTAAAGGGCCTGAACTAATATGACCTCTTTGACCGCGGCCCTCGGGAGAAGGGCTTCTTTGGCTGACTATTTTAACAGGCAGAGGAGAGGAAATTGCATCAGGGCGGATGTGTGCGGTCACAGGTACGCGCAACAGAGGTGGTCAGTGTTGGCTTCGAGCCTTCAGTGCTGACCCGGGATTTCATCTTGAAGTGAATGTTTACAGTACATACGAGCTTTAATATTTCAAGGGTCCCAAAAGGGTGGGGTGTCCAAACAGGATCTAAATGTGTTTCTCCTGCAGACATAATGTAGAGTCGTCATAAAGCCAGCCGTTCACCCATTCGAAGAGAGCGGAGTTTCTCACCTGCTCTCTGCAACTCTCTGCTTTGTTGTGTCTGCTGGGCGTTCAACTCTCGGATCTGAGATCCGACACGCTCCCGATCGCCGTGACTCGCCGTCTCCTGTGGAAACATACAAAAAAAAACAAAAAAAAAAAGTGCTCAGAAACTTTCATCACAGCTCCCAGAGCAACCCGACGTTGTAATTTGCAAAGTCACAGTGTCTAGAGATGTTTTCCCGTGAAAGCAGCCGTTCACTTCCAAACTGCGAGCCCTTTCCTCTGACGAAGACCAGAGTGGGAAAAATAAAATCAGTTCTAAAATCATCTGTTTGAGGTCGGCTGGTGCTCGCATTAGTTCTTTGCCGGAGGTCAGATTTTTGGAAAAAGTCTGACCCCCCCCCCCCACGTATATGTTGGAGACGGATGGTCTAAGAGCAAGGTAACCGATACATTCACAATAAATGCATGCATGTTTCGATCATGCTTTACCTTGTCGCCTTGCAACCTGATTTGACTTTAGCATCTTTCAGGATTACCCGCAGTGCAACCTGCAATTTTTTTTCCTGCAGCATCTCGGTGCCATTCTGCACCGATATAGCACAGGCGCTAGACGCAGGAAAGGGATCTCAGCGGTATTTTGGCATAAGGAGAGGAAAACCAGAGAGGTGCGGAGGGGAGGACGGAGAGGGAAAAGATGAAGATCCCGGCACTACTGTTGGGCCTCTGGTGCCTGACCCTGAGCTACTCCACGGGAGAATCAGCTGCACAAATAAGTCTCCCTCGAGCACGTGCGCGCACACTGTGTAAATCACTCACCCCCACATACTTTCTAATCTAAGAAACACTGGAAACTTTTCTATTAAAAGGGCAAAAAAAACAAAAAAAACTGTAGTTTGGAGCTTTAAGAGGTATGCATCATTCAGTAACCGCATCACAGCGCGTGTTCACCATAAAGGTGTATTACAAGAGGCATCTGGGTAAAAATAGTCCAACAGATGTTTGGGTGGATCCTGATCCGGACATGACCTTACATAGTGAAAATGTAATACTCAGAGCAGATTTACAGCCTACCATTAGCACAACAAGCTTCTGAAAACACATTCACAATCCTTCAAGCAAGCAAAAAAAGAGCGCACGGGCGCACACACACACCGTCACATGATTCTAGAATCAGTTTGCCCGTGCGTAAACAATGGTGTGCCGGACAAAAGGCTGCTGTAGATGTCAGTAGCGGTGCGAAAATGATAAATTGCGCCTTTGTGTTGCGGAGGCTTTTAATCGATGCAGTGTGTGTGATCTGTGCTGGCAGAGGGAGACCACAAGTTTTACGTGGCACCCAAACACAAAGCCTGTGTGAATTTAAACACAAGTGAGAGGCAGAGGTGTAAAAGGAGAACCGGGCGTTCTGCTCTGTTGACTGTAACCTTCCCCACCTTGAGCAGATTACAGGGCAAAGCCGCTCAATCACCAGGGGGGGGTGTGTTCAGAGGACGGCAGCACGAAAAGGTGACTCTAGAGAGGCATGTTTCCGCCTCTAAACGAAGACGCATGATCGAACCTGTCAAATAATACATTTCACTACAAAATAAAGCCTTGTTGAGTGATTGTGGTGTCTGTGAAAGTGCACATTTCCTCAAAGGGAAGCGAGAGAATTTAAATGGTAAATATGTCATCAGAGAGGGTGCTCCAATGTCACTTTTTTTCCCCCCAGCTTCCAGTATCCCCCCCCCCCCATTCAGAGCAACAAATGGCACTTAAGTTTAATAATGCGAGAGGTCACATGCAAAGGACCCTCTCCTTCCGAGGGGAGTCAATCGAAGAGTCCCCGGGAGATAATTGCGTTTGAGCCATAAACACAATTAGAGAGAAGAAGAGTCTTTCTCTCCCTCTCCTCTTTCTCCCAGGAGTCAGACAGACAGCCGTCAATTCACAGCTCCCACTGAACCACAGGGAACACATTTCTCACAGACAGGGAGGCAGAGGGGGGGGGGGGAATAAGTGGAACTGGAGATGCAGGCCAGCGTTTGGGACCCGCTGCCAGCCACCACACTGTCATTATCGGCTTTACCCTGGCCCCGATATTCAGGACCTGACAGAGTGAAACACCGACAACGTCCCACTCCAACCACTTGTCCCGTTTGGCCTCAGAAGCTGCTCCTGTGTCAGACTATAATCCGCAGCCGGTAAACACAAAAACAACGGAGCATTCTCATGACCGCAGCGAGGCGTGGGCCATCTGGACTCCTCTGAACCCTCAACTCAAACACGGGAGAAAAAACACAACAACAGCGAGGCAGAGGCTGAGCCCGGCGCTCAGGCACACACCTCCTTCGCCTTCCACTTCATGACAGCTGAGATCAGCTGAGGATTAGCACACCAAGTTTTTTTTTTCCATGAAAGTTTAAGTCATCACTCCACCGGTGAGGTCAGACCATCTGACAGTCTTCCGTGGCTCCACGTGGAAGAGAGAGAGGATGAAACCTGGCAGTTGGTTTTCCATTACTGCAGCCCGAGGAACCACACGCTCGGCTCACCTCCAATAATTGAAATACAGTAGCTGGAATGAAGTAGTAATCATCTACTGTGAGTATCACACCCACACGCGCGCACACACACACACTTGAGTCTGGAGTGAGCAAACCCACAGAAGAAGCCCTGACAGATCTTCACTCCCTTTTTTTTTTTATACTTACTGCAAATCAGCACATACCACTCTTTTCCTACTTACTGCATTTTTTTCCACATCCATCCACTGTATTCGAGTCATCTCCAAACTTAAATCTATTGCAATGACCAGGGGCATTTTAAGACAATTCAGCGACTCGTTCCTCAGGGCCCTATTCTTGCAAAAGTGTACGATGAGATCAGAGAAATAAAAAAAAACGAAACTGTGTCTGGAGACGTGCTCTCCAAAGACATCCAAATGTCATGCAAACCTGTGGCCTCAAAGACACAACTTAAACTGCTGAAATACCAAGTTAATTTAAAATGGAAGCATTGAATATTGATGCCATATACATAAAATGCAATTAAATTACATTATTACATTACATTATTTTCTGGATTTGTCCATCATTAAGGAGCCATCCAAGGTATTTCATGTATTAAATGAAATGGTATTAAATGAACTCGGCAAAAACACAAAAAAAAAAAACAAACACGTGCACACAAACCTGAAGGGGTGAAATTAGAGGCAGGCACTTCCCATTCTTCCCATATTAGACAGAAGACAATGCAGACAGATAATGTGGGAAGATGTGTAAGTCATCTTTCAGAAGGAGAAGGATGAAGAAAGTCTGAGAGGAGCATTGGCCTGTGACACAAGGCGGCAGAAAAATCTGAATGACATTTACCTTCTCCTCAGTGGACTCCCTCACTGGCCCTCCCTCTCTCTCTCTCTGTCTCTCTCTGTCTGTCTCTCTCTCTCTGTCTGTCTCTCTCTCTCTCTCTGTCTGTCTGTCTGTCTCTCTCTCTCTCTCGCAACAGTAACCCTCTTGGAGTCAGGACGTCCACTATTCTGCCACTCTACTCCCTCAGCCACATCATACATACTCACACACACACACACACACAACATGTACACCATCGCCACCAGCACACACACAAAATACCAACAAGCCACTCCCTTGACTTCCCCTCCCTCCCATTCTGTCTCCACAGAGGTCTGACCCCCCACCACACACACACACACACACATACACACACACACGCGCGCGCGCGCACGCACACATACACACACACACACATTTTTCTACAGGTTAAATGGTTGTCTGGTTGACACATTAACTTCTGACATACTGACTGATTTTGACCTTTTATTTTCATTTTAACAGTGGTTTTTGTTGCCACAAGGCGAAATCTTACCGGATCACCATCTCATGAAATTATTAAATATCACATTTTTTCTTGTTGGCATTTTTCCCAACATACATATAATTAAAGCTTTTTTATAACCCTGGAGTATGGTTTCCCTTTAAATGAGCAAAAGGAAACTTTTGCCGTTCCCCGAAAAATCCAGCATGTCAACCACACTCATTAAAAACAGTCTTGACTCCTAATGAGAGTTGGAGTCTGGTAACGTTAGAGATGTAAGCTACAAATACATTAATCCGCTAATTAAATACCCCTATGCTCAACATGTTTTCCCTCGTACGTATTCGTCACAGAGGTTCTTGAGCTCTCAGCGTACACACATTGTGTGTAATGTGTGTGTGTTTGGCTGCCCTGGAATTCTATCTGGGAGCTCCATCTGCCGTGGGACAATTGCACTCAGCTCAAAGAGATCCGCTGCTGTGATGCGAGTGGAAGGAGCCCTAGTGCTGCTGCCGCCGCTGCTGCTGGTTGATGTTGTTTTTGGCCACGTAACCACTGCAGCACAGACTAGACTGCTGGGACACAGCTGGTGGGCTGTCCGTCTGTCCAACCGGACAGCACACCCCCCCCCCCCCCCCCCCCCCCCCCCCCCCCCCCCCCCCCACCCACACCACCCCCTTCCTTAACACCACCTGTGGCTCACGAGCCCACCACTGCACCACTCAGCTGTCTTTAGAGGAAGTGAGGTAAAAAAGAAAAGAAAAAAGGCTTGAATGCTGCGGCATCCTGTGACGCCAACATCCTATCATCACTTCCCATCGGAGGAGAAAACAGACACACACACACACACACACACACACACAAACACAAAGGAATGCACGCAAGCAAAGCATAGGCCGCAACAGACAATGGGAGCGACACAAACAGTACTAGGTGCTCTACGCATGAACCGCCAGAGCATGAATGACTGATGAAGTAAGTGATCGCGTTGTCCTTCAACACGCAAATACAGTACCGGCCGCAAGAGTTCTTTCATCTTCATCACTTAGGGATGAGTTACAACAGAGGTGACTGAATTTAGAAAGAATTCCCTTTCTTTTTCCTCCGTAGAGATGCCATCGAGTGGAACGTTCATAAAACCAAACAAACGCAACAACAGCCGTGATCAAACAGAGCAGATAAGATGGCATCTGGCACACTCCCATAGTCAAGTCTCTTCACATCATGGTCGCTCCAGCAACCGTATAACTGAGTTTGTCACAGAGTGAAGTTAAAGTTTAACGGTGAAAAAAAACAGTGCCGTCCGTCCTCCACTAGAGGGCTGGTCAGCCGTGAGAAAAAGTCTTCTATCTGTCAGCCATTAAATTAAACGGAGTAATTCACCACCAGTGCTTACATTTAGAAGCGGTGCTTAAATAAGCGTGTGGCTGCTTCCAAATGTCAGAGCCTGTGAAGATGGATGTGTGCAAAATGACAATGGCTTGGAGACAGCCCCTGTCGCCGCCTTAGACACCAGACGGCTCAAAGCATATTTTATCTCGTCTCTCCATACTTTGCCAAACCTGAATAAGGATGTTAAAGACAAAAACACATTCCTTGCCCCGTGACAGCCTAGCTTTGTGTTTTTGTGCGCGCGTGCGAGTTCGCGCGCGTGTAGCCATTCATGACACAGTATTATGACTCAAGTCACAATGCTTGTTGTTGTTTGCAACATTCTTCATTGTGGCAGCAGAGAAACCTCAGTGGCCACTGTTGCCATGCAAACAAACGCGGCACCCACAAATTGGTCGGTGCTCAGTGCGTTGGGGCAAATGGCGGCCGACAGGGTTGCGTATTAGATTTGAGACAGTTTGCCAATCGGGTGTGATTGTGAAGCGCAGAATGCATTTGTCTCTCTGTGTGGCACTTTAATTATTTCTCCCACCATAAATGGGAAAATCAGCCCCGTTAACTCTGTTGTACTCACTGCAGTCGCGATGCCACTCTGGTGCTCCACACTCTCGGGGTCCGGGCGGCGTCCAGGAGCTTTAAACCTCTCCACACTCACTAAGAACACAACATCCACAGAGGAGCAATGCTTAGACATTAACTAGCACACAACATTTCTCTTCACTGAAAGCCCGGGCAGGGTGGACGATGATCAACTTTTGTGAGTGTCTATACACAACCCTGTCCACGCGTCATTGTATTACAGAGTGACAGGGGCCTCACACAGACCAGACAGGGCTAAGGAATGAAAGGCATCCATTATCTGATCCAGTATCATAGATAGATCTACCACAGAAACTATGGCAACCAGACACAGCCTGCTATCTGTCCCATATGGAATATGCACACAATTTAATGGCAATTCAGTCATTTCACTGACCTCTTGATGATGCGCGTGCTTTTTAAACTGTTAGAATTTGGTGCCAAAATAAGCACCGATGTCTAGAATTACACATAATGAATATATTTATTTTAGATGTTTGGTTTATAGTGAAACAATTATAATTCAAAACAACAATTAACAACATTTCTATTATGACTTTTAACTTTATTTTCATAGATGCATTTTCAGATTAATAATTTGAAGTGTTTAAAGTGGCAAAATGGATCATCCTTCAAGTGGATTCAGACCAATACATTTCAGATGAATCTCTCAAATTTTTCCTCTTGACCAAAAAAAAAAACTCCACTTCATCAATCGGCTGGACTCACCTTGCAGCTGCTCATCACGGATTTGTCGGATGGCTGCTCTGATCATCTTCCTCTCCTCGTATTCGCTGGCAGCGCGGAGCTTCACGCAAACACACGAAATGTTAATGCACAGAGGACAAACATGCAGCACCGCCACAATTCATCATTGTTCTCCGTCAACACTCACCATTTTCGTAAGTTCATCAGTGTCCTGGATCGTTTGGAGTTTTTTGGACAGTTTGTCCAAGCTGTCGCTAGATTCTGGCCTGAGAGACAGAGAGAGTGGAGCGTTTATTATGCTTCTCATTCGGAACGACCGTCAACCTGTCCTCGTGCGGCAAGTGACGTGCTTCAAATCGTCGCATCTTAAAACACCGGGCTCTAAACTCTCGGCGGGAGGACTCGAGCGTGAAAAAAAAAATGAATCGGAGCCACAGGAGATTTGACAGCACCGACACACGGCGCCTGGGAAAGACTGCTCTCATCCGTCCATTACTTGCATGCCTTTATGTTGGTTTTCTATTACTCATCTACTCCTCCAGTTCTTTCATTATCCGCACTTCCCTCTAGTCCCTGGTATAAAGGGACGTGTGGCATGCTGGAATGGAATCTTTAACATTCCTCCACGGGAGAGTGGAGGCATGAAGTAATGTGTCTTTCAGATGGGTTTTGTGCATGCATGCACGGAGGGCTCCCTTGTGTGTGTGTGTGTGCGTGCGCGCGCATACGCATACATTCATTTTATTGATTTTTTATTAACAGGTAGGCCCACTACAACTTTGTGGAGCCGTGCTGGAGGGGATGGCAATGATTAGGCCTGTGTAATGATTAGGCCCGGCCCGTCTGCGGGTCCTCAAAAGATTCAGTGAGGGGGAGAGACCACGGCAGAGGGGTGGGTATCCTCTTTACATCTAATAGAGTTCGATATTGAGTGTGCTCCTGACCAGACGCAGGGGATTGGCCCGTAGCCTTGAACCAGTGCCAGTGGTAAGTCAACACCTGAAAAAGGAACTGGCCTGTCCCATTCTATAGAGCTCAGTCCCGTAAAAAACGAACTACACTATGTCTCAGGAGGGCAGAGTGATCCTTTACGATATGCACATCAATGCAAGTGCTGTGCAAGCAGATTGGTGGATAAAAACAGCTAAAGTTGAATATTTGAATCCCATTTTCGCCAACTAAACGCTAACTGGCATTCTAGAATAAGAACAAATACATCGTGAAAGAAGATGGAAAATGTGCTATAATTGCAGTTTTGTGTCCCCAATGATTCCCTCATATAATTTTCCAGACTTTTCCCACCAGACTTGAGGAATGCTGCATCTGGGTTTTTGAGTGTTTTCTCAGAATCCTCAGTTCACCTTATGCAGTTTGTCACTGAGACAGGTCTTTGTGTGTCCATACTTGTGCTTCCATGTTTGTGTGGACAGGTTTGAGCTAAAGACCTTGAGGAGTGAGAATATATAGGCCAGTCAGTCTTCACGCCTTCAAATGGCTGGTTGAGAATAAAGGTTTGAAGAAATGTAGTTTAGGGTTGGCTCAATGTTAGGGTTATACCTTTAGACAATGCATTATGTCTTTGAGAGTCCTCACAGAGAAAGAGAAGAGTGTGTGTGTGTGTGTGTGTGTGTGTGTGTGTGTGTGTGTGTGTGTGTGTGTGTGTGTGTGGTCTCACCTGTGCTGGTTCTCTTTGTCCTCCTGCAGTTTGGAGCGTGTGGGACGAAACCTCTTGCTGGCCAGTGCAGCCTCCATGTCCTCGATCTCCCTCCTCCTCAACTCCCGGATGGCTGAACGGATGTGGCGTCTCTCGTCCAGATCCACGGTTCCATCCAGCTGCACGCGTGACACAAAAAGGCAAATGTTTATGGGACACGGAGACAAACGCGGGTGTGGAAAGAGTGCAAACACGGCAGGGCGCCTCACAGGAAGCCAAACATTTGGCTCGCTAAAGCGATGCAACCCGTCCTACGGACCCACGAGTGAGTGCATTTCGGAGGACATGGACGCAGAGTTCAACGAGAACAAGGCTCATAGGCTTGTTCTCGGTGCAAGTACGGGGCCATCAAGGCAGGGTTCTTAGGGTCAAAATACATGTTGGAGCTCTGGCTTATTTCAGGCGCCGATTTTTGCCCTTTGTAATTAACTCCGCCAAACACGGACAATAAGTTACTTGTTTAGAAGAGGAGGCAGACTCTGAGCCAACCTGGCCCTCACAAACACGTACGCGCAGACAGAAAGCGCAGACATCCACATCCAAGGGGAATTCCATTTGTCATTTGTCACGTGCGCATCTTCCACACACACACACACACACACACACACACACTGGGTTAAACTTCCCCCGGCTTACTTTATACATGCGAGTTAAAGGGTCAGCGAGGACAGTGGACAGCTCACGGACGGGTGACGAAAAGTGCTCCGGCTTCATTTAATGGGAAAAGACGGGACCACCTGAGCAAAGAGGGGAGGATGAGAAACGGGCACGGCAACAGCTGGAGCAGCTGGTGCTCGGTCATACCTTGACATCTTTCCAGTGTCATCTCATCTCCCGGGTGTTTTTTTTCTTCCTCTGGCTGCATTTCATCCTGACTGAACGGTAACTACACCGGAGGGGGCCCGACAGAAACGCATATCGAGGCGGCTCACATGGATGAGTTACGAAGCCAGCTCATCTCTCTGTTTGAACATTAGTTTAATGTTTGTTTGTTTTTTGAATAAAAAAATAAATAAAAACCTAATTGGGGTGTGTGTGTGTGTGTGTGTGTGTATAAACTATGCCTGCAGACAGACACACAACCTCAGCGAGGTGCTTTCATGTTTCCAACTGCCGCGGGCGTAGGAGGGCAGAGGGAGTCCTCCGTTGTCAAAGCGGGAGACGGATCTCTCTTTCGGTCGACAGCGGGGACCTGTCAACACACGCAGAGGTGAGCGGCTCCTCTGGAAGGATTTTCTGATAAACCTCAGGCTCAAACACAAACACTCAGGTTCCCCGCTGCACCGGTTAAAACCTGCCGAGTTAAGACACAAATCTCTGCATGCCCACTGGCTGCCACTAAAAGGAGCTGGCTGCGGTCGCTAAGCTGGGCCTCACACCCTGATGGGTAGAAAAGGGGGTTGAGGTACTCCCCCTGCTGGGCCCAGAGGGTGAGGAGGAGGGGGGGGGGGGGGGGGGGGGGGGGGGGGGGGGGGGAGAGAGAGAGAGAGGGGGGTCTCACATGAGATGAGGAGGGCCAGTGGTTTTAAAGTCTTGCTGTGGTTTGAAAAAATATGCAGCCTGAGCTGCGCTGGCTCAGAGGGACTCTTCCGTATACTGTAATTTGTGGACGTTTAAAGTGCTGAGCTGACTAAAAAGAATGAGCGAGAGGAGAGCTTGCCCAGAAAAGGCACAAAGAAAGGATACGAGACAGGAGCAGAAGCATTAAGGCAGGAGAGGGTAGAGCAGTTGACGGGCAGCGAGAGTAGGAGAAAGGGGGTGGAAAAAAAAAATGAAAGAGGCGCGAGACTTTGGTATGCCTAAAAATGGGCAGATGAGAACTGGGTGGGAAAGGTCCTCGCACAGGTCATTCCTCACATTCCTGCTGACTCACAGGGAAAAGAGGTGGTGGCGGTGAAACCAGGAACTGGGTCTGGCTCCGGCCCAGCAGTGAGTGGATAAGATGGCCAGAGGCAACGGAGTTGTTTTTTTTCTCGATTGTGAAGCAACAAAGCATAGTGAGGAGTGAGGAAATGAGAACGCACATGCTGAATTCTATCACTGGCTCCCTTACACACACACACACACACACACACACACACACACACACACACACACACACACACACCACACAGCTCACTGCCGACAGAGAGCCACGATGTGATTATAGAGCCCGTGGGCGGCCAACTTTTAAGCCTGAGCGATTTATGCATTATCAGCCTAAAGCCTGGGCCTTTACTAAAAACAAAAAAAAAGTAATTTCTGCTTTACATTTAATAACAGGCCGTGTTCTTCAGATAACCAAAAAGCAACAGGCAGAAGTGTCCAAATCAGTTTCGGCAATCTTCTCGACAAGCAGACTGAAGGGAATGAAAGTCATGATGTGGCGATAAAGGATGGGAGAAACAGTCCCGTCATGTCAGCACTCTGACCTGCTCCAACAACACGGCTTCAGCAGTCGGTGTTTCACAGAGCCTTTCAAACGGACCAATCAGGGCACAGAAGGCCGCATGTCGAGTCGGTTTGGATTGGTTGCATCGTTTATACACTAAATTCAACAGGCCAATCCAGCTGGCACCAGGACGGTAGCTGTAACGGACTTTTCCCTTACGTATCTGGAAAAACTGGGAACTTTTTTTCCCGAAAAAGTTATCAATAACTCTACAGGAAAGTAATGAGTGGGTGTAACTCTAGCAAATAAACCACACCTTATACTTGGGTGTGTGCCAAAGAAAACGGAATAGCCGTTTAACGGAAACACACACACGTCCATAAACAGTCCATTTAACAAAACTACCACATGACAGAGGCCTTTACAGTGAGTGGACTGTGTCAGGGGGAGAAAAAAAAAGAGGGCGGGCATATCAATCCAGTTACTCATTGACAGCACCTTCCACCACTGAAAATTCCCAAAGCCCTTTTTCAAACCAGCCCCACAGACCTCTGGGTATCCAACTGTCACTTTGGTGACCCAGAGAGTAGCAGTTACACGCACGCGCGCACGAACACACACACAGAAGGCCTTTCACACAGTCCTACTTTTACTGCTAACAGACGTGTGAGTCAGAAGTCACACATTATAAATCCCACACACACGCGCACACACACGCAAGAATATGCTTTACTGAAAATGTGGTCCCTCAGACTAAACAGAGCTGACAACAGAGGCATAGTCCCATTACAGTCCGTTCGGCCTTTCTGCAGAGTCACCTCTGAGATACGGTGTTAGGAAACAGGACGGAGGAGGTGGATTTGATTGACAGGGAGATGAGACCATCCCGCAGAAACTGGGACAGTCGGCTCACTACAAAGCTTACGTGTGGATAACACAAACCTTTTGTACTGCATCCAAAAGCACATAATGATGAGCCCCTTTAAGTAGGAATTAAAGTGTGATGAGGATCAAGATACCGAAAAGGTTCTGATGTATCACTAACAGGCTTGCCAAGGCCTGCGCTGTACCATGGCATGGCTCGACTGCTTGCTTGCCCATCGGCGGCTTTCCATAGACTCAAACCCACAAACCTATCCAAAGGCACCGGGCCGAAGCAGCTCAATCAATCATGGTCAATTAGGGAGTGTTCATGGTTTACCAGTAATCCCAACCAGCTGGTGACAGTCTTCTGAGGACAGCAACTCTCTGTGAACTCGTCTGCTACACACAGGTTTCAGGAGTTTTTTTTTTAAATATATTTACAAGGAGGCTTGAAGGCTACAGCCTCAGATTCTTTTTTTAGGGACTGAAACGTGGATTAATGGCGACAAACCACTTATGATGTCCCATCTCTGTCTTCTGGTTTGGATATGTAGCTGTACACAGGGCTGAATGGTGAAACACTACTACACACTATTACTGCAAAATAACCAATGAAAAACATGACCTCATGGATCTAAAAAAGTACTGAGCGACGCTGTGAAATGCCCAGCCAGATTCTTTAATCAGGCATTATTGGATTTAAATTAGTGCTGCACGGGTAATCTAATTGCAATATGGTTTCGTTACCATTAAAGTCAGACGTTTATTTCAATAGAAGTTGTGCGTTTGTGAATGTGGCAATGTGCAGTCTGCTCATTATCTACGTCAATGGCAGAGATGACCTATCAGTCTCCGTGCGGGCAGTGAAGCATGTGCCGGACCATCCAGTGTGTGGCGTAACCGACCGGACAGAAATTAATTCCAACAAGCAGACCGAAGCTGAACGAGTGGCAAGAAAAAAATAAATAATAATAAAAAAAAGCCTCAGCCTCATTTGGTAATGTTTTGGATTCAAATTTGTTTCAGCACCTTTAACAGCACAAAAAGTAGTGAATGCGAGAAGTAAAAAGAGTGCTGACAGCCAGCCTTCAAGCCAAAGAAAACGGTTGTGTCTTTGTGATCATTCCTCAGTTTTGGAAAAAAAAACATTTGGCATTGACCAGGAAACTGTGGTGTCAATCAAACATATCAAATACCTGGCTTTCCATACTATAGTTGTACATAGGCATATATGCAAGTACGTGCGTCTCCATTGTGTAATGCGCTGCGCTTTACGGAGGTCAGGTCAAGCATCACAGCCCGGTCTGCTGAAGACATCTACGATCAGCCCTCTCTCACACACCACCCTGGGAGCACGATGACCCTTCGGGCCACGTTCTGACCTTTTGACACACAGTGGGTGTGCAAGGGGTTGTGTGTGTGTGTGTGTGTGTGTGTTTTTTGTTGTTGTTGCAGTATACACTTTGTTCTTGGAGTGCATTTTCAGACACATAGGATTACCTATTAGAAATGTGTGTGTGCGCGTGCGCGTGCGCGTGTGCGTGTGTGTGTGTACATGTTTGTCCGGGTGCATGGGTGTTGAGTTAGGATCAGGGCAACTGTGCGTTTGAGCGTGAAACCAGGGCTACAGTAAGACATTTCTGAGCGGGCTGAGGTTAGCGTGCACACAGGCAGCACATCAGACCAGAGCTTTTGACTCACTTTTGTTAAGCCTACAATGTGAGTTTGCCCTTATAAGGACACACGGGACACTCCTTCTCGAGGAGCGGAAGTGGATTACCAGCTGCCACTAAGGAAGCCGGACGAGATAGACATTGAGACCGACACAAATAAACAACAAACGACAACAACTCGAAAAGCAGGAAGAAATATTTCAAATCGAATGACTCAACAAATCTTAAATCATGTGCAAGCCTTTGAATCATTTCTCAACACCTGATGAGAACGATACGTGTACATAAATTCGGGATACACGAGAGCCCGGCAAGGCCAATATTCGTTTCTGAGAAGATGCAGGTTGGAGTTACCTCTCGGCAGAAAAATAAACAAAGAAAACCAACCATAGTTAAGATGAAAACTCCTCGCGCTACAGAGCCCGCTGAGCTTTTGTTGTCTGGGTTAAAAAAAAAAAAATAGATGGAGGTCCTGTGAAATATATAATCAAGCTAGAGAGAGAGAGAGAGAGAGAGAGAAAAAAAAGAGAGATTACTGTACATGCCGCAACGTGCTCTGTGAGTGCGTCTACACGTGTAGGGAAAGATTAACCTTTACTAATAGGTGGATGGTAGGACAAAGGCCCGAAGCCGACCTGAGAGAGCACTGTGCCCCTTTTCACTTGAGGTAGCAGACATAAAGAACTGACAGACCGCAGGAATGCATGTGGGTCAGAGGGGGGGGTGGATAGGCTTCGAAAATGTTTCGAAATAATTACGCACTGAAAGCGGACCGGAACCCTCGCATGTCACCGGCTCACCCAACTCACGCTCATGGTGCACAGGTCTGCTCCGACTTGCGGTGTGCAATTCTGGCCCCTTTGGTTATGTTGCTTTCCACGCAAACGCCTCGCTACGTGGCGTATTATTCAATCAGAAAGGACCCCTCATCATCTACAACGGTGCGATGCCCGTGAGCATCGTTAAACTTTGTCAAACAAACGTTGTCCCCTTTTGAACGCGTTTCTCTTCGGAGCTGCAGAGGACCCCGGGTCCCAGCTGTGTCCCACATTTTGGTGCCAGCATCATTTAAAAAAAACATCCAACAAAGACCTACAGCTGCCGCACTATTCCACAGCTACTGCCGTATGCGAAGCAATTCGTACACGTCGCATCACATTCACATCAGTATCTGCGTATCTGTTTGGGCAAAAGGTTGGTTTTGTTTGAAAACATTTTTATTTATTTATTTTTTTTAATGGTTTTTGCAAGAAATGAATTGAATTAAGGAAATAAACAATTTAATATGACTGAAGCTACAGTCTTTTGACTCATTTCGAAACATTTCAATTATATTTACCCAACCTGCAACTTAACTGACATCGGTTCAGAGTTAACTTCTTTTGACTCGAACCCAGAGTTGCATCATTTTTTTTTTTTTTTTTAAACTCGTCTCCAGGGCCCAGCCTAAACCAACTGCAGTGTTTTCTCATATGCAACAATGCATGCAATGAAGTGGAAAATGTGCAGACCTCACCATTAGTTATTTGATTTGAAAAGTCTGAGAGCTCGATCTTTTTTTTTGCCCCCCCCCCCCCATAGACAGCTTTATCAGATCATAACGACTTATGTAACAGACATGGATGGCTTTTTTCTAAGATTTTTCCTTTCCCATAAATATCCCTAAATAGACAAATAATTCCAACCAATGAATACAAAGCTAAACAGTTTAAAAATAGAGTAACAAAGCAGGATACAGTGTTGTACATAGAAACTCGTTTTCACGCATTTGGATAATCTTAACTTTATGCCCCAACACTTACACTCCCCAGCCTCTGCACTTTTTCTCCGATTGCTCCAATTTCCCCGAAACCATTTTTTCCCCCCCTCCTCACAGTTTCTATAGAATTTTAACATAATTATACCAAATCATAGGGAACCAACTAAGGGAGGGAGCTACGTGTATCTTGTTGGCCGAGTAAATCGGTATCTTTCTATTGTGGTCATTGGAGGATGATTTGACAAAGCAGGAGGGAGTTTTCATCAATGCCGAGATAAGAAAAGCCTTACATCCTGCACCTTAGCTGACCTTTTCTTGCGAGCAGACCCAGGCTTGTTCCAGCAAGAGCTATAGCATGAGGCATTTTCACCAAATATGGGCCGTTACGGGACATACCAAAAAAGTACATGACCAGTTCTTGTGGTTCAATGAGGTAAGGATCAGGAGGTGAGCGGGACATCCCCAAAGGAGGAAACCGAAGAGGGCTTGAAGCACTGCGAACGGATCAATAGGAGCCAGCCACACAGACTCCACAGTTATTACGACAATGGGAGTGAGCGTCATCCACTGACAGACAAAGCCAAACAAAGTTTCACTTTCATCAACTGTGTATATCTCAAGAATGCCAGAGCATTAACAACTGTGAGCTGGAGAGAAAAAACAAAACAAAAAAACATCAACATCCGCTGCATGGATCTCGTGGATCTCAGGAAATTACCCTGGCCTCAGGGAGTCACTATAGGAACAAGGCATTTCACCATAGTGTTTCTGCTTTTCTCTCACGTGGACAACATATTCTTGTCTCTCTCTCGCCTTCACCTTCTTGTTTATTTCAAACATCCTCTCTCAAGCTGGCTAAATCGGATTTTTAATCGGTGCAATTTAGAATGCAACTTGGCAGAAAACCCACAATTCCAGTTCCGCAGAGTTCTGTACGTTGTTTCCTGTCTGCCTTTTCCCCCCTCTATAAATACAGCGACGCCAAAATAAAGAGGAGGATTGTGAAAACTGTACCGGAGCCCTGCTATGGTGCCTACAAACTTGATAATCTTTGCTCAGGGTAAAGCAAATGGGTGCTGAAAATCGAAACCATCTTGACATCATTTTGGTAAGGACAACAGTAACGATTTTCCTCTCTCCCGTGAGAGAACACAGCTTTTTGTTTATCTAAACTGCACATTAAGCGGGTTAAACCAAACACACAAAATCTTCACAGATCTTTGAATCTTCTTCGATTTGAGGAGGATTTAATAAGGTGAAAAAACACCAAACAGCTTATTTTGGGACATAATCACCGAGACCACTGAGAATCTAAAGCCTTAACCTTAACACCGGGTAATTGCTGGTGAAAATGCCCCGCGGTAGTAAAGCAGGCAAAGGAGAGAGGAGAAAACAAAAAACACACACACACCTTACTCTGACCTTTTCCTTTTGGCCAAGTCAGGATTCAGACAGATGGAGATCAGTCAAAGAAAAAAAGCTGTCTCTGCTGGATCACTTACCAGACTGACGTAAAGAACAGAGCAGCTTGGCTGGCACAAGATAATATTCTGCGTTTAGTGCGTCTTTACTGCACAGATAGCAGCTGGTGTCGTATTGGAACTATTTAATCTCTCTCTCTGTTTAACCATCGTGTGGTTCCGCTGCTTTAGGCCCATCCTCAAGCCCAATATATAACTAGTGTCCGCCAAAAAGAAAAGAAGATGACTGAAAACTTAGGAAAGTATTTCAGGTAACACTAAGTTTGTTGAATGCACAGATTGGTTGTTGTTTTTGTTTTGTTTTTTTCTTAAAAGAGTCCACAGAAACCTTTGAGTGTTGCTGCATCCCCTTTTAAGTATGATTAATATTATAGCAATCAGCCTGTAGGGAATACTACATTTGTAAATGTCACACACACACACACACACCCCCATAGACACATTCACACAGTGCTCGAATCTTGGAGAACCGATTTCGTGAAACCTCTTGGGAATTAAGCTTCTCGTTGGCCTCGCCGTAGGCGAGCACAATCTACGTCACAAACACAAAGTGAGGTAAATGCATACACAGACGAGGATCACGGGCGGTTATAGTCAGTGCGCGGTTTACATCACGGAACACCAGCTAACACACAGTGACAGGAAAAGTTCACTCGCTTTCTGTAAGAATGTAATCACATCGCCACACAGACACAGGCAGCGTCGACCTCAGAGTGCCACTTTGTTGAACCGCCCCATTATTCTTCCCGTGACATTTGAAAATGACAGCGCCGCGCCTAAAATCCTCTTCCATGATAATATACCTCCCCTCCAAAGAGCGGCTTAGGTTTTTAAAGCCCTCAACTTCTCAAAAGGGCTCAACAAGTCCGAGTGTCCACTTCGATGAGGAAAATACGACACAGGGAACTCGCTTTCAACTTTGCACGAGGGGCAAAAGTCAAAGAACGACGACGCATTGTTTAAACACATCGAGTAGTTTTTTTTTTTTTTTAAGTTTTGTTACATTCAGTTTGAATCATTGATGGCAAAAAATCCACAAACTACTCGAACAAGGGGTCCTGGACCACAAATAGACATTGTATGCACATCATCTCCAAATTCACTCGGTTTGGCTTTTTCTTTTCTACATCCTTTCAGAGCCAAAGTATGACGGACTATGAATAGCACTATCCAGTAACAAAAGTATCCTGTTTAATCAAACAAACAAGCGACTTCTCATCTCCTCGCTCGCACGCGTTTTTTTGGATGTTTAGAGAAGACGGGCTCAGGCCTGTCACTGCAACCGTGCGGATAATTCATAGTGTGCTCCGTATGCCGAACCGCCCACAACCCATTTCTTCATCTTTGAAACCTGAATCATACGGGAAATGCTTTGTGCAAATGCGAGGGGCATAAATACCTGCGAGAATGATGACAGGCTGTGCAGGGGGAGGGAGGGGGCGGGAAATCAGGTGTGCACTGTGAACCGTGCTCTGGAAGTTTAGAGCCTCAACAACTTTTTTTTTTTTTCCACTCCAAGTGAGACATTTTCAAAAAATGCCTTATAAAACTTTACTGAGGTCAAAAGTATAAAGAAAAAAAAAAAAAAGAAGAAGAACCAGGTGTTATTAAGGGGCATAAAACACTCAACTCTTTTCTTTTCATGCGATTATACCTTAGAGTTAGAGAGCTCAACACAACTGTGCGACGTCTTCGATGCCATTCGGACTTGAACTCAATTTGACCAGGATCGAACAAATGCAGCGTTTGCTCCGAGTGGCAGACAAAATAAAAACAAACATCACATAAAGCTAAAAAAAAAAAAAAAAAATCACATAATGCAACATCATTTTTCCTAATTTATTGGTCCACGATGATGAGCCTGACATTTAGGTCCGTGCCTCTGGGGGATGAAGAGAAAACAAACCCATTCTTCCACTCCAACTGTAACCGTTGAACCCTTGTCAACGCACAAAGGGTCCAGAGAGCCATAAAACCAATCCCAAGGGGGGCCCGTATATCACTGTGGGGCCGGACCACAGAGGGAAATTTGCCCTATTTTAAAACATGTGTGAATGCTTCTCGCTCACCAGGGAGAAAGGACTGTCACAGGGCTCACCAGACCAGTTACATACTATGATAAGAGACATCCAGCAAGCAAAATCAGCCCGACAGGCTGCCCGTTCAGAAATTACAAGACACACTGCGAGCAGGGAAAGCCAATTATATTTCATCATCAAACTTTGACAAACGCTCCTGCATTCCTTCAATGATAACGTACAGCTGGGGAGGGGGGGGGGGGGGTTCAGAGATAATTAGAAGGGACATGACGGCGTGGCCAACGGACGACAAAGTCAAACCTTACGCTTAGCCAAGTCAGCAGGTGCGTGCGCGCGACGACGACGACGACAGCAGCCACCTGCAGACCCGGCTGGTCCTTCTGGTTTGACACACTGACACAGAGGAAACCATTGCCACGCTGCAGAGTCAGGGCTGTAATAACCGATAACCATCACCCTGCGAGCGAGCGATCGCTTGATAAAATCAGCGTTTAAGTGACTGTGGTGGGAGTGGTTCAGTTAGAAAAAGGCCTTCCTCATCCATATGTTTCCACCTTGCGAACACAGATCTTAAGCACAATTCCAACAGATGACCCGCAGCAAATGTCCCCTCCCGGAGAAGCAAGAAAACCGACCGATTACTTTCTGGGGATATTTAAATTATTGTGGGAGCCAGGAGAAAGGAAAATGCTTCAGCTGGTTGCCATGGAGGGGATTAAATGAGCAAAATAAAAGGCGGCCGGGGCTTTGAATAGAAGTGTAGAGATGGGATTAGGGCCGTTAGAGAGGCCGCCATATGACCTCCTGACAGTTTAGTTCATTAAGGCCTGGAGTCTGAGTTTATTGTCTAACTGCTGTTTAATAGCAGCCCCTTTGCCAGTATGCCAGCAGTTTAATTAAGCCAAATAAAGCCATCATTTTTTAACAGTGCTCTATAGAAACAATTCACAAACAGTTGCTGGTTATGCACACCAGAGTTGTGTAACATTTCCCTGGACGTTTGTTCTCTCTGAAACAGAGCTCACTGTGGAAAACCCTGACACTCCAGTCACCACAAACATCACCAGTGAAGATGTGGGATTTTGGTGACCTTTGAGCCGGCAGTCACATCCGAGGGTAGAAGCTACGGGGCAGACGTTTGTCTCCACGAATGCAGCAAAGGGGATAATAAGTCCGGTGTCACTTGAAGATAAATCCCAGAAATTCCAGCGCTGGGGTGATACAGCTGCAGAGACAATGCCAATGTTTGGCTGCAGGTCACAGGCTGCACAGGAAGATTTAGGCAAGCTCAGCACGATGAGGCGAGGTCAAAAAACATCTCTATCTTTCATTACCGACAGACAAAAATAGGTAGGGTTAGAAAAAGAAGATAGTCGAGCAAAATGGCTCGAAATCCTGAAGTCTCGAGTGTTGTTTAAGTTCCTCCTGTATCCAGTTTAAACTCCCTCATCCTGTCCTTTCCTCTTTAAATAAACTCTCTGATTGGACTGATCAAATCCTTAAATTCTCAAGTTAGATAAATCAATAATTGTCAAATATTATTTCCTCGACGTACCCCTGTGCTCCCACGCAAATAATCTCACTGTGGTAAAAGTTTGCCCTTTAGGTGATTTATGAGGAGAGACCAGCTGAGGCTCATGGGCAGATTATCCTGGACTTTGGGGAAAATAACGAGCACAGTTTCAATAACATCACACGGGACGACAAAACATTCACAACGATTATCCCGTGTCTGGGGCCAAAGAAAAGCAGCCTGCGCTCGCCAGGTTTACTGATCTTTAAGAGCAGAATTCAAGTTGACCTCTTCTTGAAGCGCTCATTCTTGGGAAAGTGGCTCGTGGGGATAACGACGTTAGAGGTCATTAACATACAGAGAAGTGGAGTTTAATCTGAGAGCTGCTCAGCTGAACCATTGTTTGTCACAAAACGTTTAGGACACTTTAAACTCAATATACAGGCCAACAACCGTGAGAAAGGATCATAAATGTTGAGCTTTACGGAAGCAATGTAAAGCAAACAAACAAACAAAAAACGCTCTTTCTGGTTTTATATCATCCATACAAAATGAACCCTCAGACGTTTCACCTACGACTGTTGCGTATGTGTAACTGTGAGTCAGGCCAGCCCCGCGCGGCTATGTCTGAACGAGGACGGTTTGACTAACACACCCTCGTTAATGTCTGTCTGTGTTACAGGGGTCATCATATATGTCAGACAGGAACATTTTTCAGCTTCCTCAGCCTCCGGAAATAATCGGGACATGACTAATGGCACTGTCTCTTCTGCCGTACATTGTTGCTCACACTTAGTGCATCACCTGCAATTTTGTAATAGAGTTATGTTGATGAGTGTCATCATGAGGAATCAGACCGGATCTAAACGTTTGTTTAGTCAGCTCTGCTCTTCGCGATGGGGCTTTTGCTACTCTTATTCTTCTTCTCAGGCATCAGTCTCTCACTTTTGTACTCGATTCATATATTTGACATGACATTGTTGAGAGTAGAAAGTGAAATGAATAAAAACTGATCAAATATTCATCAGAGTGTCAGTTAGTTTTTTCCCCTTCCATCACCAGCCCAGAGGAGAATCACACTGACAAATACAGCAAACAAGTCTCGCACAGGCACACTTCACCACACCTGCACCTAAATTATTATTTTCATTATCCTGTCTTTTTTCTTCTTCATATAAATGGATTATTCTATGAAAAAAATATATACTGTATATATATATATAAAGACAAACAAAATCAAATCCCTCATTAAAATAGTTGAAAATTATGAAATGGGCTGTGTTATGGAGAGACATAAACATGAAACACTGTCAGGAAGTGAAATATATGGATTTTTAGATTAGAAGAAGAGGAGGCAAAAACATGATCTATCAGTACATGAAGAGGACACGTTAATGTGTTACAGGCAGGCGAAGTTCAGGCAGGTACCTCGTCTACTCACCAAGGCTCGGAGAGAGGACTCGTCCAGCGCTGAGTAAGTGTCCACAGACATGTCCGAGTGTGTCTCCTCTGTCCCAGGTGAGTCTGCCGTTGTCTCTGTGGTCCGCTTCAACAACAACGCGCACCACCTGCTCGAACTGCACGCGTCTCTTACTCGCCTCCCTGCTTTCGCTCTGTGTGCGCCTGCGGTCCGTCTAAAGCCTCAGCGGAACACAACTAACTTCTTCTGAGTCAACATGAAAGTGGCCTGGTGCTGCTGGAGGACATGTCCGGCTCGTGTCCTGAGTGGGAGTGAAGGCAGAGACTGAGCGGGGACGTTAGCCGCTGTTTGAACGCAGGATTCCCACTCAAAGGTGTAAGCCCCGCCCCTTCGTGTCTCTGCCGGCTCCTCCCGGAGCTCATTTGGAGCGCGGCGCCGCGCGGAGAGACACGGAACAACACTGAAGTGTGCGTGCGTGCGCGCGCGCATTTCTTTATCTGGTTTTGAGGACGTCACAGCCAACAACTTCCCAACTTAAAAGGTATTTCGAAGGTCAAGAATTGGTTTTAACCACAAATATCACAATTAGAATAATAATAAATAAAAATAGATATGCAAATACATTTACCTTTGCAATTCCAATTACATTTTACAATTACAACTTTAAAACTTTGGTTTGCAAGTTTGCAGCTTCTTCAATATAATATAAATGATTTTATCACCCATCTACCTGGTGTTTCTATTGCATACGTTTTTTAATGCGTTTTTCTTTCTTTATTATTGACTGTACTATGTTCACCGGATTAAAAACAAGGGAACAGAGAAAGCATTTAAAAAAATGAACACCATAGAAAGCCAGTCTGCGTTTTTCTAATATGTAAAGTGAGAGATACTGCTATTTGGGAAATGTAGGATGTAATATGGTGGCAGTCACTTGGTTAACGTGGGTGAATCGTAGTTGGGCAGGTGAAAATTAACGACCAGGTTGTTATAGTAAAGTACAAAATCCAGTGTGTGTGTCTTGGAATTGTGAAAGTGGTTTAGTTTTATTCCACATCAAAGTTAAGACTTGGTTAACTCAATCTTGGACCTCAACATTAGATAATTGAAGTTGTTGGAGGGTACACATGTGATCATGTGATCTTGAATCATGGGTTTCTCTAAATGAGCACAGTAAAAACAGCTTGATCTTTAGGCCCCACCCTTATTATGTAATTCCAAATGTCCACTGTCACAACAACAAATATGTGGGAGCCTGATGTGACAGAAATCTGTCCATGCCTGCCTGTCACTGCAAATACACTTAGCATTGCTGGCACAGCTCCGTTTGCCACCCTGTGACATAAATCAGCACCTATGACAGGCGGTAGATAAAAAAGAACAAGTTAATTGATTTGTCAACTGACAGAAAACGAAAAAAAAAAAGATATACAGTATTATGTGCCTTGCCTCCTACCAGACTTTGGTACCATAATAAGCACCAACAGAATAGAAAAGTGGAGCCATTAAAGTCCTTTTAAAACATTTAATAACTGCACAAGACAAAGAGAAGAGAGTTGTTCTTCAATAGGATTAGTCAGCGAGCCCGTTCATCAACACAACATGAGGTGGTATCACTGATTAGTGGCTGCTCTCTGCTTGGGCTTGTTGTTCAGAAGCCAATTGCTCCGACACTGATTTATGAGAAGGGAAATTGCCTATGGCAAAAGATTGCCTAATACCTACGCATTTCTAAAGTGAACATACAAAATAATTCTCATCAATCCTAAATCATTTCGAGGAACTACACACAACATTTTTAATATTAATTAAAAGAATGTAGGGCGGGAGACACTGAAACATCATAACACAATGTCTACAGATATGATTTTAAAGTTAAAAATATTACTGAAGAGTATTAGAGACAAATCCTCAACAATATAAAAAACACAAATGGTAAATAATACAGTTAACTTTTTCTTGGTCAACGATACATCATCAAATCTTTCCCTAAAGCCCTTTTTAACTAAATAATCTATAAAAGTGCTTTAGGTTACATAAAGACGCAGACATCAACAGAAACACCAAGAAATGCAGAGAAAAAAAACAGGCTAACTCAGGCAAAAACAAAATGTCCTTGGAAGTAACAAGGGAAAGATTAAGACAAACGCACAGTGACAAAGTCATGCGGCTGTGTTGTGATGTTTCTCGTTGTTCATAAGAAGCCATGTCATGACAGTTTAGAAAATCTAATAACGTTTAATGGGAATACAATTTAATTTAGCTTAATGTTAGACATACATCATTGAAACAAATCCAGAAATAAAGCAGAATATGTGTACACAAACCAAAATGCTTACCTCAATAAAAAAAAGAAAAAAAAAAGAGAAACTTAAAGATAACCAATCCTCGCACAGGCACTTCATCAGATACATAGGTTTCATTTCATGTGCAAAAAGATAAATGAAAAGCAGAGTAGGAGATTTGGTTTCAGTATTTCCCTACACGTTCCTGCTCTCACTCTTCCTGCTGCTCCTCATTCTGCTTTTTGGGCAACTGCAAATGGAAAAGAAAACGCAACAGATAATTATTTGAGATGTATGAATAAAATACATGTTGGAAATATCTGCTCTGAAGCAGAATTGATATTGGGAACATTTCCTCTGATGACACGACAATAGCACATATATTTACTTAAATACAGGATTGCAGGAAGAATAATTTTTCCATTTTTATATTTCTCACATATGCGTGGGTGTGTTTACTTCCAATAAACAAAGTGTAAACATATTTTCATTATAATTCATTTTTTATTTTACTTTCTTTCCCATAAGATCAACAATTATGGCTGCACATAACTGTTTTGGAAAGAAACGTACTGTCGCTACCCTCATTATGCCAAATCAGGCTTAAATGTTGCCTTTATGTTGAATATCTAGTGGAAGCAGGAGCTTATTGCTTTATTTTGTTGAGGAATCCGTGTGTTGCATTGGGTACCTTTGTCATTGAATTACTTCTGTTTCCGCTCCCTTCTTTATTTTCTGGTAGATGAGATCTGATGGATAAAATTGAATAAGAGTTTTAGTATTACACTCTAAAATGTAATAACAAAAATACAATAATTGAATAAAATCTAAATTGTACATGTGGAACCAAGATAATATAATTCAATTCAAACAGTCTTTTACCCCTTTAGAGGTGCTGGGCCAGAATTGTCAGCATCGCAGAAAGATGATTGAGCCCCTTCTGCTTCCCTGCCCTGCCAAGGTCTGTTTTTCTCAGAGACATCGCTGTTGGACGGCTTCCTTTGACTTGGTAGTCCAATGAAGCCCCTCTGCCACTCCCTTGAGTTTTTTCCTGGTGCCGTGTCTCTGTCAAATCTGAGAGAGTCCTCACCCAGGAAGTCTGCTATATATGGACAGAATATACAAAACGTATGTAAAAATAAAACATACACTTATTAAATGTTTTGTTTTGAAACACAAAAAAATGAACTACTCATTAACACTATAAGTTCAATATAGGGAACACGTTTTAGACATTACCTTGGTGCCTTAATCTCCCCTGAAAATCTGGAGTCATCTGCTCAAAGGCATATTTAGCCGGGCTCAGTGGTTTTCTGATCGATGACTTTGTTATGTTATTCAGTGGATGGGCGGTTTGAGGGCGCATGTCACACTTGTCCTACAGGAAAAACACACAAATATCACATGACATGAGAAACAAATGCATGTCTGTCTCCCCACCCGGCCACACTAATGCACACACACACTCTTTAATGGTTATATTATTTTGTGTTAATATCCTAATATCCTTGCAACAAACCTGATGGTGGAAGACGACAGCCTCTTCTAGGGCAATGCCACAGAATTCACATGGAATGACCACATCGCCCTCTAGTGGACTGGCTGGTGGACTGTAAGAGGCCGGAGAGACCGACCGTGCGAAAGTGGGAATGTTTGAGGCGAGAGTGTCAGGAATGCTGTGCATCAGCCCTGAAGCATTCCTGCTCATCCCATAGTCTTTGAGGGGAGAGGAAGGCTGCTTGCTGAAGGACGCAAAAGCGGAGGCAGGGCTGCACCCGGTCTGTAAGAAAGAAAATAACTTGTAGAAAAAGTTCAAAAAGGTCAAATAATACAGTTTAACTAGAAATGCTTCAAATCAAGCCAGTGTGTTTGTCTGAGATGGCGAGGAGCAGACAAAGGCTGCAACTGGGCAGTGAAATACCTGATACAAAGATTCAAATCAAATGATTGCAGCCCATGTGATTTACACGTTAAATTTCTCAACCAAGGCCAAACAGAAGACACCGTTTGTCTTGTCCATCAATCCCACTCTCATCAACATGATAACTCAGGAATGGCTGATGGTAACTTGTCACAATTTGGTTGTAATAATGCAATATTTCGGTCGTCTTAGCTCAAGGTCACTGAGACGTCACAGAACTGAAGACAAATGTCAAATTTGGCAATTGGAACAGGTTACATTTTTGTGCTCAAATGCAACTAGTGCAGGTCAGCCGACATTTGTGAACACACTTGAGCCAATACTCAGATAACATTTCAATACATCTGGAATAAGCCTTCATTTAACTCGAGGTTGGGTTGACCTTATCAGAATTTGGAGGTCAAACGAGGTCACTGTGATCCTACCGAACATGTTTAAAGACTTACAGTATCTACAATTTTATTGGTTGACAGAAGCATACACAAATGATATTGTTGATAGTTGTCACTCGAGTATGAACATGAACTCTAAAAGGAAGTTATTGTTTAAATGGTTTCCTTTTCCACAAAATGAATGTTTCCACTGCTTTCTAAAATAAAAAAAGGCGTGGTGCTGAAAATATATTTGAAGGAAATAAAATCTCAAACCTGATGCAAAATAAGGTCCTCTTCTGGAAACAGCTCCTCACAGAACTCACAAGGCAGCATGGCATCTATACGAAGTAATAAATAATTAGAAATGATTAACAAACCAATACCCGAGTCACTTTAAAGTTAATGGGCAAGAATTTACCTGTTTGATCGTGGTCTGGGACTGCACTTGTGCTCGTCCCTGGAGTGAATTGTGGGTAGTTGTTGTTGGGTGGGGGGAGTAGGCTGTTTACAGACGTGTTGGAGCTCTTGTGGTCCCAGATGTCACTCCACACTTTGCCCTCCAAACCTCCAGCCACTGCATCACTCTGCAGACTGAGAGCCAGCATGTAGTCCAGGCCTGATGAATCCTCATCATGTGTCTCATTACTGTGTGGCCATGCAGCACTGCTATTGAAAAAATCTCTCTGCCCCAGCACTAAAAGAAAAAGTGGACATAAATATCAAAAGCGAATTACAGCTCACATCAAAAGCAAAACGACGTGGTCTCAGCCATGAGAGAAAATGTTCTAGTTAATGTTTTGCTAAAACGCTGGGAGAGAAACCATATTTTTTTTATCCGAGCATTAGTATAAAAAAGGTCAGTATTGCTGGTGTGTCAAAAATAACCATTAAAAAGCAATCAAAGATAGATTGGCCCTTTGCTAAGCAAACTATTTTTTTAGTAGTAGTAGTAGTAGTATATTTAATGAGATATTGATTGTGTATATTTTCCATATGTTCGGTAATCAATCACATGTCACTTGCCAGTAGAACTTATTTTAAAAGGACTGTTGGATGTATTTGTGTGTTACAGACTATAAAAGTGTGGTATTTGTGTGGTAACATTTGGTATTTTGTACCCACACAGACACGGGTGACACAAAACATATCCTTCCGGAAGGTTTTGCAATATTCTACAGACAACATGACAGATGGCAAAAAAGTGATCGATGCAAACGATACATTCTTTAAATATGAATTATAACTGGCCTTGTTGATACTTTTTCCTCACAGAAAATAGAATAACCAATGGGTCAATAGTAAAACTCACAGTGACTAGATGTTGTGCTTCTTTGTGAAGCATTCTTCCAGTCTGCTGTGCTCTGAGGTCCCTGCAGAGTGTTATAAACACTGGGATCAAATGCATGGGGAAAGGCCTGTTGTTCCGCCGCACTGACGTTGTTATTCTTGGAGCCTCGTTCTTGGGCTTTAATGACGTTTCGGATGGAGTGGCCTTCGAACGAGACCCCCGGAGACTGTGGTTCTAGTGGACTGCGACTCATCCTGCTGTTGTTCCTCTCCTGTGGAGGTGTGAGGCTTCCACACAGGACTGGATGCACGGCTTGTTCCCTCAACATGACATTGGACTTGCAGTGTGGGCAGGGCTCGGTGCGTGTACCGCAATAATCCTCATGCTCTTTGGACTGACTGAAAACAAGCTCCAGTTCACAATACTGGCAGGGGACCAGACGCTGAGAACATTCAGTGCTCTGAAGGACAACAGGCAAGAAGAAACACAATTCAATGATTTCAAATAAATGTGGTTCAATGCCAGCATTGTGCATAGGGATGGCAAAAGTTATTTTTTAGATACCTGGTGAACCTCAATATGATTCTTCTCAATCTTCAAACCACACTTGCATGTGATCTATAATAAAAGTGAAAAAGCTTTTAATTTACAAATGTTCGCTGTCGGTTTGATGTTGTGTTATTGTCATCAATGAGATGACCGGGTCATAGGTGTCCTCTGTGTGTGCTCCGACATGGTTTACAAATTGCACAGAGGCCTCCTGAGCAAGCATAAAGTTAGTATAAGTTAGGAAAGAGATGCACGCTTCCCTAACTTAGACCAACTACGTGAAGTAGTATTTACGGATTAAATATGTATTCGTGAAAAACCTATGGTTTGTTCGAACAATGCAGAGGTAATCTTGTATAGCAATAATAATAATGTTTGTTATATAGCACATTCAAGTGTTTTGAAAACTGTTTAAAAGCACTAAAGTGAAGTCTAACAAATGTTAATTAAATAAGGCATAATCAAAGATTTTCCTGCAATGATTCTAAAGTTTTCCGATACTAATTAATCACTGTAACTACTGACAAATAACTGAGGCAAAAACAAGACATTATATTTTTCACTCTTATAACAATAGTCAAAACTGTAGCAATTTCCGTAATGGCTACCCTAGAAATACATCACCTCTGTTACTTTTTACCTGTGTGTGCTCCTGCTGCATGTGTTCCTGCAGGTCTGACCGGGGCACTGGCTCCTGACACACGCCACACAGGGCAATGTTTCTTTGACAGTGGATCTCATGAGTGGTAAAATTACCCTCTGGAATGTCATGTTTACTGAAAAAGAAGTCAAAATCATTTTGAACACATCTTTTCATCAGTGGAACAAATTGATTAATCCCCTTACATAAACGTAATCCTACTCACCAATTGCGACAGAACTGTGTCTTTTCATCGGCCATGTCTGTACCGAAGCCTGAGGACAAAGTGTACCGTTAGATATTAATGAAACAAACCAGGTCGCTCTGTTGTTGTTATCGCAGCTGTTTTTTTCACAGGTAAACATGCATTGTCCGTCGCTACGGAAAGGAATGTGAAACTGATTAGTTCGGTGAGTGGTGGGTTTCGCGGCGTCAGCTTCTACTGGGACCAGCACTTGTTCACTGAGCTCTTTTACACATAACCGAGGTTAATGTAAAGACTGCGGCTAGCTACCACTGTCATTGGAAAATCCAACCGTTTGACATATTTTCCGGTGTGTATCCAGTCAGGTTGCTAACGCTCACTGACAGCGATAGCCTGGATTAACAAGGACGCGCCGTCAACATGAGTAAACAATGCATCCTCAGTCTGAATTGATGGACAACGTCAGACGTGTTGGCTTTGGCTAACTACGTAGCTTCGCATTAAATACAAGGTCAGCAGCAACCACGTAGCGTCAACTTGACGCTAGCTAACTAACTTTATACGACGAAGTAGCTCTAACGATAGGAAGCTAATATAGTAAAAAAAAAGAATGGTCACGGGTTTCTGGGCGTCTGCCGCGCGTTCCAGGCAAAATGGAAACAACCGTATTGAGGTTACCGTTTTGTAAGATAAATCCCCTCTGGATATAAATGTAAAAAATAAACTCGCAGAGAAGAACTACTTGGAGCTAACCCGGAATGCAGCTCGGTATTTCCCTTGGCTCTGTCCCCACACAGGGAACGTGTGCCCCCGGCGAAGCTTCTCAGGATGTTGACGTACATTCCACCACGCCTCCACAAACAACGGCACAACCAAGCCAAACCATAAGACACATATTTATACGTGAGCTCCTATAAAAGCACTGAACACAAGAGTCATCACAATTTGTAGGTGGTACATACGACAGCGGTTGAGGGTTAAAGTTCACTGTAAGTCCAAACTCAGGGCAAAATGCCTTAGCTACTTCACCAAGCCAGAATTTGATTGGTTGAGGAGATACACTGTGCGACTGTAAAAACATCTCGGGTGATATTAGTGCTCCGATTTTTAGGTCCGACCTCCATTATTATAAACCAAAATATTATCTGAACGTATGATGAATACATCCAATTGCAAAGATCAAATGCAATCATATGCCAATATCATGTCTAGCAAGTAGAAATGTTTATATTAAGTTTAATATTCAAATATAAACTCCTAAAATACATTTTACAAAGCTTTAAAATGGTCTGAACTGAGATTGTATTGGCAAAAGGAAACGCATGGGTTGTAAGAGTCAAATCCTTTACACTGATGATTAAAAAATATATATTTTTCATTAAAATGCAGTCTAACAGGTATTCAGCATGCACAAAAAGAAAGCTAACACAGCCTTGTCCTTTCAGTTTTTATTGAGTTTTTTTGAAATACCAATACCTTCAATGTCAGACACATTCATTTTTGTAAGGCACAGTTTTGTTCAGATAAAACACTGATATTACTTACAGCATATGTTTGGAAGGCAGTAGATCCATCCTTGCACCTTCCCCTCCTGGTCAAAATGACCACGTAATGATTGGACCATTTTTGTAAATATATAAAACTTTTCATTCATTTCAGAGCCCTTGTTCGTCATTTAAAAAGATTGATCCAACAATTCATTTCGCAATGTTATATGAAATAAAATTCCATGCCAAAAACTTCAAAACAATTCTGCGGAAAAAAAAGAAATGCATTTCAAAAACATGAGACTTGATTGAAAGAAAGGACAAAATGTATAATCAAATAGAATCTGCAAAATAAATCAGTCATACAAAATATATTGATATGCCCATAGATAGAATAACATAATGGAGTATGACTTGATTTTATGTTTCTTAAATCAAGCAGCCTCTGGGGTCAGAAATTGATTAACCACAGATGTCAAATGCACAGGTGAATCAAATGTAATGTTTTGTATTGTAAAACAATATAGCGAAACGGTATTTCTTAAAAAGTACTAATAAAATGAACACTCTACTGCAACTAATCTTTTCATTGGTTGGTTCCTGGTGATGCAGTCACGTTAACAGCTCATATTATGATACATGATTGTCTGATATGAATTTAGGGTCATAAATGATGTAGGTTATGGGACCGACTCCCTTGCTTTGCCAAACAGAACATTACACGTCAGAAATAATAGCTGCATTCGTTTTTTGATAGGATTGCAGTAAAATAATAACAGCCCTGCTGTTGTTGCCTGAGTGAAGCACAGGAAATGACCATGATACACGCATCAAGACTAATAAGGCTTCTGTCAAAAAACTACATACATCTCAGGTTACTCATCCTCATTATTCACAGGATCAATAGTTACTACTCCATTTTCCAATCCAGGGGAAAACATTTAGAGAAAGAAAAGATATTAGTACCAGCATTGAAAGAACAAACACAAAAAGTTCCACAATTAATCGGCACCACAGAAAGGAACTTAAGTAAAACTACAAATTCACATTAGACTATTTTTACTATTGAGGAGCATTTCTAACACGTCTCCTTTACAGAGTCATTATGCAAGCTTTATGGGGCTATTAATAATATCTAGCTGATTAAAAACATGACTGAAAGCACTATAGCTCGCTTTTAACTATTTTAATTAAGAAAACAGCTGACAAATGTGCAAAAAACAATATTGCATGACCAAATTGAAATAGCAATAATGCAGTTGGTGGTATTTTCGTGGGGTTAGATCAATGACATTTAGCAATTATCTTCACATGTGAAAAAAAGCATGTCAACTGGAAGCAGTGGGATTCACCAGTGTCAGACAACTCTCACATTATAGTGATGTCAAACTTTCAGACCCCACTGAATGTGGTCCGATCTTCATGAAAGACTGAAAATACCTTTCTAGATCAAAAGTCCCATGACTTGTTCCCTCTTGGTAATAGTTTCATGGCCTTTTCACTGTAGACTTAGGACGATGGGATATTTGGTCAATGAAATTACTATTGTTAAAAATGAAAAGAAATTTCCTGAAACAAACTAAAGTTTTTAGACAACAAAAACACCACTGACAGAATAAAGGTAAAAATGGTTGTCACTTTAACTTCCAAATCTCCTTGGTCCAATGTAAAATTCAGCAGGTTCCCCTTAGAGAGTCACTAGACACACAGTCCCCTGAAAAAATATTTTTCTACACTGCACTATTCATGATCTACAGCTGCAATATATATATATATATATATAGTGATATATATATATATATATTTTAAAAAAGGCTCAAAGACAGCATAAGAGAAAGAAGAGTGAATAAAAGAAAAAAATATAGTACAGACTATGAGGAGATGAAAAGAAGAAGGCACAGATTTGAGAGGTGAGACTAAAAGTCGTAGAGGTAGCAGAGGTCACGAAGAGGGACGAAGGAGAAAAATAAACTGTTAAAGAAAAGAAGATACTGTGTGTGATGAAATGTCTATCTGTCCTTGGATCCAAGCTTCTCAATCAAGTCCTGCAGGGGAGCAAGCTCTCGTCTGTCGATGAGGTTGAACTCCTATAAAGAGGTAAAAGAAAAGAGAAACAGATATTTAAGTGTTGTTCAGCAGGAACTCCGAAACACAGTAGAGATTAAAAACCATGCTGTATTTGGATGATCTCACCTGAACAAAGAAAATGAAATGCTTGAAGGAGGTGTTGAGATGGGCTTCCTCCTGCAGCTGCATCACGGAGTCGAAATGCTGGTGGTAGATGTGGGCATAAACCCTGAACAAACGCTTCAGGATGGTCTTGGCCACGGACATGAAGTTCTTGGGAAAGGGAACGCCTGTGGCAGAGGAGGACGCGGAAAGCGCGGATGTCAAGAGAGGACAATGTGCTGCTTTGAACATCCCCTCAGCCTTTCAGCCTCCGTGAGAGCAAGACTAAAGTCTGTTTCGTGTCCATGTGAGACACGTAATCTGTAAGACTGAAATCAGGAGACAGCGAATAACGCCACAGCGCTTTGCCTCGCCTGTGTTTAGGATCAGTGTTCTGCCTCGCCGTTCTAAAATTGGTTGACTATGTATCACTGTGCAGTTGGCCCTACATTCTTAAAACTCAAAGCCACATCATTGCCTAATTACATATCCAAAGGCTGAAGTAGAACCACTTAAATTTCAATAAATCCCTATCCTTATCATTTGTGTAACAGACCATGTCATGTGAAAGCCTCTCCACTTTGGCAACATTCAAAATGATAAAAATGGGTGTATGCAGTTTTATGCTTTGTGAAGAACGAAAGAAATAAGGTAACTGTGTCTTGTTTGGAGTTTCTCTTTTCCTGCTTTTTTCCCCCCTAGACAAATGTCTGCTGGGAAATTAATAATATGACAAAACCAATATCTTCATCAATATCTTCATCATTAAAAAAAATATAAAATTAAACTCACCAATCTTGGAGGGGAAAAGCGTCTCATCATCCAGCTGGTCCTGCACCCAGGTCATCAGGTAGTCAATGTATTTGGGCGCTGAGCATTTAATAGGTTTCTTTATATTGGTGCCATCAGCCCAGTGATACTCGTATCTACATTAAAAGGAGCAACGTTAATTAGCGCATCTCCTAGTATAAACTTGATACAGTAGTTAAAGAAAAACTACACATGAAATGCAAGCGCTACCCGGCAGTAGATAAGATAAATGACAGGGCAGCAGCTGGAAATACAAAACAGGAAGTAAAAGTTTCTTCCTAGTGACTAGAGACTGAAGACACTCTTGGCAGTGAAGCAGTTAGAGGAAGTGCGAAATTTCAATTGTAAACGAACAGCTACTGCAGGGCCCACATGCAAGGTTTAATTCCCGTTTCCCTCATGTGACATTCAGAAGATGAATTTCTATGTCATTTACTTAATCTCAGCCATTTAGCCCACCGCGTGGTTCATTAATAAACATCATTTCCAAATCTTGGCCAAAAAGGTGAAACTATGTTTCGTCGACCACACTCTATAGCGAAGACACTTTTGACTTAATATACTACATAATGTAAACAAACCTTAAGATTACACAACCTCCGTTCAGTTGTTAGAATTCATTTCAATAAAATGCAGGAAAATGCCCCAAATTAAAAAATGTGTTTGTGTTGTATTAAGTAGCTTTACCAAACGGTTGTAATCAGAAATTAAGTTTTAGGTAGTTAAGGGTACTGAAGTCAAGTTTCATTATGGGGTTTATTACAAAGACTATAATAGGTAGAGTAAGTCTCTCATTGCTCATGAATAAACTAACATGTACTCCATAATTAGCAATAAATCATTCATTTGCTCCGTTACAAAGACATTCTGTTGCACAAAGGTGTGGGAATGTTCCTTTTGAACCAGGTGTAACTACTGAAGTATTGTATCAATGTGCTGTTGAACAACAAATCATTGATTATTGATTCTGACTGTTACTTATGCTTATTAAGTTCTCTGAAGCACATGATGCGCATCAGCTGAGCTGTTTGAGCATCCTTCTTTCCAACAATTAGTTGCCTGTTAGCCAAACAATTTTCCTTTTCAATGGAACTGGTCAAATAATACAGATCACAGCTTACGAGCTGTCGACAGCGACACAGCAAAGCGAGCTCTTCTATTATTATGCGATACATGTAGCAAGTACATGTAAAAAGGTTTGGGTTGACTGTAAAAAACACAATAATAGAGAACTGTGCCTGGGATGTATCATGTTCAAAGAGTTGAATGCTTGTCAATCACTGATTGTATGATACACATTTATATTCATATATGACTTACTCCACATGTGTTCACTGATGTTAGACAATTCTTCCTACAGGCAGTGTATTCCCAAAGGCTCTTTTCACAGTCATCATTAGGATTTTTCTTTCGTAAATATAGTGCCACTGATAACCTTACTTGTGCGGCTATTCTATTATCCAGTGAACCAGTGACAGTGCAACCATAAAAAGCACCTACTGTGTAGTGTAGAAATCTCTTCTATAAAAAATGTGCCTCTTGGTAGCAGTGTAGTCAAAAAAGGAAATGCATGACTTAGGTGGACATTACCTTGGTCCAGCAGACATCACAGAGCAGCTAGTCTCAGTGCAGAACTCTGTGATGGTGCCATACAGCATGTTAATCTGGTTGAAGAAGTCCACCGCTAGAAGAAAAGTATTTTGTTAATTAGAGTTCTCTAGAAATGATGAGAGTGAGTGTGTGTGTGTGTGTGTGTGTGTGTGTGTGTGTGTGTGTTTGGAAGAGCCTATAACTCTCCTCATAGCACACGGTGATGCAAAGGCAATTCTTAAAATTGACCATGGGGTATAAAACTAATAATGGGGTTTAGTGATTTCATCTACTCACTGTTGACAGCAATCCACTCATTGAGATCCTCTCCCTCCGGGAGCATGACAGCCTGCCGCAGGTTCCCACTGCCCAGAGTTGCCTCTGCGTGTTTCAGCAGCTCATACTGGTGGGAGCCCTCTGGGATGTTCTTCTTCGGCTTGAAGGTCTTGGATGAGCGACTGCCACTGCAGAGAAACGAGAGCCGGAGGAACTAAGCAACTGTCTGTA
The DNA here is from genome assembly GCA_016785305.1 of Colistium nudipinnis. Lineage (NCBI taxonomy): Eukaryota > Metazoa > Chordata > Actinopteri > Pleuronectiformes > Rhombosoleidae > Colistium > Colistium nudipinnis. The sequence continues at coordinate 816,219 of JAFBJU010000145.1, forward strand.
CGCATCAGGCCAGACAGTGAGATTTGTTGAGACGCCTCTGTGAGAGCAGATGCTGCACTTAGGCCTCCACATGTGACGATCCTTCCTGTCTGGTTTGTGCAATCAACAGCGACAGGAAGGATGACCATCTATGAATATGATACATGGCTGCCAGATATGTGGTTTTGTTTAGTGAGACAGAAGCATACCTAAATAATGTGTGGCATACAAAACTGTAATGTGTGGTTAGTTCTCACTTGATGAAGACAATAGACAGAATGACAGTGCCACTATGAACGACGTAAATGTTGATTACATTAGCACTGGGTAAACTACCAGCGTGGTTAAACCAGAAAAACGGGTGGGTCACGAGTATTGTTGACATGGTTAATCTTATTTGAGTAAATGATGATGATACATGCCAAGTTGGCTAACCAGTTGTGAGCTAGCGTTAATTATCCAGGCTAGCAAGATAGCACGTAACTAACCTAAAAAAAAAAGTTCAAGTTGACCAGAGCTGGGACACAACAAATGAATATGGTCAACAACTAATGTAACGACGACGTTTAGTTACTACTCAGGGGAAAGGTTGGTTTAAGACTTAAACAAACGTGTGCGTCAGTTGTCTTTTTTATCCGAAATGATGTCTTATTTTTTTAAAGGCATTTCTATTAGTGGAACTTCGTAGAAGCGAAGCTAACGTTAACCGCAAGCTGCGGCAGCAACTTAGCAAAGGAGCTTTACTTACAACAGGAAGCTCATTTTGACGACACGGTCGTTGGAGACGTTTCCTTAAAGACTCCTAACTCGGATTTTAGGGGACAAAATTAGTTTTAGAACTCCACACTGCGAACCACAGCCTGCTAACGGTGACGGTCAGGCTAACGAGCTGCACCCACAGCGGCTCTTCCTCTATCGGCTCTCGGGCAGTAGAAACTCGACAGGGGACTGTCGCCCCCTACCTGTCACACTTGGTACCATTGTGTCTGTCCCCACGCTTCAAATACGCCTACAGTTTATATTTGTGTTATAAACAAAAATTATGATTTCACTTTAACTCAGCCTCAATCTCAGAGGTTGAAAACTCATTTATATATATTTTTTTCGTTGTATGTATAATTTATCTGTTGCCTTCCTGACCGCTCGGAAATATTGCTTCCAAGCTAAAATTAATAATAATCTGCAATAATCTAACCTTGACAGCTGTCTACAATCACTAATTATTACTAGATTTTTTGCTGATAACCTTCATGTTGCCGTGCTTAAAAGTAAAACACACGCTTTGATATGCTTCATATATAATTTATCATTGCTTATTATTATTATTATTATTATTATTATTATTATTATTATTATTATTATTATTATTATTATTATTATTATTTACTATTGAATAACCCGGGCAAACTTCCTCCGCCTAGGATTATCTTTGGAGGTGGAGGAGTGGCGGCAGATGGTAGAGCGAAAGGCCCCGTGCGTAGTGGAGGAGGGAGGAGGAGGGGATGTAGGAGGGGGAGGGCTTTAAAGACTCTGCGCTGCTCTCGTTGGGTCGCAGTCTCTTCGTCAGCCCGAGCCCTGGTGGTTGTGTGTTTCGGCCGTGGTGTCTCCTCTACCCCCGTCAGACGTCCAGGATGGCAGCTCTCAGAACCCTCAGAAGGCTGTGTCAGCACTCCCAGCATCACGCCTGTAAATTACACACATCTCTACCGAGGTGAGTGCCATCACCGGCTCCTAGACCACACTCAATTTTTAACAGCGCTCGTTGCCACATGTTGGTCGGTTCGCTGTCCTCAGTGGGACGATCGCTTTTTACCTCCACCTTTACTCATCGGCCACATTGGTCTGGTGTATACACACCGATCTCCAGTTTCAATTATCGCTTTTTTTTATCTCGGGGTTTTTATTTTGACCGTCCCGTAGTAAATGCCTGCAGTGGCTTACTCACTCTGGCGCGCTCCCCTAGCGTTATGCCGGTAACATTGCAGTCGTAAAGTGGCTGATGAAATCGTTGACAGTGCTTGCAGCCTGCAGCTTGCGCGAGGGGAGGCAGGTTTCAACTGGAGATCGAGGTGCTGGTCTGCCCGCAGCGGGAAGACATGCATATGCATTGCAGGCACTGAGTGTTGGATGACAAGCAGATGACTTCTAAATAGTGAAAGAAACGAACAACAAAAACCCGTGCAGGTATTTATTGGGAACATGCTCAGGGCAGCATGAGACAAACTTAATGGGCTAATGTCTCGAAACTCGTGTGGTCCTTGCACATGATCTGCTGCTCCAGACTGATTAGATAGGTAATCTAAAGCAGACGGCACGTTATGCACGAGTCATTATCCAATAACTATCAATTATCGAAAATAAAAATACACCTAAAGGATTCATAAATTAGATCTCATATAAGGGGTTTGCTTTATAATAATAAAACGAAGCAACAGGTAAGGTACAGGGGGACGAAAGGCATGTAGCAATAAACGACAAATAAATGAAAACCTACCAAAAGACAACATCCTTGTGGGGGGGGGGCACTCTCTTTTAACAGGGATATGTGACTTTACATTTGAAAAGAGAGGCTTTCCTCCTGAGTAGAACACGTTTGTATTGACATTCATAGGAGGTTAAAGCGCTGCCTTCTTGAATCTGGTACACTGGCCCCATGGCATCAATCCCCCCCCCCCCCCCCCCCCCCATGGTGTGCAACTTTTTCTGTAAAGGTTTAATTAGTATTGGCACAACGTATGGGTGTTACATCACCGTTGATGGCTCATTACTCTCCTGTCGCTAGCTGCTGCTCTCCGTGGGGATCGTTGCATAACCTTTAAGAGTGTTTCTTTGGATAAAGGAGCGGGGCAGGTTAACCCTTTGCAATTGAGTAGGGGGGGAGGCTCTGCTAGCCTGGCTTGTTATTTCTAACCAACACTGGGGATATTCTGCACCCTCGCAGTGCCGTGGCTTCGGACATGTGGAGGGGCGCTCTAATGATAGAATTAGTGCTTGCCAAGGGGTGGGTGGTTGAGATTGATTACAGGTTTCTGGTGTCGCTTACGCTTCTAAAAGGTGCAACAGACAGAAGCAACCTACCCCTTACAGAAATCCCAAGTTATCAAAATCAAAATTTGTTGGAAAATAAATCAACCGTAAAGAAAGCCTTTTGGATAAGTTTTAAAATGCCAACTGACCCCTTATTTCGTTGTCGGGAATAACAGCAGAAATAGGGCTTCGCCGTATGCGGGTTGTTGACTGTGTGCTCTTTTTTGGATGCAACCTCTCAGGCAGGAGGCAGTGGTCATCTCCGGAAAGAAGCTAGCGCGGCAGATTCGAGGGGAGGCCAGGGCCGATGTGGAGAGCTGGGTTTTGGCCGGCCATAGAAGACCCCACCTGAGTGTGATTCTTGTGGGAGAAAACCCAGCCAGTCACTCCTATGTCCTGAACAAGACACGAGCTGCATCTGATGTTGGTAAGTGGGGCGGGGGAAAAAAAAATGCACAGTACGTTTTCACACAAACATTGTATGATAAAATCAAAAAAGCAAATGTGTCCTGTTTTAAGTCGTTGTTTTATTTCAACCTCCCACAGGAATTTCCAGTGAGACGATTCTCAAGCATTCAAACATCAGCGAGGAGGAGTTATTGGACCTAATCTACAAACTCAACACAGACCACCGTGTAGATGGCCTGCTGGTACAACTGCCACTGCCAGGTACAGACGCAGTGGAATAAAAATGCCTTTTTTTTTTTTCTTCCGATATCTCAGCTCCGTGCAAGTATAGTAGTATATATATGTTGGGAGTGTTAAAACAAACGGTTAAACATGTCCCGACTATAACGTGCCTTTCCCTTATCACAGACCACATTGATGAACGCGCAATCTGCAATGCAGTTTCCCCGGCCAAGGACGTGGATGGCTTCCATGTGGTCAACGTGGGTCGCATGTGCCTGGATCAGTCCGCCATGCTTCCTGCCACTCCCTGGGGAGTCATGGAAATGATCAAACGCACAGGTAAGTTTGAGGGAACGCCCCCTTACTCTGAGAACTGAAATGAACACACTGTCTAAACAAATCCTCGTCCATTTGTTTCAGGTATACCCACCCTTGGGAAGAATGTTGTTGTAGCTGGCCGCTCCAAAAACGTCGGCATGCCCATCGCAATGTTGCTGCATTCAGATGGCCGTCACGAGAGACCTGGAGGTAGGGTGTGGTGAACAATTGGCTTGCCGAGTACGATTATGTAATAATGCAAGTGGAGAGAGAATAAAAGCAAAGGCACTAAACCTCGGTTCCGTTGCAGGAGATGCCACAGTCACCATATCTCACCGTTACACTCCAAAGGATCAACTTCGGCAACACACACAGATTGCGGACATTATTGTGGCTGCTGCAGGTTTGTCTTACCGTTTGTCTGCCTCTATCTGACTTTGATAAGCTCCCGTTTGTTGAGCGGATTGACCGGTTTCTGTGATCTAACTTTACTGTGTTTCGGGACCATCAGGAATTCCAAACCTCATTACCGCAGACATGATCAAGGAGGGAGCAGCAGTGATCGACGTCGGAATAAACAGAGTGCAGGACCCAGTCACCGGAAAGAGCAGATTAGTTGGAGACGTGGATTTCGAAGGTAGGGCCGGACAGCGGACAATGGGTGCATTTCTGCAGGGGACCACTTGGCGTCTCGGGTGTCTGTAACGTTGCCCTTTTTCTGTCCATGTGCAGGCGTGAGACAGAAGGCAGGCTTCATCACTCCAGTACCTGGAGGTGTGGGACCCATGACCGTGGCAATGCTTATGAAGAACACTCTTAAAGCAGCCAAGAACGTTTTGCTGTTCCCACCAGAGAGGATCCGCATGGCGGCACGATCTTAATGAGCTGGAGCCAATCCCAGCAGCAGCGACACATTCCACTCACTCAAACACTACCACTCCCCCCCTCAAATTTGTATTTGGAGCGACACGTTGAGCTCCCCTTTGCACATGGACTGGAAAGATGAAAGATGATAGCGTCATGGCTGTGATCCCTCTGACATCTTAAACCCTTCCTAACTTCAAGCCCATGTTTAGACTGTTACATTCACTCATGCAGCTGAATGTTTCATGTACAATGGATTTGAATATTGTGCAATGCATTTCTGAATTTTGGAGTTTTAAAGAATCCTGAGAGAATGATTTATTTATTGTTACAGTGGCATCCTATTTAAACCTGGATGGAGACAGGTTACCGTATTTAACGAAAAGCTGGTGGACAACTTAAGCAATGCGACCTACTTTCCAGTGAGTTTAGCCTTTTGCGTCGTGAGAAATAAGGGCGCCATGAGAAATAAGGGCTAACGTCGTCAGGAAAGGAGTCTGTTCGTCAAGGTACAAGCTTTACAGATTCACAATTGCCTTTGTAAAAACGTTTAAATAAATATTACAACGAAGTTCTCATATTGATGCTGTCTGTGTGCACTTATGGTGTCTCTTTGTTCTTGCTCTTTAATCAATAGTGACCATAATGCTGTACATGCACTGTTGATATGCACATTCATATTAATAGACTTGCTCCAAACGTAGCAGTACACTGGTGCTATTGTATAGTCTCTTCGCAGCACTAGTAAATAGCCAATCTATTCCTGTTTGTATCCTGATCCAGCCTTGTGTACTTGGCATGATTAACACAACACAACCACCACAGATACATGGCCCAGGCCCATGGTCTCTCTGCAAGCATTTTGCTTTCCAACAGTGCCCCGCTTCCTTAAAATCTAAGGCCTGATCATGAATAAAACTGGATTTGTTGTAGCAGCCCTTGGCTTCAATAAGAGAGCGGAGTCTCCCCGACAGGTGCAATTTGTTTTTTGTTTTTCTTTTGCGCACTGTGTACACTATGAAAAGCCAACGATATGTTAAACAAATAAACCATTATGCCTGTAGTGCAATACATACCCCGGCTCGGCATACAAAGGTTGAATAGCTGTCCCTTCAGGTGTGGCACTAGCTCAGCAATCTGTTTACATGCATCGCTTGAGCGAAGCCACTCCGCTAACGTGCCAATGTGAACACTTTCAGACAAAGAACAAACGGGGTAAGAAACCTACAATCCGCATAAAAGTAAAAGGAGGGGAAGACGAACTTTTTTTTTATGGTATTTTTCTGAGTAGTGGTGACAAACTTGTTTGTAGCAGTAAAGTATGGCCGCGGAGTTTTTGTGGTATTATTATACATATTCCGGGGCTGTAGCTTGCGACCCCGTGACATGGATGGGTAATAACAACAGCCACTGAATATATTCACAAATTGCAATTTTCCTTATAGGGCTGAACAATCTGTACAGGGTTCGACATCATCCCCCCCTTCAAACGGGGGAGATAAATTAATAGCATGTGCATATAATAAATACTCATATATCTGCGTATCACACCGGCGTGAGCAAGTGGCCATGCTCTGACTTGATGTGGGAACTAGGAACCTTAATAGTGCGTCTCCTGACGCCGACGGAAGGAAATAGGGGACGGACACACGTATCCAAACGGACAGAAGGGGGGTCTTTTATGAATTGTGGAGCTCAGGCGCCACTTCAGTCAAAGTTGCATTTGGGGATTTCTCTTCGTGGGGCATCTTTGGCCATGGGTCGCAGCAGATCAGCCGACAGGACCGGCAAAGATAGGAAGAAGAAACGGAGACGATCGTCCTCCTCGTCTTCCTCCTCATCTTCTGCGTTGTCGTCCAGCAGCGGGAGTCGGAGCAGATCGTTAAAGAAAGGGACCCATAAGAGCCAAGGTTGAGACTTGAGATGAGCAACGATTGACATCAAGTAACATGTTTCTTTATAAAAACAAAACAAAACAACCCCTGTTCACCTTCTGCTCTTCGTCCCACAGACGTGAAAACCCAAAGAAAGAAGCGCAGAAGTAACTCTTCCTCCTCCTCCTCTTCTTCCTCATCGTCTTCATCCTCGTCGAGTGATGAGAAGACAAAGAGGAAGAGAAGTAAATCCAAGAAGAAGAAGCTGAAGAAGAAAAAGGCCAAGCAGAAGAAACAAAAGAAAAAGTCTAAGCAAAAGAAAGAGAAGTTGAAGAAGGAGAAGAAGAAGGTGGAGGTGCTACCATCCCCCGTTGCAGCCGAGAAACCTCCGTCCTTCCTGGACGTGTGGCAGAGCGATGAGGCGGCGGTGGAGCTCGGACCTGGTGGGACTTCACACTGGTTCACATATATGTTCACAGATGGGTTCAGAATACATTTCAGGACTGGCCTTTACATGGGTGGATAGTGAGAACACAGGTCCTGCTCCTCTTTGTATCACTTTAAACCGCTCGCAGTTCTTGACCATTGGTTGTTTTATAATATTAGTTGCAGCAGTATTTGCAGCTTTTTGGTTATTGTTGTCTGCCTTAAAATATGGATAACAAGGATTGGGCTGTGTAGTTGCAATCCTCGGCCATTGTATATGTCATTGTACATCACAATGTAGAGAGAAATGATTTTAGGCAGTTAATCACATTTTGGCATTTTTGTCAGGGCTATATATGAACACCTAAAGAACATTGTCTTCCTCTATAGTCATGACCGATGAGCAGAAGGCCCGGCTCGCCACCAAGAGGCCTATCACCAAGGAGGAGTACGAGGCGCGGCAGAGTGTGATCCGCAGGGTGGTGGACCCTGAAACAGGACGGACCAGGTAAAGCAGAGCCACAGAGCACATTCCCCAAGCCCAAAGCCGTAACATAACACTCTGAAGGAAGAATCTACTCAAATGTATGTGTTTCTGCATTCCTGTAGATTGGTGAGAGGAGAGGGGGAGATCATAGAGGAGATCGTCAGCAGAGAAAAGCACAAAGACATCAACAAGGTAGGACAAATGCTTGGCCGTAACTTTGCAATATGAACATACCAACCTCGACTTGTGCCTAACGGTGAGCATGCGTCCATCCCATAGCAAGCCACCAAGGGAGACGGGAATGCCTTCCAGAAAAAAATGGGAACCAACAGGTAGGAGATGCAGGTCTCCTTCCAAAATCGGCAAAAAACCTACCCTGCTCAGGGAGTAGGGGAATGTACAAATGACATGCACATAAATTCTCGAATCAGTATCCAGTGATTTGCCTTCGCCTGATCACAAAAGGGCAGCAGATATACGTTCTCATTACTCCCAATGTTTAACTCCATTGAAATCTATGTCGGGAGCAGGAACTCAACATGCTGACATGACATGACCCAGATAGGCTGCACATGCGATGTAAGTTTACAGGCATTCGTGCATATTTTCTGTGTCCACATTTTAAAGCATGTTGGTGGGTTAATTTAACAATCAATCCTAAACTCCAGACTCCGATGTGTAACATTTAGGAGTTGTGAATGCATTCCAACGGTATCTGTATTTAAAATCGGTTCGTTCAAATGGAATAATTGCCATAATTACTTGCTGTGTGATCCAATATAAATATGAATTTGAGTATGAAGACTATATGCTGTAGACACTGCAGACTTTTTGTATTCCGGCGTCGTATTCTACACCCACTAAAAGATGTCTCTTCACGTTTTAATCTCGCTTTTGGTTATCAGAATAATAAAGCTGCATTTTGTTGTGAACTGATTACAGAACAGTGACATGTCCGATTAAAGCGCAGCACATTCTTCCACGGAAATCAAGCCAAACCGCACTCTTCATGACGAGGTTGACATTGAATGTGGGGGGAAAAAAGGCGAAAATAACGTAGGTGTTCTTTATATGTTCTTTATACACTGTACATAAAAACACAAAGGAAATGGATAAGATGCCGTTATCCCAAACCTACAAGATACACACCCTGTACAATGAAAATATATTCTAAAATTAATGTACCAAGTTATGTTGTGTGTGTGTGTGTGTGTGTGTATATATATATATATATATATATATATATATACACACACACACACACAGCCTGTGAATGTGAACAGAATAAAAACAGTGGCGTTGCATTAGCCTGGGGAACAGAGCTCGAGACGAGGTTGCCTAATGTCGGTGAAACATGTCTAAAACATTTCTCCTTTATACAGTTACAAAGAAAAAAAAAGCCTTTTAAGAAAATATGGCATTTTCCTAGTTTCCACAAAGTCTACAGGAACAGTCCGTAATTTTCATGAACTTTCGGGTGTGAGCAGTGTTCATATTAGGCCTTAGAAACACAAGGGTCAATGTAAGGCAGAAAAGGGAAATGTAAGGCCTCAGGTTAAGCGTGGGTCAGTAGAAGAATCGAAGCGTGTCTACACGGAGGTGTCCAAAATTCCCAGATAGACCGCAGCGCTTCGTCTTTACATTCTCTGAATTTGAAAAAAACAGGCAATTCGGATCTCTTGAGTTGTTGCCTTCTACACAAGAGTGAACGTTTTCCAGCATTGCCTGTTCTTTTTTGTTTCTTCTTCTAATCACTATGAATGTACAAATAGCTGTTATACAAATAACAGCTTTCTAAAGAGTTGTTTATATGGCTTCAGACCTAATCTTATATTAGTCAAAAGGCAGAGGGACAGTGTGTGCTAATGAACAGTCACTGAACAGGATTGCAGAAACTGTCTTTGGGGGACGGTATGGGGAACCTTTGCAACAGGATGTTTCCTCTGTTGTCTAATATTTAGTCAATGTGTAGTGGATGAAATATAATTAAATCTTTTAGGGCTGTTGTATTAGGCTGCTGGATTTTTCGCTAAGAATGTGCTGATTTTCGGGGGCACCCTCGCGGCGAACGTCTTGTTTTACCTAGATGCCCACACGCAAGAATGGAAACATTTGAACACGAACCAAAACCACAACACCCAAGTGGGTCCACACGCCAACTTCTGCAGTACCCAATACCATAATAAGATCATTGGAGCTTTAAGAACTCTCTGCCTAGTAAAATAGACTGGCATGCGCAACTGGGGGTGTGCGCGTGTGTGCGCGCGTGTTGCGCCGAGACACGTGGAGATACCATCTTATTTGACGTCTCCGGAATTTGTGCCTGTTCATCTGATTGTCAATGCACTGTGACTTTTTGTTTTTAACACAATCCGCTTGGTCTCGTGGTCTGGTTGTGTCATATTGCACGTTTCCCCTCACATTTGAGCCAGTATCGGCCCACTGCTGTCAGGTCTGTACATGCCTCGTAGATGGGGGCAAATAAACGTAACTCTAATGAATAAATCACAAATAAATGGCCTACAGCAAGACGCGAGTCTTAGCTCTGTGTTCCTATGTCTGACAGAGTTTTGTACAGAATTTACAGTTGGCACTTTTTCCCTCCTCTGACCTGGCGCAGCAGAACGAAGAAAGAGAGCTTAACCTGGGGCGGATCGTCTATGAGCACATTCAGGGGATGAGCGGACAGAGAAGCCATATCCCGAATTTCCAAAAATAGATAATGACAAACGTACAATACGTGACACGAGATAGCATTTTCTGTTCATACAATTCTGTCGATCTGCAAGGTAAAATAATAAAAATACAATACTGTGCCAGGCAAAGACCACTTTTAAGTTTTGGCTGCTGAAACTGAAGTTTGGGGAACAAAACACACACCAGGGCTAAAGTAATCTTAAAACACATTGTGTTGACAAAATCAATACATTTCAAAATAACTATAATCTTAAATAACAATAATCGTCGTGAAATCCTTAAAGTGTATTCTGAATGAGGCAGTATTTGCCCTCAACGTAAAGAAGACACTTGAAGCTGGCCTCCAGTGGACCAGATACCAGATCTGCACTGTAATATAACAATTATGTACAGCCTTGTTAAGGCAATCAACTACATACACAATCTATTCAATGTTTTTTTTTACAAAGAGACCATAATCATTTCCACTCTTTTCGTGTACAGCATATCATTCTATACTGCTTACTTTGGCACATTAACTGTACAGTAAAAAGGGCATTTCCCTAGAGCTGATACATTAAGGGTGAGGAAGGTGCGTGTGTGTGTGTGTGACGTGATCAAATGACATAAAAACCCAGGAACAGTATAAGCTGCAGCAGTCGTTAAAGGGTCATTTCCATGGATGGTCTGGGGGCAGACTGGAAAACAAGCAAAACTGGACTGTGCAGTTTGGTGAATCATTGTTTAGCCATTGCTGTTTGCATACGCTTTGAATATACACAATGCGTGGCTCCACCCCTAGTTGCCTTACAAACGTCAAGTATTAAAAACTCTAAACAAAGCTCCAGTTTGGACTCAGTGCCCGTGGATGTTGCCAAACCCAAAAAAGAAACGCACTCCAGTCCAGTTTGGCCCGATCCCTAACTCTCCGCCCAGACCACGACGCGTCTGATCACCACATACAAACGACAGAATAAAAAAATGTTTTTTTTTTTTTGTTGTTTTTTTTAAACCTCTGGAGTAATCGTTGTGCTTGCGGTGGCCACGGCAGTAGTAGCTGTCGCCACTTTGTGGGGTTCTGCTGCAGTATACTGCATGGGGGGTGCTTTTTATATGTAACCATCTCCTTTCTAAAAGCCTGCTGTAGGAGGAAAACTGAACTTGTATACAAGACTGATAAACATTTACCAAACAGTAGAAACAATCTACAATATTAGCTGTGTCTGTTGGTGAGCATGCTCCTGCGTCAGGAGGATGCGCCTTGAAATGCCTGTGAAGTTGTGTGTGTGTGTGTGTGTGTGTGTGTGTGTTTTATAATAAATATAGACATTGCTTCTGTCCATCAGTGTGACTGGCATTCATTTTAAGAGTGGTTTGTAGCACCGATTATTTTCCCTTGTGGTAATTACCCATTTGGTGCGCGCCAGCTGTTTTTTTCACTCTTTTCCATTTCTCCTGATGTCGTGCCTTCCTCGGCACAGTATCTGTAAGTCGTCCCCCCCCCCCCCGCCGCGGCCTTTCCACCCTCACTTAGGGCTGAGAAGTCCCGGCTCCAGCTTGGTGCTGCTGCTGCGGCCCCAGCAGCTGGCCGTGATGCTCATGCTGCGCTGGGCGGCTCCCTGGCCGTGGGCTTGAGCCCGCTCCAGCCGCTCGCGCTCGCGCTCCAGCCGCTCGCTGTCCGACTGGCTCTGGGTGCGCTCGGGTCTGCTGTGCACGCTGCCCGTGGGGGAGCTGGGGGCCGGCTGGGAGGAGATGGTGCGCAGCAGGTGGGTCCTCTTCCTCAGGAAGTCGCTGTTGGCGCCCAAGCCAAAGCTGCCTTTACGTAGGACCATCCGTGCACTGCTGGACTTGGCCGGCCGTGAGCGGTGGCTGTATTCCAGCTGGGACAGGTGGGCTGCGTAGCCCTCTGTGATGAACTGTTGTTGGGACCAGAGCAGAGGCATGCGGTCAACTTCAAAAATACAGCATTTTGACAAGCCAACTCGTGATGCAGTTTTGACATTTAAACAAATGATGCATTGGCAGAAGACCAGCGTCGCCTGTTTTTTTTGGGGTATCTGCTTTCTTTCTTGAAATGCAACAACATACAATTCATATATTTGTTTAGCAAGAGCTTTTTTCGAAGTTGTGCGTCAAAGGACCCGATGGTACCTGGCACTGTTGCTGCATCTTCTTGGAGGGTCTGCCCACAATGTATATTTGGGAGGAAGGGAGGCCGATGGCGGTGTACACTGAGATGTCTTTGGTTGATCCATAGCCAGCAAAAATCTTCAAGTGGGCCTAGAATCAGTCAAATCAAACAAAAGAAAGCACCGGTCAGCACCGTAGAGATAGGCTCGACATAGTAGCACTACTTGGGCACAAAAACATTTCATCTCAACAAATATCTAAAAGATCAAGTCTTCACATACACAAACTACACTCGCAAATCTGACCTCTGTCAAGGTTTTGAGGAAGTTGGCCTTGTGTCTGAGTGGGTCATGGACCAGGCCATCACAGAAGGACACAATTCCATGGGGGAAGTTGTGCTGGGACAACCAAGCCACGACCCGCTGCTTCTGCATGTCTGGACGTCCCGTTACATAGATGATCAAATAGCCTCGATCCTGCCAGTGCCTGCAGCGAGGAGCGTCAGGGGAAAAAAAAAACAAACATGAAAAACAACAGCACGCGCTCCTTGTTGTCAAAACCAAGAGGACAGAAGAAGAGGAAGAGGAGGAGGAGGAGGAACAACTAGGTACCTGACAACGTCCACAGCCCCCGCCCGCACTTTGGGGTCACTTCCCATGATTGACACACTGGCGGCGAAAGACCCGTCAATGCTGAATACCACGAACTCTGTGCCACGTGGAATAACGGTCAGGTAGCTGTCTGCAACCGTGTGGTCGCCCCTGGGGAGCAAAAAAACAAACAAAACAGAGAGTTAGAAAATGAATAACAGAGATAAACAAGAGTGAATTAACAATACAGAACAATGCACACAAAAAACTTTCTGAAACTACTACTAAAAAACGATTAAAATGGTACTCATGGTAAGTGATCTCACCTGACAACCATTTTAACTGGGTAGACTCCGATGCCCAGGCGCTTGTCTTCGGGGACGACAAAAGACACACGGCCACTACTGTTGGTAACTTCTGTGTTGAAGTACACCCATTCTCCGGATGGAGGCTGGGTCATAATGTGGAGGTCAACCTGGGCCGTTAAAAACAAACAAAGAAACATGCATGACGTTTCCAAAAGGAAAGTACGCACGCACACAAGTAACACAGACGTTCGTGACACCAGAGCGCATGTGTGCGTGGCGTCACGCGATGACGGGTGGGAACGCACCTTCTCCCCGGCCAAAGTGACCATGTCCAGAGGGCCGTACATGAAGCGACCCGTCACAAGCTGCGGGCTGCCTTCAGTGAACACGGCGTCGTTCACCCGGTGGTTGGCGGTCACATTCTGTCAATGGAGCGAAAGAGACGCACAGGATGAAATGTGGCCATCGTGTTTTTTTTTTTTTACATATCTGACGAAAGATGCAAGTCAGAGATTTAATTTGTACCCGGATTAGTTGACATGATTAGGCGACACCTTTTTATACCGGTGTGTTTTTTTAAAGCATTTAACATTCTTTTCAGAACTTATTATTACTGTTCAAAATAGAAGCGACTTTGAACACCTGTAAAAGCACTCTATAAGTAAAAATGTATTATTGTTCAAATGACAATAGCGTCACCCATCTCCAGCCTGAAACTCGATTGTTTCCCTAGATCTGATGCCTACCCTGATTTTGACATGAGTCCTCTTGCGGATCCACTTCTCTCGAGGTTTGGAGGGGGTGAATTCAGACACTTCTTTCCCGTCGAGCTCCAGGATGCTGGAGTTTTCGTGCCTCATGACCTGCAATGGGGGGGGGGGGAATTCAGTTACTCAGGGCTTCAGGCCGGCAAGTGGCATGCTGACTGGCCACTGGGAAAGCCTGGCATTGAAATGTTACACTCACTTGTCTCAGGAGAAAAGACACGACATCCGTGGACTCCCAGTAGGACGCGTGGAAGAGGTGTGGTAAAGCCACTGTGGGGAAAGCGGTCAGCGCATCGGGGCAGTACAGGGCAAAGTCCAGCCGCTTCGTGCCCCACCAGCGAGCGGCAACTGTCAGAGGTGAAGGGAGCCAATAGGACGCATGAGATGACACTTCGAGCGGGACGCGCGCCACGCCAAGCGAAGGGTGCGAGGCAACCCTGCGGCTACGGCAAAAAGGATTAGTTCAATGTTTAACCACAACCATCAGCGATTCCCAGCTGTCGTCCAGCTACGGAGGGGAGGGGGGGTGAAAAGGAAAGGAGTTTATTGTTAACAGGAAGACAAAGGCCCGGATTCGGGTACAGAAGGAAGAAAAAAAATTAAAATAAGTCAGAGCTGATTTGTGATTATATGAGCAACGGAAGGTGGTTATTGACGTTAGTAATGGGGCATGAATAAAGATCACGGTTTTGATGAGAAGGAGCAAGATGGGGATTTATGCATCATTCCTCATTCGTAGAAATGGGATTCCACTTGGAAATCATAAAAGTATGGAAGAGGAGGAAAAATAGAGGCTTTGCGGCAGCAGCGAAAAACGCTTTTTTTGGGGGGATTGGGACAAAGTATAAAGCAGCACGCAGCGAAGACCTGAAGCCCCACATCGATTGAAGTAGTCCCCTCTATTTGAAATATACCTTGCTCCACTTCAGCCTGGGAGTCCAGGAAGACCAGATCAGATATAGCACAGTCCAGCCCCGCCGACAGGCAGTTCTCGTACTGGCCGGTGGGATCTAGACCTTCGCTAGAGTCTGCCTCAAGGCCCAGCTCTGCCCCTGGATCTGCATCAGGAGATTCTGCAGCCGGGCCAGCCGCTGCTGCTGATTTCTTACGGGACTTGGGGGGACTTTTCAGGAAGAATTTATTTTGTGACGACAGGGCGAGTTGGGACAAAAGGCTGAACTTTTTGGATTGGTTAATTTGGCATGATCTGTCTATGGGGGGGGGGGCGGGGGGGGAGAGAACAAAGAGAAAGAGGAGCTCATGAAAAAATGGATACACGATGTCAGGTGACAGTTATGAACACTTGTTGAACACTTTGAAGATTATGACGTTGGCACGTGTCCAGCGTCTGTGAGATGCTGAAATCGCAACTGGGCCGAAGCTGGAACAAAAAAAAATAAGTTAGTTGAAGGGAGTCACGCGTGAGCGATGAAGAGCTTCAGGCACACGGGTGTTGCAGCTGCACAGCTCTGTCAAATTAAGATGACGCGCATCTCTCCACAGGAGATTTGGAAAAACGGTACAGCAATGAAAGGTGCACATCATTCTTCTTGTCACAAAAGTGAAAGAGTAGGGCGGGACAATAGGCTTTGGGGGACAATCAAACAAGAAACAGAGAACCTGTTATCTCAGCAAACGCCGCAATAGGACATCACATGGACGGCAGATGTCTCCATGCATTACAACAGTAGATAAATGCAGCACTCGGTCTTTGCATTTACATTTAGACAGTGGATAAGAGTAAGACAGACAGTGGGAAGTGGCGCTGTTTTCTCCAGGACTCTGCGTGGGACTTATTTACTTATTCGCCTGGCTAATTAGATGTGGCAAAGGAGCAGGCTATTTGCCGTCTGCCTGGCTGACTAGACTGCTTTTTTTTTTCTCTCCCTGAGTGAAGTGTGTGTGTGTGTGTGTGTGTGTGTAAAGTCAGAGAAACAGGGTTTGAGAGAGAGAAAGAGAGACGATGTGGGAGTAGAGTTATAAAAGCTGATCGCGAGAGTATAATAGAGAAAAGTTGAACTAAAAAAAATATACATACTGTATATATATAAAAAAAAAAGTGGATTAAGGAAAATAACTCGTACCAGTGTGTGTGTGTGAGTGGAAGAAAGGGGAAAAAAAATCAATGGAGAGACCGGTTGGTATTGAGTACACTTACTGTTGGCTACGTTGGAGGCAGTGTAACTGTCTGCCATTCCTGAGACCTGGCTGGCAATGCTGACCTCACTGGCCCTCCGCTGGCCCCGGGGGAAGGGGCCCGTTACAGGGGATGAGGGGTACGAACTGTCCATGAAGACACCACCATGAGACTGAACAACATCCGCTATTGAGCCGAAACAAGGAGATCCCATTAGACAGAGACACAGGTAAGGGCAACTCACAGGGATGGGAGGAGGGGGATGCGGGTGAGGGCGGCATGGCACCATGGTTGCAGAGGACATGTGAAACCGCACGGTGGCCACGGTCAGATTTCTGGAACCAATTCAGCGGGATATGAATACATAGAACACTTAGTGAATGTGAAATCCCATAAATCTGGATTTATGTCCAATAGCAAGGTGATGTGTAGGTGTACTTGAAACAGGGCTGGACATTTCATCAATTCAGATGACCTCTGACCAAGGAGAAATCACAGTGTGCGCAGTATATCTAGGATGCGTGGATGAGGCCCCAGGTACGCACAAAAAACACAACATCTAAAGCAGCACAGCCTTCACACACACAAAAGACCTGTCTCTGAAACACAGACAACGTCAGAAATACCCTCTGCTGACATCCGTATATTCATGAAATAACGCTCACACACTGAAAACCTGCCTCGAAAACCACTGCACAAACACAAATGCACGCATCCTCCAAACGTCACACGAGATGCTCATCCGATTTCCAAGTATTTCCATGCCACGTTGTAAGAATTTGCTTCGAGTTCGATTGCAGGTCGGAAAAAAAACCCCGATCGGCCGAGTAAAATAAAACGTACCCAGAATGTAATCTGGATGAAATACTTCTACATGCGGCGTTTTCTTTATCTGGCTGTCTAAATGGGTACGCCTGCCGCTCTAGACTCTTGAAACAACGGCGATGGGAATACTCGGAGAACGTGTGGTAGACCGACATTAACCCGAGCGGCGCGGGCGTGACGGAGACACAGCGGATGGGCTGCAGACAGATGCGGGTGAATGGGAGAGGCTACACACACTCCATAGGGGCGGGGGAGGCCTTGAGGAAGCCCTCCTGCCAGTTCAGCACAGGCACTGGGATGCAGGTCTCACTGATGGTCTCCTGACAGCGGAGGGACAGGGCAGGCCCGCTGTCAAGCAGCAGCTGAGCATTGCTCTGGACTGTCTCCACTACCGGGGGGAAGGCGAGAGGGGGAGAGGGGGGGGGGGGGGTATGGGATATGTGCAGATATGGGGGACAGGAGGCCAAGAGAAGAAGGAGGAGGAGAGAAGACAGGGAAGACACAAAAAACAACAACATATGAAGCGAGAACAACTGAACGCCAGGCAAGAAAGCAGTGTCAGGCCCTCAGCTGAGCGCGCTTATTTAAACCTCGACTGGCGTAAACTCGCGTATGACGACTAAAATCCCCCCTCTTTGATATTACTGAAAAACACGGATAAGTAGTTAGACAAGGCAGACCTGAGGATATCCAGTGTCAGCTCAGTCCGTGAAAGCCCTCACTTGGACGACTGAGGCATTTAAAAACATCCTTGCGCTCTTCTTAGCCCTTGGGTCATTCTTTAATGAGGCCCAGTTTCCTGGTTCAGCGGTGAAAACTCTATTTAAAAAAAAAAGATCTCTTCTCTGTACCTACTTTAAAAATGTGACTTTGGAGCTGGAAGGGGTTCCTCTACTACAACAACCATTCGGCACAGAAACCACCAGCCGGACTATGGCCACATTGAGATGAATAAACTGCTTAACAAAAGACTTTGAAGGACAAACAGAAGAGAAATGGTTTGTTTCTCTCGGTGACAAATGTCAACTCTGTGTCATCAAAGTGTCTTTGGGAATCTGTCGTCCGTCACACGCGTCCATGGGAAACGGGGAACGTGCCTGGAGTGTCGGCTTACGTGATCTTCAGAACTACACAAGCCTAATTCCTGACTGGATCTACAACGATTTTTATTATTTATTTATTTTTATACATCCCGGGGTCAGAGGCCTCACCCAATAGAGCGGAGTTTCCATCTCCCAGGGGGAAGCGCTGGTACCGCGGCACGTTGAAGGGAGGCAGGAGGTGAAATTTCCTCTCCAGGAGAGGCTCCAGTCGGGAGGCTGAGGGGTCGGCGGGATGGAACAGGTTATAGACCTGCTGACAGGCCGGCCGCAGCTGGGCCACTAGAGGGAGAACGGGAACCGAGGGCAGGAAAGGAGAAGGCAAGATCTTAAGGAAGGACCCTTTGAATCGCATGGGAAAAGTGGTGCAACAACGACTCTTCAAAAAGACCTTCTCCGGAAAAAACAAAAGCTCCGCAAACATTTCAGAACTGATCAGACTTACCAGCTAGGCCATTCATATTGTTACAACGTAAAACCAAAGGTGCACCTGAGGGCACGCTCGCTAAAGGTCACGATGCCAATTAAAGCATCTCCTCTGCTGAGGCCGACCGTCGGGCACCGTACTTTTGGAAAGTCGCGCAGTGGACCGGTTATCCATTTTCAAAGTCGTTTTGCTGAATTTATGACACAGCAGCAGACACTGCATTCCTCTGGGAGGAGGAGCTTACCATCCAGCGCGGGAATGACAGTCTTTCTCAGGGCAAGCACCAGGCCCAACGGCGAACCGAAGAGGAAAAAGTCCGACACCTCGAAGTCAAACTTCCCCAGGGCGCCGCCGTCCAGCATCGTGCTGCTGCTTGACCGGCGCGAAGCTGCGTCGCTCCGCAAGACACTGGAGTGTAAGCTGGAAGAGAACATCGCAAAGTCACTTCCTCCCGTAGACCTCAAAATAAGCCACACTCTGAGAGGACATGAAAACTAGGACTATTTATTTATTTATTTTTATCTCCCAGGTCAAGATTCTGTCCCCCGTCCCAAGACGCACTACACACCTGGACAGGAAGGCCTGGTGTTGTTTTATGGTGTCCACTTCGTACGTGGAGGAGTCACTCCTCTTGCGTGGCAGCTGTCTCTTGGCGTCCTCAGCCGCACCCGCGCGGGGGATGTCGATGTTACTGCGGCTGAGGTGGCGACTGCCCTCCAGGGTCGGGGAGCACGAGCCGTGCCCGCTGTTGATAATGATGCCAGGGGAGAGGAGGTCCTGGTCCTGTGCGAAAAAAAATTGAAAAAAATGGGTCACAACTTAATTATCACACTGACCACATTATACACAAGTTGCAGGACGTACAAATTGAATTATAATATCTGGTTAAAAGAATTTAAGCAGATATTATAGTTCTCCTTTTTTCTTTTTTTTATCATGAGCCCAAATATGTATTGATGACACTAAATGCTACGCCTCTTACCTGTACACTGACAATACTGCCCCTGCGACTGCTGTTCTGACTTTCATTCACTGTCTGATTGCTGCTGCACAGAGCATCAAAACCCAAGATTCCTCCGACACAGTCCCCAATGACACACACCTGGAAGAGGTCAAGGACCAGATATGATCACTCTTTCAAACAATATACCCTCACGGTTCAGGTCAAACGGTAAGTCGATCGTACCAGACAGCTTGGTAGGACAGTAACTGACCTGACCGGAGAAGGCAGACCCGTCCAGAGACCTTATAAAATCGGCATACACCTGGTTGGCCCTGACGATGACGGTGGCCACCGCCTCCTGGTACTGCGGAGCAGAGGTGGCCAGGAGGGGCAGAGCCGCCAGCGGGATGTGGTCCTGGCTGCTGGACAGACATCCCTCGTCGTAGCTGTAAGGGCTCAGGCTGCGGCAAAGACACAATTGGAGCCATATTTTGAAGTCCAGAAGAACCACACAGGAGTTTGAGGAAAGAGACACAGGAGGCAGGGGGGCGGGGGGGGGGTTGGAAAGAACCGTCATAGCCAATAAGCTGAAAGCTCTGATTCATGCAGTCAAACGGGCACGTGGGTCCACTCACTTGGACACCAGGGAGAAGGCCTCGGCGCAGATGGCAGGGCAGGGCACCAGGCGGATGGCGATGCGTCCCAGCGCGGCGGGGTAGTGAACGCGCATGACCGCGTCAAAGGCCGCACTAATGGTGTTTACGTCGGCTTGCTTGCTGTTCTGGTCCCCTCCGCCCGTGTCCAGGATGTTCCCTCCATGCAGCACCAAGACCAGCACGTGAATCTTGGAAGGCTGCAGGCACTGCTGGGACGAGCTCTCCTGAAAACGGCGAATAAACCCCCCCCCCAAAAAAAATGAAGAGCGTGGTGGGTGGGGACGCGGAGGAACGTTTTCTGGGAGAAGGTTAAGTCAATTGTAGAATGATAAGAAGCATGCTCACAGAGCGGGGGAAACAGGTCACAGATAAACAAAAAATACTTTTTGAAATTGGGTATCAAGTTGCTTTTATAAGATTTGTGGGTTTTTGTCATTTTTTTTTCCACCTCTGCAGACATTGGACGACAAACTTCTTTTAACGACGACAGGAGGAACGGAGAACCATGAGGGGGAACAGAACGGACCGACACGCCACCGGCACAACCGCTCGATTCCCATGCATACAGGGACAAGGCTCTCTGACCACGAGCGACACTAAGTAGAACGGCGCAATGTGTAGTTTTGTGTGATCCAAAACTTCACATTTTTCCTCGAAGCACAGTCAACACCACAGCTGCAGGTACACGGGAGTTGAACAGAGGGGGGGGGGGGGGGTTGCGGGGGATGCGGTCGTGGCGTACGCATGGTTTTGGGCAACGGCAGGGAGAAGGGCAAGGGGGGGAGGGAGTGGTGGGTTTGCTGGGGGGGGCTCTGCGGAGATGTAAGTCCACAGGGCACTGGAGCCGAAACGTTTACTTACTGACTGGTGCCTGGTTACTGTGATGGTGGGAATGGGAGAGCTATGGGCCTGGCCGATAACTGAGCCACGCATCTGAACACAAGAGGACAGAGAGGCTCAGGGACGGACAGCCCATCTCTAAAGTGTGCAAATACCTAATTGAAAAGGCTAACGTTGTTTTTTATTTTTTTTTATTACGGTATGACCAAATCTGAAATGAAACAAAATCGTTTAAAAAAAAAAATGTTGGGGCCATTTTCAGTGAGTGGTTCTTCAAGGTCATATATTTCATGCCACTGCTTCCCAGGAGGCAGGTTGACGTTGCGTTTTTGGGACCAGCGCACTGGGTGTCTGACACACATACCTCGTCGAGTCTTTCTTCACTGGTCCCGCGCTCATAATCAACGGCCATGTCCTTGAACATCTCACCTGAAAAACACACATTTGCAACATCAAGCAATAGAGCAGTTGTGACCCTCTCTGCGGAAGCGTGCGGGGTCCTGATCATACCAGCAGTCCCCTCCGCGTCTCCGGTTTCAATCTTGTCCATGAGCTCGTTGGAGTTCCACTTGGAGATTTCCTTGGGGAAGACCTCTTCCCCGTCTGAGAGATCCTCTGCAGAGTCAACACAGGATCAATCGTCATCAGCCGAGGTGTACAAGCCAGTCAGGACATTGCAGCAACAGTATGTCCCCTTTAGTGATTGTATTTGTTACATTTGCATCCTTTTCACATGTGTTACCAGGTGTGCACCTCGAGGTGCAATTTCAAAACTAAATAAATGGATAAACATCGATTGGGGAATACTTTTAACCACCATGTTTCTTTAATTTAACTTATTAACTTAATATATTAATAGACTGCGCACAAATGTATTTCTGTGGCCTATTGTAAATTATCAATCCATAGCTTGTCTCCTGGGACAGAGTTGGCAGTTGCTAAACTGCCAGCATCAGTTTAGGCCACATAAAAGGTCACATTTTATCTAGAAATTCTTATTATTATTTGATTTACAGTTACTATTATATAGTCAAATAACTGTGAACAAATAGAAATTATTTTATTTCACAGTGCTCCGCAGTCTGCCAGTCTTTACAGAGAAAGCCCTTAACAGGATAATGTCTAAAGAGGAGTATCCAGTAATAGACTGGTTGACATGAGTCAGTTCAACATTTTTAAAAAGTTTTATTTTGTTCAGGCTTTTATAATTGCCAATGAATAACTAATTTGACTTGATTTCATAATTGACATGATAACCAATCAAGTCTTAAGTTGGCAAAAAAAAGCTTATAGGTAGAAATCGTTTTTTACCTAAATGATATTAAACCAAACATACCAAATATGGTGTGTATAAAAAATTCTCCTCAAGATTTTCTTTTTAATCTTGACACTATATATACTTATTCTTGCGACAGGTAAAAATAAACCTGGACACGTGTCTCAAGTGTTCGCAATGGATGTTTACTGTAAGACGACCATAACCACAAACAAGGTCTAAAGATAGAAGTCTTATATCAAGAGCCATCCGAGCCAAGTCAGCCTGTTTCCATATTTAATTTGCACACCTTCATCATGTGATTCATCTTGTCTTGGCACCAAGGCACCCACTTGGGCTCATATACTTTTTATCCCAAGTTGATCTTGTTTGACCAACCTCATTTATTTTTAATATACTATAACAGCGCACTTCATGAGGTCACCTTAACAGTGTCATAACTTCACATCATAAATGAGTGAAATGGGGCAGCACAACCGTTACCAGTGTACCAACTGCTACTTGGACAGAGGGGTGTGTACACTAATTAATGACAGTGCGGTCATGACGCGAATCAGTTTATTTCATCAAATGTGATGTGCTTTGACTTCAGACACCCAACACACGACAATAACTCCACGCAAACAGGAAGCCTGCGCCACGCAACACATTATTGGACGTCAACACAATTCAGCCTAATGATTGTATTCCAATTAATGACGAAAAATAAAACATGAGAGCAAAATGGATTACTTTATTCTTGAATAATCATCAAGACGAAATTTTCTCGACTAATGAACACCGCGGAATCATTTGTGTGCGGAGGAGCAGGGAGCGCTTGACGTACGTGTCGTACACTTGTACACTGAGTGCGCACGTGATTCGACATGGGTACGAGACACCCGTGGCCCGTGTCCCTGGCCAAACTCATCCGGCAGAGAGCCTGGGTTTTGCGCCGCACCCACTTACTTCAGCTGCAGCCCCAAAGCATGCTGGGTATCTGGGAAGCTTAAGAACTGATCTGTGGTTAAAGAGATGCATGCAGAGTCAGGTGAGGCGGGAGCGAGCAGCTTCTTTGAAAACTGAACACAGCAAACCTTTGATCTAACGTCTGCCTTTCATCTCCAATCAAAAGTGTGTTTTACCGTGAGCGTCGAAGAACTCCTCGTCCGAGCTGTCGTCCGAGTCTCGCGCTATGCTCTGCATCCTCCATTCGGAGATGCTGTGGCGTGACGGGCTCACTGAAATAAACAAAGATGAGCAAACAATCCACTGTTATTATGGGACATGTGTTTCAGCCTCTTTTTTTTTTCCCTTTCCCTCTTTAAAGAAATATTGTACAATATTCCCCGCCCCCACACACACGCACGCGAGCACGCACGCACGCACGCACACAGCCTTGTGTAAACATGCAACAGGCTCTGTGGTGCATTGCTTCATAACAGATGGACCGCTTGGTGGTCAGGGTGGGTGTGTGTGCGTGCCTGTGTTTGTGAAAAGTGAGGCTCAATGCAAAAAAAAAAAAAAAAGAAAATCATAAATTACAAGCACATGGAAAACTAAATGCCAGCTGATGGCGATACTAAAAGCAGGCCTCGTCTGTCACGTGTTGTCAGTCTATGCCTCATGGGTCATTAGAGGAGAGAGGGGCGTTGCTCTGAAGGGCAGGCTGGGGAGTTGGGTGGGAGACACAGCTGTAGCTGTCAGCGGGCTGAAGAAAACAGTAGTGGTGGAGGGAAGCGCGTCAGCCTCCGCTGGTCTGTGATGTCAGCACTGCTGCTATAAATAGCCCAGGAGGGGGGGCGGGGGGTGGGACAAGGTTGAGACGCAGCGAGCTTGATGTGAGTCAGGGTCCAGGTGGCAGCTACACCGAGTGCTGCCTCGAGGAAAGGGTTGACACTGGAGATCAGCGTGGCGCAAACGTGGTTTGTGATGTCAAAGCTGCTGCTAAAAATAACCCAGGTAGAACCCCAAAGATTTGTCAGGGTTGAGGGGAGGTAAGTTGGAAAACACAGCAAATGTGAAGGCATGAGTCGATATGGTCCGACAGGGTGAAAATGTTTCCCATCTTGAGGGGAATGGAAGGATAATGGGTATTCGACAAGGACACTAAAAGTCGAGACTAAAAGCCAGCTGCCAATATACAGCAGAAGTACCTGTGAGGTTGACATGATTCGTTCCTGACTTGATGGCTTGACTAGATAATAGTCTCATTTTGAATATAGTTTGAAAAGGATCAATTAACTCCGTTTATGAAGGCCGAAAAAAAGACTTGCCTTCACTAAGACCTGCAGCTGTGGTCAACTCCGATGTACGTGGGTTGACAGTGGTACAGGTTTATAAATATATCAGTTCTCACTAGGCAGCAGTTCTCTAGAGAACAGCTATGGGGCAGTGAGTGGGACATTTTGGACTACTTTTGGGAACATACAGACCAGAGTGACCAGACCAAAGAGAACTTTGGTGAAGGTAGGTAGGTATTTTGTCATTCAAATTCATTGCAACCCAAATGGATGCATCCATGGGTGCAGTTCTTTATACAGTGTTATCTCAGAGACCGCTTTGGGGATGAATACCAAGGTTGGTAAGGCCCGAAGTATTGGATTTTGCGGGAAGGGAGAGGTGGCAGACCGAGAATAAAACATTTCAAAGCACGACGAGGTATAGATATGGATGTGCAAAGGAAGTCATGTGTGCAAGAGTCGTGCGTCGTGAATGAGGTCACGCGGGCTACCAGACGAACATGACAGGCTGGTCACCTCCTCTCTTGGACGAGCGGGACGAGCGGGAGGAGGTGGACCACTGCTTGGTGAGCACGCCCCGTGGCTGCAGCGTCTCCCCCCCTGTGCTGACGACCACCTCCTCCGCCTCAATGGAGCTGATGGCCTCCTTAGCTTCCTGCTCTTTGTCTGGAGACGCGGCGCCTCCGTTGGCCTCGGTGGCCTCGTCGGCCTGGCTGAACTGGGCCATCTTGGTGGCCAGGGCCAGCTGAGTTTCCAGCTCCAGCTGCCGGATGTCCTCGATGGTCAGGCCGTACCACTCGTCCTGCCAGCACCAGGCCTGCCGGTGGGCACGCACCATCACCTTTCTCAGCGCTGGTCGAGAGGTGCGGGGAGATCTCACGTGAGAAACGTCATACCTCTTCAAATGTACCGACAGTCACCGCGACAAATCGTCGAGATCAAAGAACACGCGTCACTGACAACTCACCGACATCATGAATGAAGCGTTCAATCTTCGACTGCATGCCCCAGTAGCGGAACTCCACTTTGCACAGTTTGTAGGCACACATGATGGGGGTCTGCCCAGGGTTGTTGTACTCTTCGATCCAGTCGTCTTGCAGAGGACCCCTCTGGGTCCTCTGCGACTTGTAGAGCCGCGGGTCCTCCTCTGCTTTGTACTCGTGAGGGGGGATGGGATCTGTCACTATGTCGATTGGGTCTGACAAAAACAGTTCGTGTTCACAAAACAATGACTTCTGTAGCCAGGGGTTTGGATTGCAGTGTGCAGAATATATATACATATATATATATATATATGTGTAAAAAAAGAAATCTGTTTTATTGACTTATATTATCGTGTCATGATGTGTGCGTCTGCTATTGTAGCTGGGTCACTGTTAGCCCTAAAACCATGCATTGTTGTGCACATTGATCTTTGCATAAAGAAAATATGCAATACCGTGAAATTGCCACAAGTGGGCCTCACCTGCTCCCAATGTTTGAAAAAACGGAGGGGACAGACGACCACTGGACTAAAGCTTACAAATATTACCTCCAAATATTTTTTTAAGTTTGGTTCATTAGTATCTGAATCCCTCTCTAATACGGTGAACTATTATTTGATCTTGTTATAAAGCGGACAACTTAACCCGAACACGAAAGTAGGCGACTACACTTTGTAAAGGCGTAGGATGAACGCCAAATATTCTCACCAATAGTCCTCTGTCTTTTCTCTGCGGTACACATGTTGAAGACATCCGCCTGATTGCCTGTGTCGGGCTTGTAGTAGGTTTCAATGTCAATGGAGAACTTCTCGACAAAGGGACAGGTATATCTGAAAGGGAAGAGGAGACCCAATTAAGAGCCAGACAGAGAGCAACTGCCCAACAAAGCAAGAGTGCATGGTGGGTTGACATTCTTTTAAAACTCAACGGGGCCCAAGATCAGAACTGTTTCTAATGTCAAGTGACAATCCCCTCACACGATAGACTACACGGGAGCCATAGCCATCTGTCGCGAGTGGAGCAAAGCTGCCAAATGTTAAATAGACGTATCGACCGGAGAATGAATTCTATCAACATACGGACAGTATGAGGGGCAGCATCCTCACGTCTGTGTGGAGAAAAGGCCCCACGCCGACAAACAGACTGAACAATGAGGGCCCGTCATTGGCCAAACCCTGAGGGGCTGCTGGTATTGATATTTTGACAAGTTGGGCTTTATTTTCACTGGGCATATCTGATTGAACCAATCACGGCATTTTATATGGATGAACACCGAATATAGACGGTATGATTTCCGAGCGGTCTCCGCAGACCTCTGTAAATGCGTGCGTGCACCCTCACCAGCTGCACCTCTTACCCACCCCGTCCACACCGTGTTATTTAAAATGTAAAACTTCAGCAGGGCTCAACGCGCTCCCCGTCCTGCTCTGAACGGGTGCGGAGGGGGTCCTCACCTGGTGCGGGTGTAAGGGTAGGCGTTCCACGACTCCTCTTCAACCCTCAGCGCCGCTTTGGGCAAGATGGCGCGGAACCAGCTAGGAATGTGCATGCCAATGTGGTAGACCTTGTGGGTGTACTGGCCGGTCCCGCCCGGTCCATCTGTGTACGGCTTGTTCTCCAGGATCTCCACTCCACTCCCCTCGCCACAGCTCTCCTCTCTGCTTTTTTTCTGTGGGAAGAGATGAAGTCGCAATGACTTGGAAAAGGCGTCTGTTTGTATATACAGCAAGCAGTGCGGCGTGTGTGTTGTGTCATATTTCAAATATAAATAACATTTATTTTTTACCCTCATCTGAAATGCATATAGGGACGGAAGCCAATGGAAGAATGGACGGAGACACAGTCAGGTGTCACAACAAGGCACAAAATCGAGAGTTGCGCGTGCATCGAATTGCAAATCAGGAAGCCCAAAAAGCCACCTCATGGAGCCGCACCTTTCCCGTATTTACATTCCAGGTGCACCGAGAGGCTGGGTGGAGCCTGCCAATGCAGTTGAGCAGGGCAACAGCTAGGTGCCTCTAGACTTCAAAGATAGGAATGTGAGGCACGGCAGGAGGATGATTTGCGAGGGGTTATGGAGTCAATGATCCAGGAAAGGCCTCGATGGGAGAACATAGTCCACGCGCTGACGATTTTGAAAACACAGGGAGCAAAGAGCGAGGGCCATAAATGTCAGAGATTACTGGTGTATCATCTTATGTCGTCCCCCCCCTTCTCTCTTATCAGCCACGGCCCAATCTTTGAACACACAGCTCAAAGTACCCTTGACGCTGTTATTCAGTGAAGCACGGGGGATAATAGGGAGAGCGATTTCCCCCGTCAGTCCAGCGGGGAGGCGAGACAGAGGCCAGGCAGTGAATCAGTGGAGTCGGGAGGAAGCCATGAGGCGGCCGGCACCCCGGACCTCATTACCTCTTGACAGGCCATTCATTAGCCAGCCGCTCCGCTCTCAACAGCCCCAGACGCAGCGCTGGGGACACAGCACAGACGCCACCGCGGCCAGCGCATGGCATGCTGCAACGTGGCTGATGTAAATGTCAGGTTCACACCCACGCCACACACACCCCCACAATCAACATGAAATGGTATGCTATGCCAGAAATGGACTCATAAACAATATTTCTAGACAATTCAAATCAGCCGACAGCTGGGGATGTTGCCAAATGATATCCGGCCATAGAGTCACCAGTCCGGGTAAGAGGGGGAAAAAAAAAAAGGAGTCAATGTGTTCCTGCGGTGGACTGCGCCTTTAATTATGCTGCAGAAAGGTGACTGCACACTGCCCCCTTCTTCTTCTTCTTCTCCTCCTCCTCCTCCTCCTCCACCTTTCCCCTGGAGCAATGCAAGGTTCTCTCCAGTTAACCCTGAGAAAGATGACTTAACACCAGCCAGTGCTCATCTGTTCCCCCCCCCGGGGGTAACGGTCGGGGATGTGAAGGAATAGACCATGCATTTTGAGTTAAATGAACAACAACCGTCATGGTTGTTTCCTAATGAAACCGGTGTGATTTGTACATTTGCGGAGAGACGCCTAGTATAACTACTGGGAAGCAGAGATGAAGCAATTGTTTTTAAATGCGTCAGCTGGCTTCATTGGGGAAAGGTGAGGGTGGGAGGGGGGGGGAGTTAAACCCTTTTTGGCTCAGTGCACAATGACAGAGTGCCCGCTGCGTCGCGAGTCAAAGTCCCGCCGTAAAAACCCTGCCACTTACTCTCTCACCCTCACCTTTTTATTGATTTTTTCTGACAACGGCTCTCCAGACATCAGACACAAAATACACGCTATTACTATAAAAGCCTACTGCGTGTCTTCCGAGCAGACAGCTCCCGCAGGATAGGAGTTGTTTCCGGGGTTTGTTTGTTTTTGTTTTTTTTGTTTTTTATCCATCTCGTTAGTGAAGTTAGTGAAGAGCGTTTCCCGTTTGACATCCTGCTCTTCCTTTCGCGACACAGATAGGCTTGGTCCCAACACGGTGGATGTGAGCGAGTGGGCGAGGCACGCCGAGATCCCCTAGTACCTACATTTCTCGGGCATTCCAAATTTGCTTCACCCACCACTGCAAATCTATGCGGCGAGGACACGTTCTCAAGGCAGTGTCGTATGAGCGACGGAAAGAAAGTGAGAGGTGGGTGAAAATCGGGGGGCAGATGTGGCAAAAGTGTCCTCAGGCACTGAATTCACATACGAGGCGTACATCAGAGATGGATTGCAGGTAAGCGGGCCTACGTATTGCAGTTGCCCTGGCAACACAAAGCAACGAAGCGAGGGTGTCTCGAGATGCCAGCAAAAAGAAAATCTTTGTTTCCTCTCTCCTTAGAATACAGCTCTAACTCTGTTTCCTTCCACCCCCTCTCTCATTTTCTTACCCTGCCTCCTTCGCAGTCTCTCTTTAAAAAAAAAAAAATCCTTCATTTCCTTTTTTTTTTTTTTTACTCACTCCCTCTCTTGAACAAAACCCGACCACCGGCACGCTGCTGATGTCATGGTTGCCATAGTGACAGAAGCCACACAGCAACGAGGCTGTGCACGAGGGTGAGGTCGGGGGGAAAGGTAACTATGGGTCACTGATGTAAGAATTCCTCTTCCTACGAATTGTGTCCGTGCTGAAGTGTGAAAGAATGAACAGGTGCTTTACAAACACTCAGGCTTTGTGTAATACTTTGCAAATATTGTGACGTGCACAGTGTCCTGTAATCGGTGTCTGAAATCAATTTAAAAAGAGGAAGCAGAGGATCTGGAAGCAAATGAGGTCCGTGTGTGAACGCTGCCCTTATTCCAATCCCTAGCCTCCACAACAATACAGGCAAAAAGGCCAAAAAAGATACCAGCGTTGGCTCCGAGGCACGTCCGCTGAGTCACGCTCCCCAACCATCTATAGCTCAACAGCATTGCCTTTCTGTCGTTGAGGACGGAGAAAAAAACAACACAACGAGAGAGAAGTTTGTCAAACGAAAAGTCTGGCAACCATATACTCTTGGGGGGGGGGGAAATAGAAATGTAATCATCAAATATTACTTGGATTTCTTCAGGAAGGACAAATGTATGTTTTTAAAATTGAGGATTAAAGTGATCTTGAAAAAGAGGGCTAACCTTTTTGTTGGCAAGCTATTTATAGCTATAAAAAAAAAAAAGCTTTTTTGGCAGGTAATACGTTTGTAAGCCTGCTGGGATTTTCTTACGTAAGGCCTAATTGTTTTACCTTCCTCACCGCTCCCACATGTGGTCAAAGTGAAATATAGGAAGGCTACGGGCTGGGTGACACCTTAATACGGGTGCTTTGCGGTCCATATTTCGCTTTGAGTTGACTACAAACAGAAGCTGATGTAAACCGACCATACGTGTACGACCTGTTTCAGCTGCATTTCACTTGACAATCGAGTGACTCATTCATATTATATCATGAATAATCTCCAATCTCTGAAAAATGGTAAGACACCTTACATCTCCCCGACTTAACAGGCCTGTAACTTCGACGTGCTCCACGAGTGTAAAATGTTCCACTTGCGCAGAACATTACATAAGCATGCAGCTCAAATCCCCACAAAACGGCCGACTGTTTAGTGCCAGCGGTCGACATGTGCCTGAATTGACAAACAGAACAGTCTCAGTCATTGAGATTATACGTCACGCCTCTCTCCTGCGCACAGCTGCTGATACACCTGCACCTGGCAGCTCCACTGGATTAAATAAATCCTTGTGCATACGAGCCATATGCAGAGAAAACCTGTTGCCACCCTGGGTGACTAAAGCTCTATAAAGCGGCCCATTCTGCCAGCTGCTAAGAACTGTAAAGCTCTCACGAAGGCCCAAAGTCTCCGACTACGACAAATAAGAGTAACGGAAACAAAGCATCAAGTCGATTACCATCGCAGAGTATCCGGCTATAATGAGTTTCCAGAGAAAAGGGCTAGCCTCCATCTTAAGTAACACGTAGCCTCCGATGAATGGAAATAGTCCACTTCAGAGACTTTAAATTGGATAATCTATCCGCACACAAGCTCTCTTTGTTCCGCTACGGCGTCGGGGTCGGACACCGCGTGACCGAGGCTTTTTTAATAATCGGGGCACGCCGCAATCAGACTCGGGAAAAATACCGCGTTCATTTGTCTCCGCTTTGTCCGTTTTGTGTTCATTCCGAGGTTTCTGCATCACCACGCCACCGACCGGCAGGGCGAGTTTAGTATTTGGTCGGCATTGGCGGCATCGTGACCTCACCTGAATCATGTAGAGCTGGGCAATGCGGTACTCATCCACACTCATGGGCATGGGAATGCGGTACTCCTTGATTAGCATTGTGAATCTTGGAGATGGCGGGAAAGGGGGACCAGGGAGAAGACTGACGAGGGAAGGGAGGGAGGGGGGAGAGGGGACAGGAGAAACTCTGGGGCTCCTATGGGTGACTCTTCAAATCATCAGCTGAAGTCCACATTGATGGTTCCTGTCGGGGGGGGAGAAGAAAAAAAAAGCGTAAGTTCCATCATTTGTGAACACATATTTAATTACAAATACCATCGAACCTCTGATCACTGGTGATTGCGGCAGTCAAAATAAGATCAGTCAAGCCTGGCAACGGCTCTCCAGAAATGCCAAATAGTTCTTCAAACAGGGTCTTTGTCAACACCCATCAATCACGGGCAGAAAACAGCAACAATATTTAGCGTGAGCAAAATATAACTGCACACGGTCTCATTTCAGATGATGAATGAAAATCCTATATCCATAACCGAGGGCAACACAGATGATGATGAAGAAAAAGTGGGGGAAAAAAAAAAATTGCCCGAGCGTCAGTCCGAATGTAGGCTCGATGTAGTTACTCTGTGTCTGGTCCAGGCCTTGGCGTAGGAGAACGAGCATCAGCGTCTTCACCATCCGGCAATTCAGATCCAAGTAAGGCATCTCCCCGAAAAAAAGTTCTCTTCTTATACTCAGGCCACAGCTCAGTGTGTGTGTGCGTGCGCGCGTATGCGAGCGTGGGTCGGGTGGCCAAAGTCTACTGAAAGCACCCGTGCCTTGCCGACTGTCCCGCAGCCACCCCGTCTCTCCCAGCCCTTCAGCACTATCACATGGGGGGGCTCACTCAGCATAAGAGGGCTTACAGTGGAGTGAGGAGAATTGCGTAACATTCTAAGAGCCCCCCCCCCCCCCCCCCCCCCCCCCCCCCCCCCCGCGGGGCGCCCGCCCGCCGCCCCACACGCTCGATCGAGGTTTCACAAATAGCGGCTTAAGACTCACACAAAGCGTTGTTTTCAAACCACTGGGCAGATAGGGGTAGGTGTGGGCTGTACACACGCAACGTGGGTGGGTGGCGTGAGTTGCAGAAGTCTGCTTTGACCACTGAGGGATTGGCAAAAAAAACTCTCACCAAAGTGAGGCGAGCACAAAACAAGACCACGACTGAGCGGCGCTGCAGCGGAAGTTTATCTCAATGAAATATCACAGATGTCGGCGAGGGGGACACATTAACAGAGGAAGAGTCAATAAGGAAAGGGAGATATCCACACGTGGATAGTGGAAAGAACCCTTCTGTGAAGTTAAGTAATGACGTACGGGCAAACGCACACAAGCGCGCGCACGCACACTCACACACACACACACACAATTATACGTTCCCTTTGAGAGAAACCTAACCTCCAGTTCTTGAAGATGAAAACATTTGATACCGTTACTGGCCAAATTCTGGGTTATTTTGTCATCTAGAAAATGTGGATGTTAGAAGATAACGCCACGCACCCGTTCATATCGACGCATGCCTACAGCCTACGTTTGGCTGTCAAAATGTGACTACGCAGCATTGCATAACCCCAATGTTCACTTTGTTCTGACCTGCAGCAGAAACCGAGCCTCCGCTCTCCGCTTTGGCCCCCGGCCAGTCTCTGTAATCGCACTAATCACATTAATATTCCCACTGCCTCACTCATCCGGCAGACAAAGGCCAGCTTTGGGGAGGATCTTGGTGAAATCAAGGGGTCTTGCTCCTCCTCCTATCGCGCGCTCATCGCACAACGCACGCCGCAGCCAGGACCGGTTGCTTGCGGAAAAAAGGCCGGGAGGTGTACTGATGTAAAGAGGCCGCTGTCGTCTCCCACACATTTTACAGGTGGGGCGCCGACAACACCGAGCGCAGAACGCAATGTTTCGCTGAAAATAACTGGACTCTTGGGAAAGGCTGGGATTAAACTTGGCTAGCTGGAGAGGCCCAAAGAAAAGCTTGTGGCTCAGGGGCCAGCGAGGGCCTCCGACGGACAAAGCCAGGCTACAGAAGGGGAAGGTCATCCATGTTGACAGTGCTCACAACAACAGATACACAATCTCCCCGAAGCATGCAACAATGCGGAAACACTCCGAGTGCGGATTGCAACCGATGCCGCAATCAAACTCGCGAGTATTTCTCAGCGTTTCCTCCTGGCCGGGGACCCTGGAGGTGACAACAGCGCCGACTGCTTCAGCGCACGGTGTTGGAGGGAAAAGGGCTTTTACCAAATGACTCTGAATTGGCCGGAGAACCAGCCCATGTGCGAATCCACGGCCCAGCCAGCTGCCACGGGCTGGCGTCCCGCGTACAAGGAAGTGACACCGGGAATGTGAAGGGAGACAGGAAAAGCTCTGGGCAGTCGTAGCACTGCTGTGTTGAGCGGCATGCGTTAGGAGCCTGTGGTGAGGAGACCGTACAGGGATTTGTAGAGATGCTGGTGCATGTGAATTATTTGCCCAACCACCAAGCCGGATTACGACTGCTTCGCATTTTCTGACAGCTGCAGCAAACCATTACCTTGATAATTCATTAATATTGGTAATATAATACAAAAATAGGGAAGAAGGTGAATAAAAATGATCCACAAACCCACATTGATGTTTTGAAATTGCAAGTTTTTTGTATGCCAGCAAAACATTTTTATGCCAGCAAATTTGATATTGATAAAATTATATTCTCCCCCCTGTAATAAAACTCAAAAATCAAATATCATTATCATCTTCTAGTTGTTGTTTTTTTTTCCATGAACATTGAATTGATTATTATTGTTTTTTCTGTCCAAAAAATGGAATGATTCAATTATGATTAACATGCTTGTAGTGATTAACTAGCTGGGGCACAAACAATTAAAAGAACAGACAAAAACTGAAAAATAAAATAAAATAATGGACTTGTTATATTAGCACTGTTTTCAGTTCAATAAATGGGCATTTCTTGTTGCATACTGTTTCCAGTATCCGTCGTTTCAATTTCTGGCTGGTGTCGATCTTTTCGGATCCCATCCCTTTTGACTGATGCAGATGCTGTGCGCAGCGAAGGACCTCTCCTGCACCATCCACCAGCAGCCTCGAGAGAGTACCGGCACCGTGTTTGACCCAGAAAAAGAAAAAGCCCCCCCCTCTCACACGCCGTTTAAAAATAGCCCGGTGACAATAATCCGAGCGTACGCAAGCAGAGTGCCTGACGTTGTTTGTTCAGAGAATATGCCCATTCCCTTCTAAAAATACCTTCCCTGCGCCCCCCTGGACCGTGACGCAATAGCAGCACACGCCAATGCACAGCGCGCATCACAAAGCAACGTGCCGTGTTCCCGCTCCCACAAAACCGAGACCAACCATCGGTACAAACTAGTTGGAGTGCGGCTGGATTCAGTGCTTAAGCCCACCACCACTTTTTCGAAATCTGTTGGGGCCGTTTGAAGCAGGACCCTGCCACCGGAGGCGTACAATGCAACCACCTCCTTCCTCGTCCCTAAGAGAGCGTGATGAACCCCCGGGGGCGGTGATCAATCTTTGTGGCGAAAGTGTTCAAAATCGCTGGTCAGGCCTGTTTGTAACTATTTCAAAGCAGAAGTAGCTGAAAGCCTTTTCCAAGGCACAGGTCAGACATCAACCAATCTAGTGGAACTTTTTCCGACAAAATGATGCCGCAAAAATAACATGGTACTTGGGACCACAGGAGCCACAAGGAGCCCGGGTAAACAATGGTGCGCTCAAGGATGTGCACATCTGCTCACCGCTAAACAGCGATAAGTGTCTGCCTTAACCAGATTAAACCTGCTTGCTCCACAGAGCAAACACTGGATTATTTGTCACCGACCAAGGGCTCTGGCATTAAATCTACCTTTCACTCCGAGATCCATTCTCCTTGGCCCTAAGGGCTGCTCTGTACCAATAAGGTGCAAAGTGGCATTACCGGGTCCGTCGGAAGAAAAAAAAAAAAAAACATATAGGACTGAGAGCTATATGCATAGCCGTCCGGGGGGGGGGGGGCATCCACTAGGTTTTGCCCGGGGACACAAAGTGGAAGATGGGAAGAGCTGAGTTGAGTGTTTCCCGGAAGGCCACAATGGTGCTTCTTTAAATTTAGCCACATTTTAAAGAGCACCACTTTGAGGAGTAGAGCAACAGAGGTGGTGAATCTCAAAGGAGAGAGAGAGGGGGGGGGGGGCTTGCATGGGCAGGAGTTCCCTCATGACTGACCTGAGGCAAGACCCCCCCCCCCTTTAAAATGCAAGTGGAAAATGTTAGCCCCTGCGCTGCCTAAAATACCATAGATCTGTTTCACCCAGAGTTGCCTTGGCATTGCAGAGACAGCTTCAGCTATGACAACCGCCCCGCCAACACAGCCTCGGCCACAAGAACCCTTGATCGAGCTGATGGGGTTTATCCGCCAAACCAGTTAAAATGTCAAAAGGCTTAAGACAATGCTATTTGTGAGGGACTGTGTGCACAACGCGGCCAGCGCAAAGAAATGAACCATCCGCTAAGAGGCATCGAAGCACATTTCAAACAAGCACGCTGTAAAAAATCATATTTGCCGATTCTGTCCCATAAAGTGTCTAATAAGGGCAAAACATGAGGCTTTATTATTCATGATACGCTATTTCCATGCAGTATACAGGTTTAGTTCAGGTGGAGGCCACGTGACAAAGATTTTTTGCTTTTGTTTGACTTCAATAAAGCACCGAAGGGCTGAGCAAACATTTGTTTATTCTCCATAAGTAAAAAGTGGTCAGGGTTGTTTGCATGCCGCACAACACAATTCCCCGCTGAAAGACAGGTGGGGCACGACAGGGGCAACATTGAGCGATCCATTCAATCGGCACCACAGACGCGATTAAAATTCAGATGAGCCGACGGAACAAAACAGCGCCTACGAAAAGCGATGTGGTCGCCGCACATCCGACCTCTTGACATCAATGGTAAGTATACAAAAAAAGAAGAGACGCTGCAACAACACGAGTAGCTACTGATGCTGCCAATCTAATGGCAATGTGTATACAGCAAAGCCAAGGAATGCGCCTCTGAAAACCAGGCCATCATTCAGACCCATGCTCCTCCACAGGCCAAGGAGGCGGGATGCACAACCTGTCCTTATTTCAACTCACCATCGCAGCACACGGGGAAAAGCTAAAAATATGACACCCTGTGAGCATCTCTTCCTCCTCCTCCAACTCCTCTTCGTCCTCCTCCTCTCCCTCCTACAGTAATCCTGCTTCTAAAAATGATCCTCATTTACATGGGGAGAGAATAAATAAAAAAAAAGAAATCACAGATACAGCATAGAATGCGGTGTCGTGAAAAGAATGCAGAGAAGATTACGGCAGAAAGTTGCGAATCCAGGCGTTCTTCACACTTATGGTTAAGTCTAAATATGTCACAAATGTGACACTGGGCAAAAAAAAAGATACTGGAAGGAATGCTTGTTCTTTCCGCGTAACAAGTATACAAAAATCGGTGAAAAAACAGTGAAACCATGCACCAGGTATTAGTTACTGTGTATGACTTGAAATTATTTTGTAGTTTCAATCATTTTGTAACTATTTGCCAAAGCAAAAACTAAAAATCCTAATGAAGTCACTCTTCGCCGAAGGCAGACCAGTGATGTCATGAACAGTGGGAAATAAGTAGAGTTTAAATTAGACGCCACCATAGCAGGTGACATTTTTACAGAAATAAATCTGATGCCCAGTGACCGCAGAGAACTTTAAGCCGCTCCAATAAGTGGCGCTTTTGTTTTCTTATGCCTCGGCGGTGCCCATCAGCTCACAGTTGTCGCATACCCACTCTGTCGCTAATCAAGACCACGC
The DNA here is from genome assembly GCA_016785305.1 of Colistium nudipinnis. NCBI lineage: Eukaryota > Metazoa > Chordata > Actinopteri > Pleuronectiformes > Rhombosoleidae > Colistium > Colistium nudipinnis. The sequence goes on from JAFBJU010000145.1 coordinate 853,269, forward strand.
TTTGGTCGGAACACCAAAATTAGATGACCTTACATGCAAATAACACTTGGATTAATCAGTTATGTGCCGTGGTTAAATGAGGAACTCCCCCGCGCTGTCATTCTCTCAGAGAGCTCAGACAGCCTAAATCAACGTCTTATGTAACTTGGACAGATGCAGGAAAGGAAAGCATCTCTAACCTAAAAGCTGTTAGTATTTTTTTTTTTCAAGAGAAGATTTTGCGCCCTTAAATTTCTCTCAAACATCTCCATTAGCCCATCAACCAGTTTTTGGTGGCCACAGAAAGCAGTTACAAATCAACTACTTCTTGCGAAGGCGGCTGCTCGCGGGTTGGAGAACTAACAACTAATGGATGTCCAGTATCACTGCCACGAGGAATTTGTCACTATGGCACAAAGTGGCTTTGACTCTGTGAAATAAAACAGCGATATGGCCGAGACCGAGACAAAACACCCATCCGTCAATGGGAGACTCCATGTATCTGACGGAAGATCCGGCAATGAGTCTTGGGTAGATGATGAGATTTTTTATTTTTTTATTATTATTATTGATTTAAAGACAGTATGGTCAGCATGAGGCTCGTCTAACATCAGAAAACACAATATAATCTAAGCTTGGATAAATGTTTTATATTCATCAGCTCACACACGCGGACGGTGATGAGCTACACTTGGGTAAAATAGGAAGCAGTTTAAAACAACGTTATTTTACATTTAGGAAATAGCAGCATAACGTCAAAATGTTAAGGTAAGCAAACTATTTTTGCTCCCTCTATTCAGTCTATATTTAGCTTCCCCATATTAAAAACAAAATATCAACTCCACAAAACTTGTTTTGCCTCCAGCAAAAATGTATTCCCTTTCCTGCCCCTTTATCCTCTCCATCATTTCTTGAACGTGGGCGTTACCATGGAGACACAGGGCCTTTTCCTTATTGGTTGCCATGATGAAGTCAGAGTGACGGAGAAAGTAGAGAGCAGTCGCTGCTGGGCCCGATACTTCTCCTGTTTCTCCTGTCCCCACTTTTACTTTTGTTCGGTTGCTGGTCTTGGTTTCTGTCTTCCGGCAACAGCAGCAATGGTTACATATTCTACCGTTTCATCAACCTAAACTATGGTAAATATATATATATATAACTATATATATATATATATATTATATATATACTGTATATAGTTATCTATATAACACAGTGCATGGCAAAAAAAAAGGGGGGGCGGGAGTGACATAGATTAGCTAAAACGTAAGCCTAAATACAGCTGATATATATATAACTATATATATATATATATATATTATATATATACTGTATATAGTTATCTATATAACACAGTGCATGGCAAAAAAAAAGGGGGGGCGGGAGTGACATAGATTAGCTAAAACGTAAGCCTAAATACAGCTGTGAGTTCCAGATTCACATTCTATACAGTTTTCTGGTTCAAGGACGGGTCATGTTCCATTACCGTGGGTCCCTTGTGTGTTTAACGTAATGAATGAGTAAGTGGGCCTCAGAGGACCTGTTCCTGGAAGTGGGAGACAGCACTGAGAAAAGTTCCGAGTGGGGACATAGGGCCAGGCCCCATATCACCTGTGTGAGCAAGTGCCCTTTCCTGATCAGGAGGTCAGAGGTCAGACTGCAGCAGAGTGCAGATGATAGCAAATAAGCAACATTAAGGCCCAGGGCAAGTGAGCTGTCTTTTTTTTGTACTACAACAAAACTGAAAAGCGGATTGTTAATGAGTTGCATTTGCCATTCTTGATCGTGACAATACAATGTTAAGATAAACTCATGGGTGGAATGTATTTCACAATCTTTCCTGGAGGACGAATTCCATGCATCACAGTCAGAATACGCTGAACAGAACATCTATGTTAAGTTGATTGAAACTGTGGGAAGAATTTCCGTCTTGGTGCCCCAGTTTTACATGCCCTAGTAGCCGAGAGAAAAACTCATCTGAAAATGTTTGTGCAAAGTAGGGACACAGGAGTACGAAAAACCCCAGGCGTCAGCTAAAAAGACATCAAAGGTAAAATGGGAAACCGAGTGTGGGTGTTTAATGGTGTTGAATCTGTGTATTAATTAGAGGATGTCTTATTTTAGTTTTTTTTTCTAAAATGTTATTGCAAATCAGATTTCAGCTCAGCCCATGCATTAGTATAATACTCATTCAACAACTGCAAGAGTCCACGACCCATAAATTCATGAAAGGAAGTACGAAACGCGACCCCGATTTTAATACCACAATCCCCCACCTGTTTCAGCTATCGCCTTAGTCTATGAGTCTTTCGTTTCATCAATGTTTCAGTGAGCAGGCTTTTATCCATCTGTAGGACGCGGTGCAGCCAGGCTGTCTATGATGAGAAAGCTGCTTCTGAAAAAGCTGAGGCCGTCGATCTGCCCTTCGGTTAAATACCTCCAACCCTCCTGTTCAGCATGAATAACGCAGGCTTCCCTAAAGTGCTCAACCCAGTGACCAAAGACAGAAGCTACCTCTCGCACCGACCATAAAAGGCCATTTTCAAAGATGCTCATGGTCCTCACACTTTGGCTAACATTTCAGTGGGGTTCTGAGGTCACGTTTCAACCTCTGTGGAAAACCAGCCTTTATTGCACAGGGCTTTTCTTTTCTGAGGCACGTAAAAGAAGAATTGTGACCTCTCACTCCAATCTGAATTGAGACATGGTGCTCTGTGTGACAAATGGCAGCAAAGAAGATAAAGCATAATGTAAAAGAGACTTAGGAAAGCCAAACCAGCAGGAGGAAAAAAAAGAAGGGTGAGGTGAGGTGAGGGCAGCAGTGCGGGTGTGCGTGTGTGTGTGTGTGTGTGTGTGAGTCAAAGGACACTGAAAGGGTTGGGGGTGGGGTTGAACGAAACAAACAAATATAAAATGACACATGGAAGGTGAGCCACAACCTAAGATGTGGGCCGTTTCCACAGTGATTGGATGATGCTATCTTTTTTTTTAACAATGGACTATGATCCTTGAATATTAGAATTGTTTTAAATAATAACATCTATTTGTATTTTAAAACTTTGCCTCACCGAAATAAGATACTGTAGCATCTTAAGAGCAAAGAAGGAGGGTGTGTGTGTGTGTGTGTGTGTGTGCCAGCATGCGTCTCAATTTCATCTCCTGCCCAAGCCTGACGAATATGAAGATAGAAAAACATTGCCATGACCAGTATGGCCAATGTGAAACTTCAGCCTGCATTCGTAAAATTAAGCTCAAGTAAGGACAAAGGGAGGTGATCATCTGCTAGGCAAGCTCTCCGTTCCACCCACTCACACTAGCAGAAAAATATAAGCCAATGCCTCGGTGGGAACACGGGCAGTTCATCAGTGGGCTCATCTGGGGATGCGCGGGGGCGGGTTGTACCCCTGTTGTCTCTGTCAACACCTTCACACCAATAATAGCATCCAGGGAGCTGAGGAAAGAAGGGAGGTTCCGGGAAAAAAGGGCAGACACAGCTGAGCTCAAGAAGCGGAGAAAACACCACGCTTATTCAGTGCTTGGCTGGCCCCCAGGTGCATGATGGGGGGGGGGTCGGGTCTGAAATACCGCCATGATGCCTGAAATACCATCATGATGCCTGTTAATCGGCACGAGATGAATTTCAGGGCTGTGGCTCCCAAGATGACTGAAAAGCACCCGTGAAAAACAGACAAAAAAGGGCCTCTGTGAAGTGGAACACAAAAAGGATACTGGAGGATAGAGGTTACTGATGTCAAATTCAAGCTCATAAGGTTTACGCCTATTGCAAACTATAAAGGATTAGGAAAAATGTTTATTTACTCCCAGATATTAGTAGATTCCTCAATTTCAAAAATTAAGTATATTCTTAAGTATATTAAGAATAAATGAACAGGAAGTCGAGTCATCAAAATCTAATTCCAAAACAGGGGTCGGGCAAACGATGATAATGCTACAGTGAAGTACTTGGGACCCGGACAGTTCATTTGAGTGAGAAATGTATGCTTAAAAAAAAAAAAAAAGTTACATACAGTATCACCTTACCGAGTGTTCAAATCAAGGGAGAGAGAGAGATTCGAAGGCGTGCTGTAGAAGAGGACACTGGACAAACTTAAGTATCACGCATAACACCACCTACCACCCTCTCCACCACATACGGGTAAGAGAGCGCAGCACCTTTTTAAAAAACGGCTCATACAGCTTCTCTGTCACAAGGACCGGTGCGGGAAGTCCTTCCTTCCCCAATCTATAGGACTGTACAACACTTGACCTTTGTCTGAAAGAGTACACTGCATACCCTCTGATAAAGAATCACTGCAAATCCTTGCACCTTCCTGAAACTATTGCCGAGTTCTATTATGAATTGCTTATTTGTCTATGTATATTTTCATCCATTATAAATCCTTTTTGTGGGAAGTAGCTTCCGATTTTTGTCTTAATGTGGTATAAGGTGCGCCCGTTACCTTGCTGCCGTAACAGGAGCTGTAGGCAATTTAAGATCACTCAAGTCAATCTGTCGGTCTGTACCTCTATCCATTACGTGGATCTGTCCATTCATCGTTCTATCAACAAATAATCCTTAATCTTTCATTATCTCCTCATAGTAAGTGGATATTTGAGAGAATGTTGGGATGTTCATCGAGCCAACCTTGTGCTACTTCCTGTTCGTGCACACTGCTAACAAAACAAATTCCTGTCAAAACAGTCCTGTTTGACAGACAATCATGGAAAACCAGGGGATATTTGATAAGTTGATGTGTATATGAATAAACATTTTAAAAGGTCTTCACACAAAAAATAGACTCAAAACGTGTTAAAAATCCCCTCCAGGGTTGTCACTGCCCATAAAAATCTGTCTCCACTGACTGTCAAAGAAATGACAATAACATGACACGGTAACCCAAGGGTTATCAGCTGTGAGGAAAATAAATTCCACTCTACAAAGATAGGTTCAGGGGCTCCTCGCTCAATCAGTTTAATACTATAATCATAGTAATTCATTGTGAAAGCTGTGGAGACATTTGAGTTCCCAGAAACATGTCACGCAGGAGAATAAAAAGATTTGTCTCATGTCCCAGCCGCAGAATTCCACGAAACCAATGCACAGTGAGAAATGAACCTCGCAGTCGCAACTCGTGTCGAGTGGTCGAGAGATTATAGTGATGGGGTTCCTGGGTGGGACTGACAGTGACTGTGTGTATGTGGTGGGTGGGATACAAGATATCACCAAATTCCCCAAATAGAGCCAAGACTATCCCAGCCCTCTTCTCAAACAACCAAACTGCACTAAATAAAAACAAATAGGCTTTTCTTACGGAGCAACATTTACAGAATGTTAAAGCAGTTACACCACACGGAGGATTTGACCATATTTACCACCTAGTTCACCTAATGTGTGTCATCTTGTGTGTGTGTCATTTCCTCTGACAACAAGTTCAAATAGTAAATTGAACCAAAATACCTAACTGACAGGAAGTGAGTCTTTTTTTTTTTTTTTAATGATGATCGTAAAGGGGACAAAGTAAACCTATATAATGTAAGGATTTAAAAAAAGATATGTTTCACACAGCGACAGGAATACTCAAAACAAAGCTGGGACACTACGCGCTTTACGCTACAGGCTCCTCTGTCAGGAATTTTCCACTCCACTCGGTCACTCGGAGATACGGCGTGCATTCACATACTCTCACTGTTTTCACTCCCGACCATCAGGAGGATGTGAGGCACTCCCGTAATGGTATACGACTACAGGAGTGATGCCTACTCTTACGGAAACAGACACGCGAGACAGGAATGAGCAAACATTTATCAAACGTCATCAACCGGTTTCCAATTTTGCTATTTGTCTTTGCTACAACTGCTGAACAGACAAAAAGAAAAAAAAGGACACAACTTGACACACAATTGACTGATTTATGGTCCCCCTCCAGAAGTATAGCACATTGTCTCATGTATTTGATTCAAGAGAGGCACCTGAGAGATATCCGGTTTCAGCCTGTCAACTACTGACTCCTTCTAAGTTTACTGCAGAAATATATTAAAACATGAAAAAGAAAATGTCGCCACATTATGCGTGCTTGGCACATTCAGATTTGGACTTTGCCAAACCACAATAGTAGCGCCAGATAAATGTTCCACCTACGAGCTAGATTTCTAATTTTCCAGGAGACAACTTGTGCAAAATTTTGACTGAATAAATATTCTGGGGAAATTACTCAATTATGAAAAGTATTCTTTGCAAAGTGCCATTCTAGGAATCAGTTTACTGAAGGAGGGTTATCCCTGCAGCTCTGATGATATTCATCACCGGGGTTGTGTCAACTAGTTACATTAACTCAAAATTATACAGGAAAGAAACGACTGCAGGCACATTACATACACAAACACATATTCATGATTAAGAACAAGATACAGAAACATGATGTCATACAATGGCTCCTTTTTCTTTGACTCTTTTACAAAGTGTAGGAATAAACTATCCAATGATAAAAGAGACACAGATTTCACTGAAGCTAGAAAGGACTTTCACGTGTGCAATGGAAGCAGAGTGTGTGTGTGTGTGTGCGTGCGTGTGTGTGTGTGGGGGGGGGGGGGGGGGGAAAGAAGT
>JAFBJU010000145.1:859859-892792 GCA_016785305.1 Colistium nudipinnis
GGGGGGGGGGGGGGGGGGGGGGGGGGGGGGGGGGGGGGGTGGAAAGCAGTGTCCTATCAGAAAACTGGTTCGACAAATGTCTTTGAGGGCTGCCATTTCCAAGACAGCCTGTTAAAGGCCCCAACAAGTATGACTGGTAAAGAAGGAAGTGCCCCCTTTCACAAATGACATTCCCACTGTGGGTCATCGCTGACGACGCCGTGATGGATGGCCTTTGCTTCGAGCTGCTCTCAATGATCAGTGCAGCACTTTGGTGACGAGGTACTGGCGGCAGCTAAGTGTGTTTACGTCGTCGCTCCGCGTGACACAAGTAATAGGCAGGAAACAGAACTCGCAGGTCACAGAGAGCCCCCTGTTTGGCCACTGTTAAAAACAAAATACGGACACATAGCAGTCATTTGAGTGTCCTCAGATCAAAGAAAGAGAAGCACGCGCAATGGGTCTGCCAAAAATGAAAATAAACTCCTCAGAGGAAACAAATCTGTGGTAAGAAATAAAGACTCAGCTTTCTCTTCTAACTGAACCCAGAAATGACTGACGGTCTATGGCAATCAATGTCTTTCTTACTGCTCTACCAGTGAGCTTCCCTATTCCAAATGTGGTTTTAATGCTCTTTCAAATATGTCAAAGCCAAGATCCCCGAGCAGCTGATGCTGGGTAGATTACGAAATCCAGGCGACTGTTGATAGCACAACCGAAGACAAGACGCAAGTTTTAACACGTCAAAGAGAAACTGCACCCTGTGTGTATATTCATACACTATTCTTTTTTTCCCCCAGGGGCAGAAACAACACAAGGGGCTGGCTCTTGTTCTTCAGAGGGCCGAGTGGTGATCAATAGCAAAAGATAGATCTCCCAACCCGGTCGAGATCTGCAAATCTCATTCGAGACACACAGCGGCGAAATGCAGCAGGGGGACACAGTGGAGGTGTCATGCAGCATCATCTCTCGTTACCATACACACTGCCATCCTCTGGACATTAGGACTGCACTGATCAAAGTCAGCGCTGCCTCAGTGACTCACCCAGGCCCCACTGACTCAAGTGGAATGACTTGATGCTGAAATTCATAGACATCATGAAATAGAAAGTGTAAGTACGGCAAATACGGCAAAAAGGTCGCAGCTTTTTAAGTTTAAACTGGACAAAAAAAACAAGATGTCTGCAACCTAAGTGTGGACTCTCCCTCCTTTCCCTGTGGTGGATCTGACCGGGATCGGAACCCCATCAGACATTGAGAAATACGCAGCAGGATCATATGTATACAACGCCGGAGAGCGTCTGTACCAACAGGGCAATAACGTGGAGCCTGAAAAATTCCAATCATTCACACTTCGAGATTATTGGGGACGCTGCGTGATAACATCTGGACAGCCAGAGGTCTGAATAAGAGAGGGAGGGCGGATTAAATAAGATACACAGGGGCACAGCACGAGAGCATAACAACACGCTGCGCATCTCCAGGCCAAGGGGGGGGGCGAAGTTGGTCTGGGCGACATTGATGGCGAGTTAGGACGTGATGTTTTAATGACGGCCTTGTAAAATCGGATTTAGAAAACGTGGCGATGCACCTTTGGACGTGGTCGTTAAGAAGGGGTGGGGGGGTGAACCGGAGTAAACCCACCGTCTGTTTGTTACCTAGCAACACGGCGGCCACGGTGATGACAAATGGACGGTTCGCAGCGCGCATACCTGGACCTGGAGCCCCGGCTTCAGCGCACGCCTGCGCGGGGAGAATCAAAGTGCCTCCGCGCTCCTCTGGACTCTCTCCGTTCGCCGGGGACACGGCTGCTGCCTTCACCTCGACGCGAGCAGCTCTGGAACTGATGCCATGACAGAGAGGAACGCATCTAAAGTCAACCCCCGGTTTCCTTTCGCTCCTCCGTGTGTTCGGCCCCTCGGCAGTGCAAGGGCTGCGGGTGCGACACGTAAAGATGACACGTCCAAAAACATCGTCAGCCCCGGACTGCGTTGCAGGACTTCACGCCGCCGTCTCTGAGTGCCCTCGCGGAATCTGGCCACATCGCTGCGCCCGAGGAGCTCGCGCTGGGTTTTTTTTCCCTCAGTAGACACGACGAAGGGGAAATGAGAGAGGCCAAAGTAGCTATGGCAACGTTTAAAATGTCCTTGACTATCCAGGCTGTCCTCCCGGGAGTTGTCGGCCGGGCTCGTCCCGTGCCGCAGGAAGGGAACCGGCGGTGAGCTCAGCGCAGCAGCTGCGGCCTCAAGCCGGGGGAGCAGGAGCGGGGAGCACACGGGTGGAGAGATCCCGCCATCGCGAAGTTGTCACCGCTCGAGTCTGAGCCGCTGCGAGTCTCCACAGCCCTTACAGGCACCACACGCAGCGCTGCCCACATCAGCCGAGTGCATACAGGCTTCCGGTAAGACCTTCGAAATAAAAGCCTGTCCTGCTGCGCGTTGAGTGGGAGTGCTAAGAGTTGAAAGAGACACGTGGTGTATACCAAAAAAACGTAACTTACACGTTGTCTCCTTCATAAGACGACAATTTCACGCAATATAGCCCAAATCCCATACCAGGACCCACATTCCTCAGACAACTAATTGAGCCGCACACAAACACTAAATTGATTGTTTGGTTCTAAAAGGATGTGGCTCATAACTTCTGGTGCGTGTGTTCTTTGGGAATATTGACGAAGCTCCGAACCCTCAAACTGACACTCGGAGGAGGGGTTTTCGATAGTAGGTTGCCTCCTGCTGGTAATATGGAAGTATATTATATTAAGTATATGTATGCATCAGCTGCTCACGTATTTCCGCAGACATAATTTAACCCTAACTGGTGTATTAGTGACAAGTAGCAAGCGAAAGATAAACATACAGATCGAAAGTTAACCTGTGTTCATATTTATCAGTGTATCGAGGGCCACTGGATAATTACTGTCATCCGGCAGCTAAGTGAGTGACTTGCATCGTGCTTATTCGTGTAAGTGGTGAGGACGAGATGGACATTGGCATAGATGGACACCAGAAGCAAACCTATCAATTGCGGAGGGAGGGGTGGCTGGGGTTGGCCGTGTCCACCACACGCTGAATCCTGGCAATCCTATAAGCCACCCCAAACACACAGCCCACCACATCACAGCCGTCCGCAACCGTCACTAGGTTTCTCCGTGCGGAGCCCAGCTTCGAGCCCCCCCGTCACCAACACACGGGAACATTGCTTTAACTGTGCACAGCAGTTCATTCTTTTCAGCCTGAAATGTATTTACCTTTCTTTCAACTGGATCATGCACAGCATAAAGTATCCCGCCCTCCACGTCCCTTTCCTATATTCCACACAACCATTCAGTTTCACCGTAAATGTTACAAGTGCACCTCAAGTGGAGCACAGTAACTAAATAGTTCTTCTGGTGCAGTACAAGGAAACTGGCTTCCTGTTACCGACTTCCTCGAAGGTAACCTACAGCTCCTCGCTTCAGTGGCCTGACTCACGACAAATGGCTTAAATCACAAAGCTTTAGATTCTTGGTGACAATAAAAATCAGCATCCACCTTTTCGCTGCGACCGCTTTTAAACTCCCACTAATTTAAACGCAAGAGACGAAGTCAAGGTTGAAATGTCCCAAATTGAGGGTCAGGGCCAAGTATAATTAGAAATACACCTCCCTTACCTGCAATATCAGTGAGATCCCAGGTCTTCAGAGAGAGTGTCTGTCCATATGTGTAAAGAGCTCCGTTTCTCCTGGAGACTTTGGATGGTCTTATCTTGCACCGGGGTCCGAAGTGTCCAGTTAATCTGGAGTCAGCAGCCAATCCAATGCAATTTTCGAGGCTTTGAACTCAGAAAGCGTTTCTGCACCTTTACCCTGGTGTGCTACAACGTTGGCATCTTACGAGCTGGCACGTGGGCAATCGGCATCTTCTTCGTGCATCCGAGTGATCAGGTAGGTATTAATGCGCATGCTAGTGTCATTCACTAGGATGGTTACCAGATCATAACTGCCCGCTCAGAATATTACGACGCGATGTCAATGATCCTATATGCTATATACACACGTGTATTGTATACACTCACGGTAAAAGGAAATAAAGAGCGGACTGGAAACACCCGAGCCTGCAGAAGTCAGTTCCTGATCACTTACTTTTTCTAACTGAGGAAGGAAACTGCTGCGCGCACGTCCGTCACCCAGGCTGCATCCCCAACTAAATTGTCCTTGGCGCTATTTCCTCAACAATGTGACATACCTGATTAACTCATTATAGACAATGTCAAGGGAGAAGCTAGAACCATTGCAATAGAGTTCAATATTAAAATCACAAAAATGCTTGGAACTAGTTCTGAAATATTTTTTTCCTAGCTATAAATTGACATAATTGTTTTCCCAAATGCCTTTTGTTTACATCACTTTTGCTTACATGTCCGTGCGAAATTAGATTTCTGTATTCTAACACACGACGGCGACAGAGAGTCAACAGAGATGCACCATGGGCCACGAAGAAAAAAAGTCCACTGGTGATTGGCTGGCCTGTGACAGGAGCGTAGAAGAAGAGACAAGGAAAACAAGCGCACACTTGACTCCTGATTGCGACACGGAGAGAACTCAATGTAAATACATCATGGAAAGTCGTACTATGAAAGGGAATCGGTTGTTTTGCTCGGCAACATGATTTATTGCCGCCAACTGTCTTATAGTATTACGCACCGCACCGCTGAGACTCCTCTTTGTGTTTAAAAAAAATGTCACGGCTTTTCCCGTCCTTCACTTATTTGTGTACTATTCCCAGCCGGGTCGTATGGAGAGGGTCAGCCGGTACCCGTGCACTTCTTAAACCGCTCCCGGCTGGACTGACATGGGGTTTTGGGGCCGGTAAAAAGGACCTTGTCGACCTTCCTGTCCTGAATGAGGACGAGCTTGAGGAGCAGTTTGTGAGAGGATCTGGACCCGGAGGACAAGCCACCAACAAAACCAGCAACTGTGTGGTACTCAAGCACATCCCCACTGGGATTGTTGTGAAGGTAAACACCCTGCAAAAAAAATCAGCTATGTCTTTTTAGCTTAACTAATGTGGAGTAATGAAACATATTTTAAGATAAGATAAATAAGATGTTATTGTATATGCACTAACACAACAAAATGAAAAGCCTAACCTTAAGGTCCGTTTCATGACTGCCCACATGCTGTTATTTAAATCACATGATATTATTTGGCTGATGCCTAGTTGCCATGGAAATGTTGAAATGTCCATTTCCTGTTGGCTGGAGTTTCACAGTTAACATATTTCCTTAAAGGGGAATATTATGCAATTTACTGACCTTGTTCTTTTTATCTTCAGTGCCATCAAACCAGATCTGTGGAAATAAATCGGAAGCGAGCCCGGGGAATAATGAGAGAGAAACTTGACGTTGCAGTTAAAGGAGAACTGAGTGAAATTATTGTCAAGAAGAAAGAGTCTGAGGTGAGGAAACAAGAGAAGAAGAAGAAGGTCCATGACAACCTGGAGAGAAAAAGGCAGTTTAAAGAAGCCCTGGTTGGAGACTCTAAGCATGACAATGACAATGTTTAAAAGGCTTTTTGCACCTTAATGCAAAGTTGAAATCATTTTGGATTTTTAGAAAAGGATAAAAAATAAATATAATTGTAAAACTTCTTGGTGATGTGTAGTGCAACTTTCGATCATTGAAGGGTGTTTTCCAAGAAAGTCAATACTGCTACAATACGCGGCACAGCAATTATTATAGCTGCAGCACAAGTGATTTTTAACTGGTTAATGTGCAGCAAAACGTGTTTACTCGGTTTAACACTAGATGTCAGTAAAGCTTCACTATCTAAATATAGAAGACATGGTGTGCTGTAATCCAAGCCACGGTGCTGTCACTTGGTCCTATTGGAGTCTAATCCCAGGAAACTTCAAATGAAAAAGGAGAACAAACAATTGTGTCCGCTGCTTTGCCTAGTGGCCGGGGCGCATTTGAGGAAAAGCCTCTTCCAATGAGGGAGCTGCTTTCGCGCTCGTGCCCCGCCCGTCTAGACCCAACGGCCAATGAGAGGAGCGGACGGGTTTTTAAATCCTCCACGCCGCAGAGTTGCACTAATTTTAGTCGTCGTAGAAGCAGTGACTCTCGACACAGCGCATCATTAAACAGACTTTCTAAGTCCTCGTGGAGTTTATTCTGGTGACTGAGATGGCAAAAGGTAACCCTGGTAGGGCAGTGTCGTTTTACTCGGCACACGTGTCCCGTGTGCTGCACTAGTCAATGTATAGCCAAGAGCTAACGCTAATTGGAGTGCCGACTTCAGATACACGCAGCTAGTGTTTGCAAATAACACTCGTCTGCAGCGGTTGGCTTTTGTACAATGTTGGGTGAACGCGACCGCAGCAATTGTGTCTATGTTTATGAAGGGAAGAAAAATGTGCAGGGAACCGACCTAAAGCCCGAGGACACTGTTGAACAAAAAGTCACATCACGCAAGGAGACAAAGGAAAACAAACCAGCTTCAAACAACAAGGTGTGTGTGTATATATATATATATTTTATTTTTTTTACATTGTCTGTCATAGTGGCTGTACTGAATAGTTAAAGTGGATAAAACCAAGCTCCTCTCACATTCTGGAAATGTAAAGTTACCTCAAGACTCGGTTCCTGCTTCAGCTTGGCGTCGTTGCAACCAATATAATCTTATTTCATGAGTGAATTTGAGACTATTGTATTTCTATTGTTTGTAATAGTTGACAACAAAGTTAACAATAGTTTCTATAGTTTACACCCACCTCAGCTTGTGTGCAGCCCTTTAACGGCTTTCAATAATCAAAGGGTAATATTTATGTGTAAAAATCAAGTGAGCCCCTGCAAACAGTATTAAGTGTAAACATTTCTTTTCATTGTCACAACTAGGAAGCAGCACGTAGTTAAACGCTATACAAGAGTATTTAAAGCATTTATAATCAAATGATATATGCAGCCAAGTATATCTATTTGTTTTACATGTTCATATATGTGGCACTAGATAGACATTTGATCAACCCATTTTATTTTTACACTGTCCATAAATATTACACCTATTCTTCTTCAGTTACCATGGAGAACAGAAGCACTCAGCTAGAGATGGCAAGCAGACCCGGAAAAAAAAAAAAAAAAAAAAACACCATCGGGCAGCAGTCTGTTCTGCAACCCTGTTTCTGTTGTCTCCAGGCTGTTTTGTAAGCAGTAGACAGCGCTTAACTTGCATGCATACATGATTCTTTAAAGCACATTTATTAAAATGACTATTAATACTATTTACTTCAGTGAAGTGAGATGTGTACGTCTCATTTGGTTCACTCAAATGGTACACGTGTTTTCTGTCTTTTGTCAATGTAAATAATAATTCACTTTTTGCAGGATTGCATAGATAAAGTACCGTCCATTTTCCAGAGTCTACGGAGCCCGAGCAAACCTAGATCCCCCCTGAGTGACAACTCAACCATGTTGATCCAGGAAGGAAATGAATCTGATGCAGCTATACCCAGCGCGTCGAAGCTGAAAAAAGGTGAAAACCTACTTTTGGTCAATTCTAATACATGTAACCTCCCAAGAATTTATTGCTGTCTACCCGTGTTAACATTCAGGCTAGCGGTGGTCATGCACCTCAGGAAAAAAATGACTGAGCACGTGAATGGTAGCGGTGTTTCCCAGAGCGCTGTCTTATGACCCCACTCCAGAGTAAAACCTAACGGTTACGGTAGCCAGCAATGTCATTCTTTTTCTCTTCTACATTTCAGACATACCTGTAGAAATGAAATCTGAGATTTGTGAGTCCAGTGAGCAGAAGACTGAAATGCCTTGTCACAGTCATGGGAACAGAGAGCCACTAACTGAACAGCTTGATCAAAAAGAGTCAACTACTTACACAAATCAGCTCAAGCCTGCAGCAGAGAGCAAAAGTGCAGCATCCAAACCTCGGAGTAGAACTGGCCACAAACTCGGAGGAAAAAAGTGAGTGCACAGACCAAAAAGTATAAATAAGTATATATATAATCCACAACCACTGTACAACCTACATGTTTTTCAGTCATTTTCTCTGATAACTTGTGATAAATAATCTGTTTTCAGGATGGAAAATAAAGCTTCTCAAAACAGAAAGGTCACTGACTATTATCCCATCAGACGGAGCAACAGAAAAACTAAGACAGAATTAAAGGTTTGTAGGAGAAATACTTGAGTATTATAAACAGTAATGCACATTTGTTTAAATGTTAATAGGTTATAGCGTCGTTTTTTTCTCCGATGGTTGTCTGGTTGAATTTTGTCCAGGATACAATGCGTATGCAATTCGTCCATAACAGTTAATGTAACTTTTTACCCAATCATTCAAATTGCCAACAGAGCGAAGAACACCGACACATTGATGACCTGATAAAGAATGGCGTTGAAGAAGGAATGCAGGTAACGTTTAATGATCCAAATGTTGTCACTCAAGTCATAAGCATGTTGTATCAATGGCACCGTGTGCATGTAGGATCATTCCTGTGAATCAATAATAAGCACTACAAATTTCAGATTACCGTGGTTACACAAATCCCTGAATTTTTGTTAAGTCAGATAAGCGTCACACATTTTTGCTTGTGAATGTTGATAGGTCAAAAACATTGAAGGAAAAGGAAGAGGGGTATTTGCTGTCAAGGACTATAAAAAAGGAGAGTTCGTTGTGGAGTACCACGGAGACCTACTGGAACTGGCCGAGGCTAAAACGAGAGAGGCCCAGTATGCTCAGGATCCCTCAACGGGCTGTTACATGTACTACTTCCAGTTTCAATCCAAAACATACTGGTAAGTTCAACTTGGTGGTTGGATTCAAACATATCTGTTTTATTATTGATTATGGGGTTACTTTACTGTAGTTGTCAGCTTTCTGGGAAAGCGCGAGGGGAGCGAAGTGCCGTTGCATATCACGCTGTTCTACAAGATTAGCTTTGGGATAAAATCAAGTCGGTAAAGTGACGTTTTTATTTTTAGAAAATTGGTCGATTTAATAATTGAATAAAAATCCTGCTAGAAATAAACATTGTAGGTGGGGCCCCCTGTCTTTGTGTACTATTGACAGTTTTGCCGTTGTTGGTTGATAATTACAGCGTCGATGCTACAAAGGAAACGACTCGTCTCGGAAGACTAATTAACCACAGTAAAACGGGCAACTGCCAGACTAAGCTTCACCCCATAGACGGCACCCCCCATCTGATCTTGGTTGCTTCCAGAGACGTCGAGGCAGAGGAGGAGCTGCTCTACGACTACGGAGATCGGAGTAAATCCTCACTCTCGGCTCACCCTTGGCTCAAATACTGAACCTTTCCCCACAAGTGGACGTAATTGAGATGAATTGGTGCTCTCTGCTGGCCTGCCCGCTCTTTTTTTGTAAAAGATGCTGTAGATGAACGGTCCTTCATGTACATTTTTTTTTTTTTTAATTGAGGACAAAAAAAAATATCGTCTTAAATTAGAGCCTAAAGCTTCAGCTTGAGAAATGTATTTTTGCGACAACTGTTTTTAATCACTCTTTTATATTTTTCTTATCTAATTGGAGCTAATATTTAAGCTTGAAGATGTATATCTCCTAAACCAATAGTGTTGCCTTTTGTAATGAATATAGATCTGTTAATTCAGTTCTGCATCGTAAATTATTACCTGTGCTGTAAATTGAGGAATAAACAGTTTACTTCCTTTCGGCTGGAAAATACAAACTATGGTGCTTTGAATAAACTCGCAGAGTTGTGGTTCTGTGCCATTAGTGTTGTATCTATGGCTTATCGGAGCACTTCAATACATTCACATCCATTCCGCAGTGTAGTTGGTGTGGCTCATACTGCTTCGTACCAACATGCTGCATTGGAGTTACAAGATAAAAAAAAAAAAACACATGAGGATTAAAGTGCCTCTTCACACTTGGAATGCATTTGATCGACATTTCTGTCGTATGCCAGGGGCACAAAGACACACAACATGTTGTGGCAGAACAGCGGACAGGTTACAAATTCATTATAGATACGTGCGGCACTACTGTTCTGTACAGCCGTTCAAATTCCTCTTTTACAACCACATTTGTGCAGCTTCAAAGGAATACAATGAGAGATGAAGTTCAATCTGGAGCACGTCGGGGCTAATCGAATCAAAATTAATTCTCCTCCTCTTTGCTTTCCCACTGTGTCCTGTGCATCCAACAAAACAGATCTACTCCGAGACCTCATGCGTTAGGTTTCTGGTGGTTTAGGACAGGAACAGCAGACATGATCCATTGCAAACAAACCATAAATCCACATGTCCCCTACAATACTTAAAAGTTTCAAATATTCAACTAAAAAACTCTTATGATTTGAGAGATACTTTTTGCTTTGAAACTGAATTTCCCCATCGTGGGACTAATAAAGGTGGTCCTTCTTCTTTGGGGGGGGGGGGGGGGGGGGGGGGGGGGGGGTCTTCTTGACCACCGACAGCTCAGAGTGACAGTGTGTTTTACATTACATGAAGCCCTTTAAAAAATAATTTCAAGCCTTGAATGGATAACTTCATTTCGGCAGAATGCATTCAACCTAATCTCCACCAGCAGCTAGATAATACTTTCCAGTCTTCTTTGATGCCAAACGTCTCGTGTCAACTCTACTTCCATAACACATCTCAGGTTAGAATTACCATGGCAAAACAGTGCGTGTTAGATTAAAAAAATACACATTGTAAAAAATAATGAATACAAAAGTGACCGACCAATAAGAAAACTGCGGACAAATCCTGTTTGTCCTCTACATGTCCAGTTCTTGTGAAAGTTTTTTTTTTTTTTTTTTTTCTTATTTTCGCCTAAATGAAAACCTAAAAAAAGAAAAAGCCCAGAGTTAGTTTAGGGAGTTTGTTCGGGGGTGAACATTGAAAAGATAAAACGGTTAAAGTGTCCGGTGTGAGAAAACGAGCATCAGTAATCATCGACAGCAGTTTGGCGGACACATTGGCAATTTCTGAAATTCTCTCTTTCTCTCATTCGGTGCTCACACAAACATCCTCAGCATCAGCATGAACTCATGTGGTCACAAGTATATCATTAGGAGACAGGAGACAGGCTGTGAGAACAATCTCTCTCTGAGCTCGCCTCCGCATCATGTGGTTGCTGCTACAGATCTTTCTTGAAACCTTCCCATCGGAGGTGTACAACCAAAAAAAAAAAACGGTGTACAGCTAGAAATAAATGCTTCAATTACCGTGCACCATTTCATTCAGTTTATTTCTCATCCGTCTGCGCACACACACACACACACACACATCATATGTCTGCATTTAGTAAAGGAATCCAGCCTGTTACTCACAGTTTGCCTATGGTTGTCTTCTCGTCTTTTGCATCATTTACCGCAGTTGGACTGTGCTCTGTGGCTGCCGGTGTCTGCAGATCCACTTCCACCATGGCTGGCTCAGCTTGCGGAAGAATCCCACTAAATAATAAAGTAGAGACAGACATAGTCACAAGTCCGGTGATTAACGGGGCCCGTGTCATTTTGAAATAATCGACATCGGCCAATTCCGGCACACAAAATTGATAAAACAAGCAATGTCTGCAGTCACTGAAATAAAAAAAAATAAAAATAACTTTTCTTGTTTTTTTTTATTGTAAAGGTTTGTGTGTGAGTGCGGATTTACTTAAATAGGGAAAACGTTTTCTAATGTATTAGTATGCATATTTTTCTATGTTAAAGTGAATAATAGATTACTTTTTTCTCATTTGTTCATAGCAATGACATTTATCAGATAAAAACACAAATCAGAATCATCATCTGCCATCCATCTGTCAATATTCACCAGTTGTGCTCTATTGTGGGACTCGTATTGCTGTGGTGTTTGTTCATTTAGCAAAAATAATGATTCAAATACAGTTTTATATTAAACCAAACAGGTACTTTAAGTTAGTCGTGCTGGTAGTTATACAAACAAACTGTAAGAGACAGAAAACATTTCTTGTGTACATTAATATCGTATATGTACTATAAAAGAAATGACAGTCTGTCTCACTGGAGGTCGACAGATGGTGTATTCTCTCCTTGTCTTCTTGGATTCATTTGCCTGTTTAAAACAACACACTGAATAAAGTCAGGTTAACTGTTTTCGAGCTGGCCGCACGTAAACGCTCTCACGCAGTTCACACCACGGCCCTGCAGCTCTACACCGGGGTATTTGCTTTCCCTGGTTTTCTATTAGATTACACTGAACTAAGTTGTTTCTGTTGCTCTGATTTCCCCTTTGCGTGCAAAATACGCGCGAGCAAGACATCCACCACTGTCACCTCATATTTGAGCAACTGAGAGAAGGTGAGTTTCGGGCACTTTGGGCGGCTCACCTCTTGTAGAGCTGCAGCTCCTCCTGGGCCACCATGAGCTGAGCCTTCAGCTGGTTCCTCTCCTGCAGGACCTCCTTCAGCTCCTGCATGGTGAAGCGCGGCCTGTTGGGGTCCGTCAGGTCCACCAGCAACTGGTTCGGCCCCGCCGTTTGCTTCGCGGACACACACACACACACACACACAGACAGACAGAGGAAAAGCATCTCCACACGTCAGCATGAGCTCCGCGAACAACTCGACACCGCAGAAAACGCTGCGCCACTCACCGTGCCCTGCCCGGTGGCGCTCTCCTGCACGATCCGGTCCAGTTCGCCCTTCAGGTTGTCCCGCTCCATTCTCAGCTCCTCCAGCGACAAGTTGTACTTGGTGACCAAAGTTTCGAACATCTCCAAAACGCGCACGATGCGGAACTGCAGGTCCGACACCTCGTCTCCCGTGCTGCTGATTTTCAACAGATCCCGTCCGATGACGTACGAGATGTCATAAACGTCTTCCACCGTCAGCTCGAAGGCGTCTTTCTCGAAAGCCACCGCGGGCGACGAGTCGTCGCCGAACTGCATGACGGAACCACGGCGCTCCGCCAACAAAAACCCGAGACGACTTTAACGTTCACCAACTTTCCGCCCTCAGGCCCAACTTCCTCTGCTCCCTGCCGGGGATCGACACTCTCACGGGCAGAAGGTGACCAACTCGCAGAGGCGCTGCACTTCCCCCATCACTCAGCCGCCAATGGCGTGACTCTGTGTGCAGCAGAGGAGGGCAAAGTATCCTAGCGACAGGTGAGTACAAAGATCCTCTGCGGGTCAAGAGCGCTCCCTCCACGCCGAACCGGAACTGTGTTCCGCGACGCTGCCTCGCGGTACGAAGAGCCCGTGGGACGAAAATATGCGAGTGACATCTCTTCCTCACTTCCGTGTCATCAGGTGATCAGGTACGCACGTGATTTACCGTGTCCCTGTGTTTTCATTTGTCTGTGAACTGTACGGCATATTGCCTTCAAAATGCAATCGACACAAAACCAATGGCGTTTGATATACATTATAAAATGCAAAGGAACACAAGGACAAATAAAAAAACGTAATAAAATAACACTTTCTTTATTCTGAACAATTCATTTGCAGACGGAACCAAGCACCTATTAAAAGTTAGAGTATCTTGTTTTCCCCCTAAAGCTTATAACTGTTGGAGCATATTTATATTGGTGTTTTATTATGAAGATTGTACACATGTAAGCCACAGGGTGTGGCGCCAGGCTGCAGAACTGCATACAGTGTGCATTCAGAGAAAAGGCACATGATCATCCAGCTCATTCACTGAACTGTAAAAACTAGACACCTACGTCTCAACGTTATCAAGACACCCCTTACACAAGGTGTCCCAGCACCTTTTGCGGGTCTCATTACAGCTGGAGCCCATTTTGACACATGGTGTTATTCTTTAGACTGCTCAGGAACTTTTGAGCGTTTCTGACAACTCTGTTCATAGTGAATACTCAATAATACATGCACCGCTTGCCATATTGGCAAACAGAGTCATTACCTAGTGCAATACAATTTAAGCACCAGGAGCAAACAGTGTATTCAAAAAATCGAATGCTTGATTGTTATATATTAAGTCTGTTAAAGACCGTTAAAGCGGACAACAATAAAAACAACTGTGGAACATTCATCGCGGTATTTACAATTCTTGTAAATATGTCTGCTGGCGAATTGGGCTATTTACAGTCACACAAAGGAGACAAGTCTTCTGATTGGAAACAGCGTCGGATCATCTGTGATCAAACCGGCTGCCACCATTGGCATTATTGCAGTGAAGATCCTGTCCAGAGGCAAATGAGAAGGTGAACAGGGAAAACACAAAAGGCATCCGAGGCATTGTTGTGTTAACCACACTGACACAAAACATTCTAATTAGTTGCATCTGTTTTACTTATTCCTGTTTGACAAGTTATGTCAACTGATGATATTGAGAAGTCACATTGCGTTGGCAAAGCATATTAATAGGGCCACATACACAATTAAAAGATGGCAGGATGGTTCAACTTTGTACATTAAGTCTGTGAACTCAACACTCACAAGCGGCGAATTCCTGATTCAGGCTGATCGGTGGAACTGGCGCATGGTGGAGGAGATGAAGTGCAGACAATGGAACTGATGTCATCCTCGGACTCTTCACTGAGGGATACGGAAGTAGTTAGAATCACATTTGCCTCAGTCTTTTGCCAAATGTTGTTCCCTCCGTTAACGCAATAAAACCTTTTGTAATATGTCAGTTCCTCCTGCAGCACAAACACTTGGGCCTTGAGTTCATTCTTCTCCTGCAGGACGTCCCGTAGCTCCTGCACAGTGAAGCGTGGTTTGTCCCACTCCCGCCCCAGGATCTCATCCTCCTCCTCCTCAAGCTCTGCACCAGCTGGAACCTTCTGCAATTTAAAAGACATTTGACAGTCAGACTGTGTGTGGGTATGGGAGAGCTTAAGCAGATGTTACCGGTAACAAAGCCCTTGCATCCTCATCCTGTTCACTCTGTTCCTCATTAGATTCTCTGTTTGTTGACTTTGGGAGAATGGAAGGACTGTTGTCCTGCTCGAAGCAGTTTGCCAGGAAACCGGGGTCCCCTCCGCACTCCACCCACACCGAATTTGGTTTGACGGCGTTTGATAGTGCTGCTTCTGAGGACTGGAGTTGACATGAGACAACCAGTTACACACCTGCCAGACATAAAGAAGCTATCGCCAGACATGGTTTTCGACCGAATGAAACGGGCCCGCTGAAGGCCAGCCATTCTTCTTTGTACCCGTATCTGCGGTGACGCAGGCGACGACGTCCCACACCGCGTGAGAGAGAAATCTTCTATCTCGGTGATCTCTTTCTCCAACTCCCACT
This sequence comes from Colistium nudipinnis, assembly GCA_016785305.1. NCBI lineage: Eukaryota > Metazoa > Chordata > Actinopteri > Pleuronectiformes > Rhombosoleidae > Colistium > Colistium nudipinnis. The sequence goes on from JAFBJU010000145.1 coordinate 875,052, forward strand.
GTCGAAGCGCCTTTCTCAGCCTCGTGACCTCCCGCTGCAGAGCTCCCACCTCTTGTTGTCGTACCTGGGCTGCGGCCTCCAGCTCAGCCCTCTGCTGGATTAGAGCCTTGCCCTGGGCCTCCATCACTCCCATCCTGTGACGAAGGTCCTGGTTGATCCTCATCAACCGCTGCTGCTGCATCTGGAGCTATAGGTGAGGCAATTTGTTTCATCACTTCGCCAGTTACGGTCAAAGACAGAAAAATCGGAAACTTAATATACTGTCAGGGGTCAGAATTTGTGATGCACATTGTCAAAATCCTCACCGCTTCAACATCCTCGCCTCTTATGGTTAGCTCATGGTCTTTAGCCCGGATTTCATCCCTTTGCTTATCCACCAAGTCTTCCAGCTTTTTCCTCACTTGTATTACTTTTTCTGACATTCCTGCAGATGGGATAGAGAAAGGTATGGACAAAATATTAACACAAGTAACAGCAGTGCAATCTAATAGGAGGACTTGCACTAGGAATTACATGCTGTTGCATATATATATGCTATGCCATAGCATTAACATACACAAAGACCCTTTAAACACCGATTTCTTCTTTCCTACACATGATTGAATAAATTATCAAATAAAAAAAAACACTTCAGCCTCAAAAACCTTTTTTTTTTTTATACCACACCGTCTTCATAATACAAACAATGACATTGTAAGTTAAAATTAAAGTTTGACTGGCACAGTGTACCAAATCAGAGTAATGTTAAAGTATACAAGCAGACAACCCACCCTCCTGTTTCTGCAGGTGTTCCTCAGTGACCGGGCTCTCTTTGAGAGAGAGGCTCACCAACAGCCTCCTGTTCTCCGCCTGTAGCCCAGTGATCTGAGAGAGCAGGTCCTGGACTTCACCTCTCCACACGTCTTCCACCAGCTCCAACTCCTGAACACAGATACAGGAAAAACACGCAAAACTGAAGGAACACACCAAAACAGTCTGCACATATCGTTATAGTTACTTACTTTAAATACAGGTCAACATACAGTACATGCAGACAGACAAGGGAATACAGAGACACAAAGGCGGGCAGGTTGACAATCAAAACACAAACATATAGGTCTACAGGGGGAATCACGCACACACAAACAAAAGCAGACTGTCATAGGTCACCTTCCAATAATTACTTATATATCAACTTTCATTCTCTCTTCACTAACCCTGATCCAAAAAATATAATTTCCCATACTAGGAAAACAGGTTTGATCCTCAGTTGGAACGTGTTTTTAGGTACACGCTCGCTCGCGCGCGCACGCACACACACACACCCACACACACACGCTACCTTCTGGTGCTTCCTCTCCTGCTCAGACCTGTCGCTCCGCTCCTGCCGCAGCCTCTCCAGCTCCCCCCGCAGCTCCTGGGCCTCCTGCCCGGCGGCCCCGCGGCTCACCAGCGCCTCCAGCAGCTCCAGGACCCTCACCACCTTGGGCACCACCCCGACCAGAGCCTCGCAGCCGAACCTGTCGATGGTCCGCTCGAACTCCTGCGCGAGCGCGGCCGCCACGTCGTACACGTCCACGACGGTCAGCTCCGACGCGGGCCTGTCCAGCGCCGACGCCGCCACGCAGGTCTCCATGTGTGTCCTCGGCTTTTATTAGTCCGGCGACATGCAGCATGTCTCCCTGAGCTGTGAGGCACGCACCGCGCTGGGACAGGTTGCGGTTTGTTGACAGTTCGAGGCAGTTGTCTGGTGCTGCGTTCAGTGTCCCGGCGAAAAGTCGTACATGTCACCAACAACCACCGCAGAGGCCGCTGGCAGTCCGTGAATCGGACGAGGTAAACGGAGTTTTTACTTCTCTAACAGTGACAGGTAACAACAGGCAAATAAGGTATATTCGGTTCAAATATAAGTACATTAGTTACGAGCTAAAGATTAATAATGCATAATACACTGGTTCGACTGTGCATGCATCTCTGTAGGATGCAATACAATAAGAGTGTGGAGAAAATATAAAATGTACAACAGTTTCCCGAAAGGTACCACTCACGCTGAGTCGAAGTCATACTGCGCAAGTCGTGATATTATTAGTGCGCTCACTTTTATGCCCATAATAAAAAAATTAAATATCCCACTACTACTACTACTACTACTGCTTTATGTGCAGTCCATTATCCCGTAAAATTTTAGACGGAAATAATGTTTTTCAGGTTGCATTGAGTTAATCATTTCTTTTCTCACTTCACGCTGCCAGCAATCTACCCTAATTACACAATAATGTGAATCGGTTTTAATCATACACTTTGAACACAGCCACCTTTTGTTAAACTAAATAGCTATAGCAACAGTCGATAATGGTTCACCACATTGTACTTAAAAGAGGCTTCATAAGCTTCATCATAAGAAACAAGATAAAGTAACAACATGGCGCTCAAAATCAAACATTTATTGTTCATTAGTTTCACATTTACACATCTTACAAGGAGACACCACCATTATCTTTACTAAAATATATTAAGAGATCTATATGTGTATAAAGACATTTCGTACGGAGGAAAGGACAGAACATTCACAGATGTATTTAAAGACCCTGTAAGAAAAGCTCCCAAAGGCAAAGTGGACATGAACACCTACATTTACTAACCCTAAATCTTAATCTTCAGCCTAATAGAAGCATTTGATGATTAGGGACACCTACGTCTCAAATTGTGCGGGTGTGCTATGATTTAAACCTATCTATATGCTTAAATATAATATCCAGTTTCTCCTCTCATAAAGGGATATTCAAGAGAGGAGTGTGGATATACTGTGATTGATACCAGGTGCAAATCACCCACTTCTATATAGACTATATATCTTTACAGGTATTATGTAGCTATTTAGAACAATACATTTCAAGGCCTTTGAGACAATCTTGTACCGTCGTAAGAGAAAGAAAGCTGCTGCACATGAGAGGAGCACTGTCCCTCATGACGGCAAAGCCAGAGGTATGTAAAATGTGTTTATGGGTGCACACGACGTGACTTTGTTTACCGACCACCGCAACATAAATAACAAACGTGGAACATTAATAAAACACCATGTGCTCTGTCATGAATGTCCAAAATAGTGTGCAAAAAGGTCCAAAGCGAGATCAAATCGAATCATTGATCTTAAAGATACAGTTACAGCTGTCCATTGGTCGTTAACGAACAAGGGTCGTTTCTAAAAACAGCAGTGCTTAATCATCTAAAAAATCTGTGCGAAAGTATTTGTTCGCACAGCATACATGAACGGGTACAATATTAACCTTTTTTTGTTCTCGACGCCAACTACTATTATAAAAAGGGTTCTGCCATGACGGCATGCATACATAGCTTTAAAAAAAACAAAAAAACAAGAGGGGGTGGTGAATAGAGCATATATATATATATATATATATATACTGGCATCAAAGGTCCAAAATCAGGCTGGTCCATTTTGGCAACAAGTAAAACAAAAACACAAAGCAAAGATGGAGAAGATGCAGGAGGAGGAAGAGGATTGTCGGCATGCAACTTAGAATTGAACTCAAAGGCAATCTCTCTCTGGTCAATCCAAACGTCCGTGAGTGGAGCGTTCACAACTTCGGATCAGGCGTTTACTTGAACTGCAACAAACAGAAGGAAGGAGCACACATTAGCTTTGCCAACAAGACTCCTCCTTGGGCTATCATACACGACACAGGATGAACTACTGCGCAGCTCTTACTAGATTTTTGTGCAGGACATCGGGCTTGTGGGCCAACGCGGGTTTCTTCATGAGAGCAGGTTTGGAGGGTTTGGGGGACATCGATGCAGTATGGGCCGGTGAGGAGGCCACTCCGTTGCCCTCAGAAGCCGGCTCCAGAGGAGATCCGGCCAAGTCATAGTGCTTCTTCCTCAGCTCGCCCAGACGCAGCCGCTCGTTCTCCAACTGACTCTCCAACTCCAGTACCTTCACCTGAGGGTCAGAGGCATAAACAGTGTGGTTATCCGCCATCGAAACGGAGGCTGCTTTATTTCCTCAATTTGATTTCGTTAATTGCGCCGTGTCGTTGCAGCCGACAGCATAAATGACAGCATTCATCTAGAACGCTAAACAAGCCGGCTCATTTCACAATAGCATCAGTCTTTAGCCCGTGCCTTTGCTTTTTTTTTCTTTTTGCCGAATTATGTTTTCTTCCAATTTACGTATGACTAAGGATGTTAACCTAATCGGCTGTCTAAAGTTTTAAATAAGATTTAAAAAGGCCTGTATGGATGACAAGCTTGGAATCATTCTTGGAATAGATCATTTGATTACAGTTATCACATAGTTTGCTTCCCTGCTTTTTTTAGATATGCCACAATAATGTAACACCAATTAAAACCACTGCAAGCAGCTGTATGCTTAGGGTCTCTTCTGAATTATTTGTCCAAGTTCTGTGGGACATTTATGGTGGTAGATATATATTTATCTAATCAATAAAATGTAGATAAAATGATTAAATCAACTTCTTAAAATGATCCCTTTGACCTGGGCAGGACACGGCCGCGATAAGCCGTTTCCACGGAGCTGACGAGCAAAATGACATCTTTCTAAACTGATTTTCATCAAATAAAATAATTGAATTAATAAAAACAGGTAAGGAATCTTACCTGTGCCTCCATTTCTTCTTTTCTGAGCTTGATGAGGGACATCCCAGAGAAGTCCATGGTATCTGTACACAAAAGGTGAGCGGATGAAACACGAGAACTACACTTGCAAATTGCTCATCAGAGCCTAAGTGCACAAGTCAAGTCAGAGCAACCTTTTTCCTCCAAGTGCTCCTGGCCCGTCCTCGTGGAGGCCACCACTTTCGCCGCCATTTCATTCACGTGGCGAGAAGCCTGCTGCAGGACTGGTAGCTTCCTACTGTTGCGGTCTGCCTTAACCTGGGAGCAGAGGGGAGCGCATTAGTCTGACCAGACGGCACCGTACGGAAAGGCAGTCACAGAAGTACACAGATCACGTGGTTCAGCAAGTGTAGAGCTGTGTGTGCGTGTGTGTGTGTGTGGGTTTTTTTTTTTTTATCTACTGCATAGTTCAACGTGATCTGGTTCATTTGCCCACAGAAAGGCATCCTATGGCACTCCCACCTCAGAAGCGAACCAAAGACATTGGCACGTCACACGAATGCATACTGCAACGGTGACGACAGAGTGACGTCAAATGTATTTGTGTGTTTTTCTTCGAAATTAGACCGTTACCTTCGAGGCAGCGACCAGCTGCGCAGTGCTGGCCGCGATCTCATGGGAGCACACAATTAACTCCTCATATTTGCCCGTGTGCAGCACCACCTTGTCGGCAGACTCTCTGTGAGAAAGAAGGCAAAGAGTTAATGGAGAACAGTCCTGCGTGCAGACCTATGGACGCGCAACACAAGGTGCTGAACGTGATTATCACGACTGGGTCCTTTTTGACGGAGGGGAGCAGGAGAACTTGTTGTGAGCCTTTAAGGCCCTCAGTAACAACCTCACATTGGGCATCATTAACTCTTAATCCGTGCAATGTTTTGATCGTCTGAATGACTTCACTAAATCATTCAGGAGAACAGAGAGAGATAATCATTTGGCTGTAATTGCGTCGTTATTTAGCTGTAAAATGGCAACCAGACATTTACCTGACACACATTAGCTCTGATGGGCAGTGATACTACATGAAATCCTGGTCGCATGTCTCAAGTTGTTTGTGTGCATTAAGCATCAATTCATTAGACCACGGTTTTAGCTTTGAAACTGCATTTAAACATCTTAAACTGGGTTCGTATATTTGACTGAGAACTTACACCATCTCGGTGGCGCCCCACCCCACAGCCTTGGCAGCAGAGATGAGTCCCTCAGTCCAGCGAGAGTTTCTGGCGTAGAACTCCTTAATGCTGGCTGCACCCTAAACAAATGCGCAACGCAAACACTGCTGTTGCAGCCGTTGTTTTGGAAATGAAATCTTTTGGTGTCAAAGTAAGAATTGCGACGCTCACCCTCCCGCTATCGACAATCTCTTTTTGTAGATCTGTCGATGCCACGATCAGCATGCGGATGGCCTAAGGAAAAGTAGAGGACAAAGAGGAAATGATAAGAAAAAAAAACAAAAAAAAAACAAAACAACAACCTTCAAATGTTTATTAGGACATTTATTGAACCCTGTTATGGCGTGTGGGGCTTTGTGTGTAGAATATACAATAGGTGTAAATATAAAATACTTTACCTTCATTAGATCTGTGCAGCTGTAAAGGATTCTGTAAAGAAGTGAAAGTGAGGTTTAAAATTTAAACTGTTGCACGTAGAGGCATGTTTTTTTCTTCAACAAACAATATTCAGTGAGGAAGAATAAAAAAAAAAAAACAGAAAGACAATGAGCAGTTTGCATTCTGCTCCAGGAGTCATTTTAGTCTAAAGCTTAACAGATGGCGCTTATTGTTGTCAGTTATTATATTTGCAACACATATAAATGAAGTAAAAAAAACAACAAAAACAACAAACCTTTCATTGACCTCTAGTTTCACGCCTGACGTGTCCTTCCGTGCCTGATTCATCATTTCCTAAATAAAAATAAAAGGAAATATTTATCATCTGAATCTATAGCCCGGTGGAATATTTGACATCCATTCGTTGTAGAAAATATCGGTGTACTCCATCTTAAAGTCACATCTACAAGACTTACATCGATCCTCCGGACCGCCTCCTCAATGGCTGCGGACGTTGCAGCCATTTCTTTATCCACCATATCTCCCAGCTCGTCCTGACGAACGTCCATGCCCTTTGGCCGCAGATCCTGGACACATCGAGTGGGAAAACTTGTTTTGCAAATCCATACAATTAATTATAATTCACTTTATTTGTGATTTCTGGTTAAATTGGCTTTTGGCAGATTATTGACTTCTTCATCTTTTTTAGCGCACGGTTAAAAAAATGTGCGTTTTATCCATTTTGGGGACTCACTGTAAGCAATACTAATGGTATTTTTCGTTTACCTTTCAGAGTATATTTACTGTACAAAAATGGGTACATAAACCCTTGTGCTTTTCTCCTCACCTGGCCCAAATGCAAGATCTTTTGAACAATTATGCGAATGGCGGCGGGGTCCGCCCTCTGCAGGGTGGTCTTGGATTTCAGGTCCCTCAGGTACTGCAGGCTCTCGGTGGCACAGCCTCTGCAGTTCTCCGTCAGTCCTTCAGGGTGCAAAGGAGCAGAGACAAAAACGCTGAAGTAGCAGAGCTGAGTTGAACAGAAACGTAGCGTGGCATGCGGACGAGTGGAGCGGTTGACGGGATATACATTTCATATTAATAAATGTAGAATGTATAGTGATGCTGTTCGGGGGGTTTTCCCTTACGGTCCGCGTGATCGGGGGGCGCCATGTGTGCCGTCGCGCTGCCGTTGACGATCGTGTCCGACGCCAAGTGGGAGAACTGGGTCAGGGCCCTCAGCAGCCCTCCGGCATCTGGTTACAAGGGGAGCGCAGCGAGAGAGCAGAATGCCGCGTTAACAAACACCGCGCACACGGTGTCCTTGGGTCAGCGGGATCAAGTCGAATCAGGGGAAATCTCACCCTCCATGTTCCTCAGATAATCCGCCTGGCCCTTTTTCACTTTATCAATGGAGCCCAACGTGGCCTCTGCCCGACTTATGAGATAATCTGTGTTTAGGGGACAAACAGAAGATTGGAGAAAAAAAAAAAACTGAAAAAAAAACACAACAACCCACGAGCTTAGCTCAAGTCCAAGTGGAAAAAAAAAAAGCTACGGCCTTTCTACCATTCCATTTGGCTTTTTTCCGCCCCCCATTCTCGCGTTATTCACGTTGTCGTAATGGACACATACAGTACATCACATACGGTGCGAATGGATGGAGCAGAGGTCTGACCTGGAGAGCTAGTGCAGCGTACGTGCAGGGGGTCATCCAGCTTGGCAACAGCATCTTGGATGATGTTCTCGGCTTCGGTGATGGTACCCTGCAGCAGAGAGAACTGCTCCTCCAGGAGCTTCTGCTTCAGCTGGCCCTCCTGACTCGTCTACACTCACGGGACACAAAACACGCATGCATCTGTACGGGCGCCTCATGCAAGCGACGTGTCCATGGTCACTTCCGGGGAGAACGCGGCATCCTGTCCTGAAATCTCAAGCGTGCGGGTTTTACGTTGTACTTTCTGTGCAGTGAATGCATCTCTCCATCCTCCACGCCTTTTTTTATTTTATTTTTATGCTTCACTCGGAACGGCTGCTGTGCGTGCACACTTTTTTTTTTTCTTTTTTTTTTAAATAACTGTGCTTCACATTGACTTTATTTCAATGCAGTATGGACACATTCTAATAACTTGGACTGTGGACTGTATTGACACAGAGCTGCTTTCGTCGGATGCTTTTTGTTATTATTGTTGTGGTTTCATTCCTGCTTATGTGTTCCAGAAGTCAATTTAACATCCTTTTTCTTATGTTAATCTCGAAAGCTGCCGAGTCTGCACAGTGGGACCTTGTGGCCAGCGGTGAACGAAATGAACACGCCGAAATGAATGAACATGCCACGGCTCGTCACAGTGTGTCTTAAAAAACCTGGAAAATGTGTTCCCGATTATGGTGTGGCGCCTGGGAACTGACCTTCTCCTGCAGTTTGCCCTGCAGCTCTCCCAGCTCCCTGCTGCTCCTCTCTCGCTCCTGCTGCAGCGACGACTGCTGCACCTGCGCAGTCTGCCGCAGAGAGGACAGCTCCGCCTCCTTCTCGCTCACAGACCGCATCAGACGCTCCTTCTCCGCCTGCAGAGCCGCCATTGAGCTGTTCATGTGCTCCGACGTCTGGTCAAAAAAAAAACAAACAAAAAAAACAAGGAGACAAGGAGAGCCTGGTGAGGGAAGCCGGAAGAGGCAGATGGCCGCCAGCGTAAGAGGGGGAAGTCCCGCCCCCCCCAAACGCACGCTGGCGATAACTGCGAATACGAAGTGACGCGACAGGCGCACGCGCTCACCTTCTCGCTGCTCTGCAGGGTCCCCTTGACGCGCGTCATTTCGGCCATCTTCTCCTCCAGCTCCCTCTTCAGCTTCTCCATCTCAAACTTCTGCTCCTCCAGCTGCGGCAGGCCGGGGAAACAGCACCCATGAGCACAACATGGGCGCCAAGCGTCCTCATGCTTCCTCAAAGCAGAATCAACACAACGCCAACCTTCATGTCAGCTTCCTGCTTGATGCGATCGATCTCGAACGCCAGCTGATGCTTGGTCCTCTCCACTTCTTCCTGGGTCTGCTGGGTTGCGGACAGCATCCTCACCGTGTCCGCGCTCTGTCAACACATTCATTGCGACCCCACACACACACACACACACACACTTAGGTGCCGACATCGAATGTAGGCGAGACGCCCCTGGACCGGCCTGCAGTCCACCCTTTACCTTTCGCAGCAGTTCGGCGTGACTGGCCACCAGCTCCGTGTGCTTCTCCTTCAGTTTGTTGTAGCGTTGCTCGGTGGCCTGCGCTCTCTCTGCGGGAGACAGGAGAGAGACGACAGTGTGATCTCACATGCGCGCGTTTGGGGGTGGGGGAGGGGGGGCGGGGTAAACTTACTATCTGCCTCGGTGAAGGTGGCCTGCAGGTTCTCGTGCTCTGCGTTCCGGCGGCGCGTGGCCTCCAGCTCCATGCGCAGCTGCTCATTCTCCACAAAGGCCCGTTGTTTCTGGGCGCGTTGTTCTTCCAGCTCGGACTCCAAACTGTTGATTTGGGACTTGAGCTGTGTGATGTAGCGCTGCGCCTGCAGAGAGGCGCGCACGTCAGACAAAAAAAAATCGCCTGGCGGCAAAATGTTTTTTTTATTTTTTACATACACGAGCGCGCGGCTCGATAACTGTCGAATGGTGTCCTTCTTTTCTTTTTTTTTAAAGTGAAAGTGATCGCACCCATGACGTCCCAAAATCTGGCACCCTCGTCACTCATTCCCAGGCTACTTGCCACATTCCACGCGGCAGGAGCAGTATTTGCACATGACCCGCATTCTTTCCCACGTAGCCAATAATGCCCTTGAAAGTCGCAGGGACCTTGGAAGATCTCCCTGAATTCAGCCCCACAGGTCCCCTTACCTCTGCTTTGACTCTCTCCAGCTCTGCTCTCAACAAGTCCAGGTCCCGCTTCAGGCCGTCAATCTGGAGATCCCTGTTGGACACAAAACCTCCCGTCACCGCGTGCTGGCACAGACAAAGCGCTGAAAACCATCAAACCACGTTGCCGTCACAGGTTACGGTGTAAACCATAAAAACAACACCGGGTTTACCTGTCATCGAAACCACCATTGGCAGGTCCAAATGCCTGGTCAAATATGTCCGGCTGCAGAGAGGAAAAAAAAAAATATTACGAAAGAACGAACGAATGACCACAACACAAGCGAACCGCCCCGATTCGGGCGAGCGCATCTGCCACAGCCGCGCCGTACCTGCGGCTGGGCCTGCAAGCTGGCCGCCGAGACGTCGGCGACCTCGATGAGCGGCTCCGGCTCGTCGTCGTCGTCGTCCGGCTGCTCTGGCTCGTCCTCGTCGGCCATGACCACCACTGGCTTCACGTGTTTGGCCAGCGAGGCTGCGTGCAGGAAGTTCGGCGGGGACTGGCGAGAGGAAGGACCCAAAGGAATGAAGCACGTGCTCGTCATTGGGACGGGGGTTAAACATTGCCAAGGACGCAGCCGCCCCACGCGGGGGAAGTGCACCGACTCTGCACAAACGTCTGCGTAAAACAATGAGCCGGTTTCTAACCGAGAGTAGCATGGGTCGTATTTGGCCGCTCAAAGACGGAGGCTGTGACTCGCCACTGAAGTCACGCCACCCCTCCCCCTCCCCACTGAGCTCTTACGTCGGGCAGTTTGGGGATCTGGATCAGCCTCTTGAAGTACATCATGTCTCTGGCTTTGTTGAAGAAGGTCTTAAGGCTGCGGGACAGACGAGAGTACATTTGATTAAATTAAAAATCGCCCTCATGCCCACCTTAATATTCAAAGACAATATACACCGAGAGTCTAAGTTATGTTTAAATCCCCCCCCCAGATGTCATATTGTTTGACTTTATAGAGAGGTGTGTATTTTCACAGCTGGCAGTAATGGCAAACAGTGTCAGTCAGTGCACTGATAGACCCACCAAGAATTTGGTCAAATAGTTCTAACTAAATAATGCGTGGAGTGAGAGAATATTCATGCGACCCCGACGGCAACGTCTCCTCCAGCGCCGCACACTCCTCTCTGAGCTGAGGCAAAGATACACGCCGCCGCGGGGACAGCGACACCAACCCAGTCCCTTTTGGGGGGGGGGGGGGGGGGGGCAAATAGTTCTAACTAAATAATGCGTGGAGTGAGAGAATATTCATGCGACCCCGACGGCAACGTCTCCTCCAGCGCCGCACACTCCTCTCTGAGAGGCAAAGAGGCAAAGATACACACCGCCGCGGGGGACAGCGACACCAACGCACACGCGTCCCAGTCCCTTTTGGGGGGGGGGGGGGGGGGGGGGGGGGGAGCAGCGACGGGGCACATTTGCATCGTTTCTAAGCGCTGCGGTGACGGGGCGAGGCAGGATTGGGTGGCAGCCTGGAAACTCTCTCCCCCCTTTATACCACCCAGCATGAAGATTCAAAAGAACCTACCTGTGGAACTGGTCGTGGAAACGTTCGCGGTGACCTTGCAGCGTGTCCGCGGGCAGACCTGTAATCCATGACAACATTTGAAATGCGTTTGGTTCAAACCACGCAGACATGAAAAATAGCACGGAATGACACCAACAAGGCAAATCATTTCTCTTGACTTCCAAACGGCAGTCTCTTACAGGCGTGCAGCTTGAAGAGCAGCTTGACGGTGAAGTGGTAGAGGTGGCTGCAGTCCTGGATGACTTGGATGAGCGGAGCCAGGCGACACTGGCCGGACGTGAGGGTGGAGATGGCGATGGACGTGTTGAGCTGTCGGATCACTGGGGGCGGAGAGCGGTGGCGTTAATGATCCCTGGCGTACGGTTTGCTTCCGTCCCTCGCAAATGTCTTTTGGCTACTTTTATTGGGAGAATGTCTGTGGGGGGGGGGGGGTTAGGTTTTGAGATTCTATGCCGGCGACTCGGAGACCGGCGCCGAGACTGGGAGCAGGCGAGAGCACCGACACACCTCTCAAAAACTCACGCAAAATGCGCGCAAAACGCGGGCCTGGGAGGAGCATGCCATTACAGAGAAAACTGAAGGAAACCCCAGCGGCCAGACGCCGAGCTCCTGCGAATAAATAGATCATGTCGGCAGGTTGCCGCTCGGGTTTCTCTTCTTTGGGCGGTGGGGGTGGGGCAAAAAAAAGGCGGGGAGGAGTTTGCCGCGCGCTCACCTGTCTCGGCCAGCCTCAGCTCGGAGTCCAGGTAATCGAACACCTCCACCGTGAGCTGGAACCTGCAGGGGAGAAGACGATACCTCGGTTAGAAAGGCAAGAGCCCCCCCACCCCACCCCCCCCACCCCTTTCTGATGCAGCGGCGTTTGAGCAGCAGCACCAGCACTTACAGTAAATTGTGATTTATGGCTAAACGGAGACTCATGGAAGCTTTTTTTTTTTTTGCCAAACTCACACATTATTGACGTCCGTTCCCGCGGTGCGCTCCAGCACTTCGTCCGTGACCTCCAGGTTCGGTGGGATTTCGGAATGCTGCATCGTGGTACATTCATGGGCCAATTAGTGGCAGTAGCAAATGGCAGCGTGAATTTCCAAACACGTGGTTGAATCAACCTGCTGGCCGTTAATACGGAGCAGCATTGCCCTTTACCTTCACGTGAAACTGCAGTTTTGTGCAGAGCAGCTTGGTATACAGAGCAGCCAGCTGCCCGTATTTATCGTGGAGGTTGCCCTGTGAACCGCGCAAAAACAAGCAGTTCAAAATATCTTGCTTCTGGCCTCGCAGGAAATCCAGCAATCTACCACCGGCACTCTTTCTGAAACTTTTTTTTTTTTAAGCGACCAACATAAAAGAGACGCAACGACTCACCCATATTTTCCCGTTTTCAACGAGAGTGCTGTGGTGTCTCATGCAGTCTTGCAGAACCTGTGAAGGAGAACGTTTGAATGAACAACCGTGGGAGTTGTATTGGTGTTTTGAACACGCGCTGTTGCTCCTGTGGTGAAAAACTTGGTTTTACGAAAAACAAACAAACAAAAAAAAACGGCTACGTTAAATCAACGTGAGCGTTTGATCCTTAAAAAATACAAACTAAAATCACCCTGGTGGGGAGGGGGGTTACGATCAGAGGCTTTCTTGAAGTTTAAAAGCACTCAAAAGTTGTCCGCCTCTCCCAGCCTCGAGCTGAACTCACCACCGTGAACAGACAGAAGCGGTGAAAGAAAGCGGGACGCCCGGGGGCCTTACGTTGCGGTGGCCGTCCCGCAGGAGCTTGTGTAGTACGTGGCAGAACTTCCAGCAGAGGATGGAGCTGCTGGCCAGGGGGAAGCCCAGGGCGTAGGACCAGAAGGTGAAGGCTCCCTTCTCCCTGTGGGTCCCCAGGATGATTCCTGTAGTTTCCGGCTTTAAGGAAAACACACTGCGGCAGGGGCTGCAGGCTACTCTACCTACAGCATGAGTCACAATGACTACTATATATATATATATATATATATATATATATATATATATATAAAATAAATACCCATTTCAAAATAAATGCAAAGTAATGTGGTAGATTTATTTTGGTTGTATATTCTTAAATATATATATATTTTTTTAAATGTGCCAAGGATACGTCGCGCGTGTTTCTCCTTCACAGGGATCTCGGAGGAGTTGATGGCTTTGCTGATGCTGCTCAGCTGGGGAGAGAGGAGAGGACAGGAGTTCACTTTAGATCTGACGCGGTTTGCTTTGTCGCGCGCGCACGCAAACACACACACACACAGACGTCATGGATGACAATAGGCATTGCAAAACACATAGGTCATGAGAAGTTAAATAGAGACCAGGAATCAAAACAGATGATAAGAGAGGCTGCGCTGCAAAGACGGGAATGCGTGGGCACTTTGTACACACGGAGACACTGTCCCATGACACAACTCGGCGTTAAACAGATGGATTCTCCGCTCGCACCTTACGGTTAGGTCAATTTAAACGGGCCAAAAATAGCCCCCAAGTTTAGTCTGACCCTAAGACCAAAAGTGACCATGGGAAAAAAAAAGGTGCATCCTGAATGCCGTACATGTCCCTATCAAATTGGCAAATCTATACGCTCAAAAAACACAAATGTAATCTCTAGGGCTGCTGAAGTGCCACGCGGGCTGCGTGAAACAACAAAAATGTACCTAGGTGGCATCAAGCTTTACATTTCGTTGTCATCAACCAGAGCTCAGAACAAAGCAGACAAACGTTGGACGGGAAGATAACGTTATCCGATTGTGGAACCGAAAACGAGCCTGGAAGCGACACGAGTGTCACCGGAGCTGGAGGACACGTGGCCGAGCCACCCTGCGACCTGCCCAGCAGGTAAAACTAGTGCGGCTGAAAAAAGGAAAAAAAAAAAAGAAGCCGGAAGGGAGAGACAAAGGCAAACGCGGATCTACGTGTACCGCTGTGGACGCGTCCCCTTTTGCGCGATGAATCTCAGGCGCAGTGCCACGTCAATCCAAAGCCATGCCGCAAGCGCCCTGTGTTCTCATCGTGTTGGGCCTGGGCCTGGGCCAATCAAGCCATGGCTGTGCCTGGCTGGAGAAGCGATGCCTCATCTGGAGTGTCTACTTTTATTTTATTTTTTAAACTGGCCGCTCGCCTCAGAGCTCTGGAGTAAGAGATTTCGTCACCTTGCCGACCAAAGGCAGTTTCGTCCCTCAGGATAAAGATTTCATCTCTCGACGGCGTTTCGTTCAAATGTGACATGTGGAAATCTAATCGGAGCCAAAGTTTGAACTTATCTTGACCGCAATGTGGAATGCCGGCACTCCGCATAGAGAAACTAGAATCACGTAATCACAAACACATTGAAATCATAGAATGATTCAAACATTTACTATTATTGTGACGACACCCTGAGAGCTAAATGTGGCTGCCTCGCCTTGAGTCAGAATGAGGCGTAAGAGGAAGAGCCCAATTGAAAATGATCAACACTTGGCAAGAATGAGCTGTTTCCAGATTGGCAAGTCTTTTTTTTTTTTTTACACACACACACACACACACACACACACACGCACGCGCACGCACACACCCACCCACCCAGGAAAAAAGATAAACGTTGCAGCTTCCCCAAAGGTCAGATGAGATATTTCAGATCAGATGTTTTTCCATATCAATCTTTTTTTTTTTTTTTTTTTTTCTTTAATGATGTGCCCTGTGTCCCTTGAGCACATCTATTGAGGACCAAAGTATGTGTGCGATGCTAGTAGACCAGCCTCACCATCGCAGTATTACGCCAGAGACTAATCCAGCATACAGTTTGAAAGCAGCAGCGACTTTAATCCCTCGCCGTGTGTCTCAAAATGATCTTCGCACATGAAAAAAGACAAAAGGACCGAACATGTGCCAGGAGCCCGGCTTTTGGTCGTACCCTTAAACAAACTCTTTGTTTAAGACGCGATGACACATCAGTGGCACAGGCCCCTAATCCCACGGAATCCAATGAAAGCCTCTTCTACATTAGAAAATACACCATCCCACCCCCCCCCACACACCCACAACCAGCAAAACATACATGGCCGCCGCACAACAAAGCACAGAGGGGCTTCTGTGGCCGAAAGTCGGCCTCGGGAGCGCACTGGTAAATAGGAGACCCCCCGCCCCCCGTTTCTGACGCAAATGAACTGCTCGTCCCTCGTTTACACAGGGCATGTGCTGAGGACTAGCATTGGAGTCCCGGGTGACAATGGGGGGGGGTCTGTTGGGGGAGGAAGGCCGACAGCTGGGCTGGAGGATCGGGTTGGACGGGGGCCACGCTCTGGCCACACAGGGCCTGGCACAGAGGCCTCAACAGATGGCCGCTGAGCAGCGAGGCTGCGGGCGGGGGGGGACCCGCGGCGTGCGTTTGGGGCAGGCCGTCAGTCCGAGGCGGCGGGAAAAGGCGAAGGGACACGCGACCCAACCGCTACACGACGATCGCCGTCAGAATTGACTGTCCGGGCTGCGTTTTTTTCTTTTTTTCGGAAGGAGAAGCGCATTTCACCCTCACCCCTGGGCACACTCCGGCGCACATTCCTACACACACGCCCTTGCTCGGGGCCGCTAGGCCAGGGGTGAGCCCTGGTTACGCTGCAGCGCATAATTATTTTCCGTATTGACAACACCTTCAATGAATGCGTTTTTTGTTTATCGCCAGGACGAGTCGCGGCATTTTAAATTGAAACTGGTGCCAGAAAATTCTCCTTCAAAAACCAGTGATGCCAGAATCGTCGGTATGCAGAAATACATGCAATCCTTGCAAATGAAATGACTCGTCTTGGAGACCCTTCTAAATAACTATTGCTTTCACCATCAGCGATTATTTCACCATAGCTCTATTCACACCAGATACCACTTCCTTAAATGCCGCCGATCAGAGGTAAGCGAGAGGAAATCCAAACCATGAACCAACAGGGCAAAGGTCGGAAACCGAGAGCCACAGGCGCGGTGACCCCCGCCGCCCGCGTGTTCGCCACACAAGTCGCGGTGGCGCATCTGGTTCAGGCGTCCGTGAATCCGCTGAGCAGCAGCGAGGAGAAGTGAGAGGGAGGGGAAGCCCCCGAACTAATCCCCCGCGGTCGGCCATAAGGTCTCCTGCCAGCCACCATTACCGTCCCACACACTCGGACCCCCGAGGCCTGAGGCGCTTACCTTGTCCTCTCTGCCTTTCAGCAGGGCGTCCATGCGCCTGGACATCCTGGCGTGGAAAAAAAAAAAGGGGCTGGGAAGTCGCTAAAGTCCAAGCGTCAACTCCACAAGCCGAGCCGCTTCTCACCGGACACAACGCCCGGCGAGGCAAGGGCACTTATGGCCTCCTTATCAGCTTAATTCAACAGTCTGCTGCTCGGGCACCCGGTCGACAAGGTCACCGGCAGACTTCAACGCCGCGCCGACCTGTCTGCCCGAAGGCTACTTGCACGTAACGCCATTAGCCAACGTGCCAATCCACCACCGCGCGGGTCAGCGGGTCAACTGGGCAAAAGAAGCAGCGGAGGGGGGGTCAAGGTCAAGGTGCCGTCCATCGCCGACCGCATTTTCCAGAAAAACACCAGAGCTACACGACATGTTCAGGAGTCGTTCAAGTACGCTTTCCAAACTTTTGCCATTCTAACCAATCTTCCCTGGGGTCAAAGAGTTTTGCAAGGCTCTTTTTTTTTCCAATAATTACAACTCCTCACAGCGTCGCTTATCTCCACCCGGACCATATTGACTCTTCGGGCCCTCACTGATAAAAAAAACAGGCCCAGCCTCTCCCGCGTCAACACAGGCAATAATCCCAACGCACTGGATGTTTTCCCACTGCTCCGCCGCCCCGACACACTGCACATGGATACGTAGATTCTAACCGCCGCCTGAATGCATGGCCACGATGAAGACCCACGTGACAAACATTGCATCAAAAGCAAAAGAAGGGACAACGTTGGCCACGAAACCAGTGTTACATGTCGAAGACAAGATGAGAGAAGTCTGTAAGTAAGGAATGAATGGCTGCACAAAATGGAGATGGTGTCTCATGACTCAATTTTGAGTCTAATTCAATGACACACACACACACACACACACACACACACACACACACACACACACACACACACACACACACACACACACACACACACACACACACACAC
>JAFBJU010000145.1:892840-1027046 GCA_016785305.1 Colistium nudipinnis
ACACACACACACACACACACACACACACACACACACACACACACACACACACACACACACACACACACACACACACACACACACACACACAGCATCCCCCCAAAAATATTCCACAAAAGATAAATTGTTCTTTGACGAACTGATTTCCCTCAAACCAATGCCGAGCCCGCCAGTTAAAGATCCGCAACACGTTCCTAAATAATTATAGGAAGCGGTTGTACAACATGTTTGGGAGAGCACAAAACACACACATCACACCGTATGGGCAGTGAAGGGAGCATATCGCGTTGGTGCTGTTGTCGGTGAAAATACAGGGACGTTATCGGCATCGCGAAGGTGATATTTTTTGGAACTAAATGTACGGGCGTTAACTTGCCCCCCCCCGCACATTCGTGTGTTTTTATTCCGAGCGTGAAACTTGTTGTCCGTCTCGACTCTGTACTCCCGCTCTGTGCATGTGCGTGTTTTCCCCTCAGGTACACCCATCCCCCCCCTTCACTCTCTCATGGGCACTCTCTCAGGCAACTGGAGTGAGGTAGAGCAAACACCGCAGTGCACACACAGGCGCGCGCACGCGCACACACACAAGCAAACACACAACCGGCTGTGTGAGAGATTTCACCTCGGGAACCTGGGACAACGTAGAGAAGGCGAAAAGGAGTTGCAGCCGGCGCGCTGCGTGAATCAGCAAAACTGAGAGACTCTCCGGCAGACGCACCGTGAGCGGCCTTTTCAAACGTCCTGGCTTACGGCTCAAGCGTATTCTCACTTATTTGAGCGACTGTGGCTCAAACTCTCGTAGCGTTTGGTCGGCACACAGGGAAACCAGTTCCTCCGGGCCGAGACGGCACATCCACTGAACCAGATCCGAGGGCCGACTGGGGAGGTGGAGCACAGAGGCGCAGTCTGGCAATAAACGCACGAATAAGTAAACACAAACATCGGCCAATAGGGCGTCGGGATTTGTTTCTCGTGCCACCAAGTCAGCTTGCACGTGGCCCCCCGGTGGAATCCAATCAGCTGAGGTGTTCCCCTCCGGCTGCACAATTTACACAATTCTTTACAGTCCGTGGAATGAACAGGAAACTCCGGTTTACCTGCAGTTCATCCAACTAGTTCCACTCTAGTCGGCGCATGCCGCGTTGCACTTAAAGCACACAACACCTTCAGCATCCACACCAAAAAAAACTGCGCCTGCTCGTTGCGATTTGGAAATGTCCTGCGATACGAGAACGCGTCCAATCGGGGGAACGCACGGGCGGCAGGGGGAAACGGAAGAAAATCTAATAAAAATGGATTTTTGTTTTATGGTGGTTGACGGTTGGTATGAAAGGGTTACCAATCGTTTCCTGTCGCCGCTTTCTGAAGGGAGCAGAGGTCAGACACAGCAGGGGTTCCCACGCCTCGGGCCCCACCTCTCCACATGTGCTTCAAAAGGAAAATAAGGCGGAGTAATATACCCCCTGCAGAGGAGAGGAGAGGAGAGGAGTGGAGAGAAGAGGAGAGGCCCCCTTTTTTTTTTAAGATAACAATAATGAAAGTGCTCCTGATTGAAAGATGCTCCTCAGTCAGACCAGGGGGAAACCTCACGGTTCATCTCCCGCTCTAACCGCACAGCGGTTCAGAGCAGGGTTTACTCAAAGTCAGGGCCGGAAGCCGCAATGACAGCTGTTGTCGTATTGAGACGTCATTCCCCTCGGTGCACACGTTCCAAAGAAAGGGAATCACCGAAGTACTCATCCAAAAGGGAGATAGCTCAATGCGTGAGATGTTTCGTCATGTTTCCAAGCAGAGAATCAAATCAAGGTGGCTGTCGAAGCGGATTGAGAAATCTCTCGGTGGCTCAGGACGAGGGCCGGCCAAACGAGAAGGACAAGATGAGCGTGATACCCGACACACAGGGCTCACAGAGGGTGACTGTGCGTGGCACCGGGTGGACTTTCCGGCTTCCAGTCAAATTCCTCCATTCAGCTCAAAATGGTGACGTTTCACTTTCTCAGACGGGGCCATGGCAGGACACACACACACACACACACACACACAAACACACACAATGCCCCTGGGTGTCTGAGACAGCACACGTGTTCATCACCAACAAGTGATAAATAAATAAATTGTTTTTATTTTTCAAATCTCCTCAGCATGAGCTGAGTGAACGCTGTTCCTTGTTATGTGCACATTTCAAAACACACACACGCGCACACAATCACACACCGGGCATATCACTCTCTCTCTCTCTCTCTGAAGCCTAAGCTGTACCGGATATGTAGAAAAAAGGAAAAAAAAATCCAAGCTGCCACATCTTCATGACATTGAATTGGGACATTGGGTCGCTCCGGGTGAACGTGGCCTCTGCGGTGGACCGGCTGTGACCGCGACGCCAGGCTCCGCACTGGGCCGGAGGAGCGGCAGCAGAGGCGTGGGGCCTGGGTTTAAAAGAATTCAAAAAATTAAAAAAAAATAAAATAAAACGCGTTTCTTACCTGCTGCTTGTCGAAGTGATCCCTCTCCGCTCCGAGGTTCGCCTCCGTCCTCCGGCTCTTCACCCGCGTGGGCACCTGTCTTATGCTGTTCATCCTGGGGCCGTGACAGAGTCGGCTCCGGCAATAAAAAAAACAAAATTGGGAAAAGAAACACACCGCTCTCCTCTTCCGCCTCAAGCAAAAATAAATAAATAAAAATGAAACAAAATTTAACACGCAGCAAAACCTCCGGAGGAGATTCGAGTATCCGAGGCGGGCGCTTATCTCCGGAGTCCGCGGTGCGTCGCGCTTCCTGACTGAGGATGCACCGATCGTGTGAGCGAGCGAGCGTCTGCGTTCGCGTTACGTGCAAGGATCCTCCCCCAAGGTGGAGGAAACCATCATCATCATCATCTTCATCACGTCCTCCGCTGCCCACGTCCTCCCACACGCATGTCAGCTGTTCCAGCTCCAGCTCGAGGGAGTCAACTTTCCTCCTATTAATTAGCCCCCGTGCATGTTAACGCGTGTAAGAATGTGCGCGCGCGCGCGTGTGTGTGTTTTTGTGTCTGTCTTTGATGTGTGACAGGAACGTTTCTGTGAAATCAAAACCCCACGCGGATTAGCCCAGAGGGGGCGTGTTTTTATTTATTTACGAATAATATCTTTTTAATCCTTACTTTCTCCCTACGACAGCCAAACAGTGACGACATAAACCAGGAAATGCAATCGCAGGAGGGGGCCCACAACGTAACTGCACACACTTTACGAGAAATTCACAACATCTAATGCAAAACCTTGCCTCGTAGCAAACTGGATAGTGTTCTATATATCGTTTGGTCGATATATATAGAACACTGACGTGGCTGCAGCTAGCTCAACATTATGCACCTCCAGAGAAAGAATGCCAACAATGCAGACGCGTCCTTTTAAAAAGAACACACGTGACTACACGGTGACAGTGGCGGGAAGAGGGAGAATATGCGTGGGCCTGTGAGAAATGATGGACATGTTGGAGTGACTTTGGCGGATTTACATATGGCACGTGTCCTCTTTCCTTTCGCCATGACTTGGCAAAATGTGGGAGCTGCTTGTACCAAGAGTGTGGTTCACCTGCCTTTGGCTATTTGGATTTCACCAGAATAAAGTACCTCAACAAGTAACCATGGGTCATTTCCTGCTTAATTCGTGGCTGTCATCGATTATTTGATTGTCGTGGGCTTATGTTTTTTGTTTTTTTTATTCTTCTCGCTCGCCATCCCCTGCTTTAGTCGACTCACCCGTCAAACTGTGTGACTGAGGTAAAATGGATGGTGTTTGTGTCAATCACTGCGTCCTTCCTTTTTTTTAGCAATAAGATCGCCCAAAACGTACACTTCATACTCCTAGAGACTCTTATAGCCCTACACCAGTTCTCCGCGTAGTTCGTTTTGAACGCATGCTTCCTTCTGCCCACCATTCCTCAAGTCATTGACATGGTTTCCTCGCCTGCAACCATTGGGCAGTTCCTTCGTCACCGCACCCAAAGCAGCGGTTCGGCAACAGACCGGCGAAACCAAGCGAACGCTTTGTTTTTCTTATGCACATATTTTATTTTAGGCCGTGTCTGCGAGAGGGCGGTCGGACTGGAATTTCGTGTTCACCGCGCCGGGGTGGAGCCGCGGTGTTTTGTTCCCAGCTATGCAGGTGAACGAAAACAAAAAACAAAACAAGGGGCTGCTGGGACAACAGGAGACGGGAACACAGGGGCGCCAGAGTCTCTGGGGAGACGAGGGCCCCCTTCACCTCCGCGGATACGTTACTGATGGACGGCTGGGACTGACGTCGTGGCGTGATGATTGACAGGCCGCGTGCACGCTTGCACAGCTCCGTGGATACTTACGCCGGTGACCAGAGGCACGAGAAATGACTCGTCGGTGAATGTAAAATGCAAAAACGCGCATTCCTCAACTGCTCGGCGATACCCACTCCTCCAGCTCCTCCACTGCGCCCCCGTCCGCTCACGCTCGCAGCTTTTCACAAAAACAATGAGAACATTTTCAATACCGCTCAACCACAAACTGCAGCCTCAAAAATCCCCATACCGATCTACTGTAACGGAGTACCGAGCCAAAGTGTTTTGTCAACCTGCCCCTAGTCTTGACCAGGTTCATCTCATAAATGGCCAACGTGGTGTAGGTTCAAATGCTATCCACTAGACAGCAGCAGATCACACACTGTGACGGGGGAGCCTTCTCCTCGCCCCTTTCAGCGTGCGTCGCGCCTCTGGTGATGTCCATAAATATTGTGCATGAAAAAACGAGTGGAATCTTCATGAGAGAAATGGCAATGTCATCGTGTCAATTTAAGAAGCTTAACTGTGCAACGGAAAACGGCCGGTAAACCGATATCGTTTCTTTTCTGCCCCCATACGTCCTCTAAATATGACATTGGACCCGAACCCCATGTTGATACGATTAAATGGCTACCCCACGACTAAATGAATGATTGACGAGTTCCACTCCTACAATTCCCAAACCCTGTCCCTTCGCTTTAACCCAAAGTGGAAAGTTCCTATTCGTGGAAAAGCAGGCATGTCCTTTTTGACTCAGAAGTCTGAAAGGGGGTGGCGTTCCTCTTGGATGTGGATAGCTCGTACTCACTGCAGCACCTACATTTTTTTTGTGAGCAAACTATATTGAACTTTTTGAGATTCCCACAAATATTTTTGGATCTGGTTGCCTTACTGACTTGATCTCATCTGATCGCTGCATCACCATATACTTTCAGATGGGAGTGCTGCGGATATGACATGATATACTCTATATCGCGGTGACTGTAGTCATATCAATACTGTGGTCTCCGGTGCCCCGCCGTCGCTGCTGCAGTTTGTCACACACCACAGGCTGTGTGAAGCCATTTAAAAAAGGGGGCTGAATAATGAGGGCTATGCATTTAAAGAAGTACATTCTTATAAGTGAACTGGGATAAACGGAGGCGTTAGTTCTGCAAAACACACTGAGCTTATGACTGAATTATAGAGATTAAGCAAGATTTCCTCTTGCAACAAAATGCAGATTTCGTCACCATGATGTTATCATGAATTAAGATGCAGCCATTCAAAGTCTCAGGGCACAATTGCGCATGGGTATGCTCATTTGCCCATTGGCCACCCTTTTCATCTTCACAAGAATAAGGCTGATATCACCTTTGGGTTTGTTTTTTTTTTTCTTTTTTTTCGGATGAAAAGCATAACGTTGGCGGAGGACTTCCTGTTAGCGCAAAACCACAAACAAGCTCGTCTTAACACAACGCACAGTCCCCAAGGGCTTATTTCTTCCGAGCCAGCGAGTCGGCGCCCAGCTCGAGATGCGCTGCGACTTTGGCGACGCGCTGCTGTCCAGGCTGCTCCCTCCGGTCCTGGTGACCGAGGCGGTCCTGGGCCTCCTCGGCAACGGCCTGGCTCTGTGGATCTTCTGCGTCCACCTGAAGCCGTGGAAGAGCAGCACGGTGTTGCTCTTCAACCTGGCCGTGGCCGACTTCGTGCTCATCACGGCTCTGCCCTTCCGCGCCAGCTACTACGTGTCCGGCCTCCACTGGGCGTTCGGGGACGCCTTCTGCAACATCTGCCTCTTCATGCTGGCCATGAACCGCAGCGGCAGCACCTTCTTCCTGCTGGCCATCGCCGTGGACCGCTACATGCGCGTCCTGCATCCCCACCACACCGTCAACTCCCTGAGCGTCGCCAAGGCCACGCTGGGAGCGCTCGCCATCTGGCTCGTCACCATTCCGATGTCGGCTCACATCTTCAGCCTGGAGCACGCCAACACGACCCACTGCGAGAGCTTCACCGTCAACACGTCCCACCACATCGTGAACTGGCACACGGTGTCGTTTCTCTTTTCCTTCTTCTTCCCGCTGTCGGTGATCCTCTACTGCACGCTCCGCATCATAAGCCACCTGCGAGGCAGGCAGCTGGCCCAGCAAGCCAAGATCAAGAAGGCGCTCTTCTTCCTCGCGGTGGTGGTGGTGCTCTTCGTGGTCTGCTTCCTCCCGAGCAACATCGTGCAGCTGCTGATCTGGACCCGTCCCCGGGAGATCGGCAGCCTGCCGCCAGACGAGGTCTGCCCCGCCATGGACAAGCTGAACTCCGCGTTCTACATCTCAATCAGCCTGACCTATCTGAACAGCACGCTGGATCCCGTGGTCTACTACTTCTCCATCCCCGCCTTCAAGAACATCTGCCGGAGAGCTCTGCGCCTGTCCCCGTCGGAGCCCACGGAGAGCACCGAGAAGAAAACTCGAGAATCCGCATCCCAGTCGCTCAGCCAGCTGTGATCTGGGACAGGACGGGAACGTGCAGCGCTGAATTTCCAATCCGTTCTCTCTCTGCTTGGTATAAGTGATACATTTATTTGTTTATCATACCAACGTGGCATGCTTTTCCGAGTTATTCCCTTTAGCTTTCACATGCAAGCTCTTAAAAATGTACAAACTCATATCTGTTTTGCCAATATTTTGACATAAGCTTACAAAACAAATAATGGGGGGGGGGGGGGGGACCGGGGGGGGGGGGGGGAAATCGGACAAAAGCGCCAGCCAAATGAAATGTAACGCAACATACACCTGCAGTTTATGTACATGACTATTATGCATGGCTCCTCCTTTATATGTGCATTTTTCAGTGGAACTCACTCTTCTCACAGTTAGTGTCATGTTCCTGATAAAGTGATTGCAATTATAAACAAGCTGGGAGGTAATAAAATAAAAATAGAAAAATATTCATGTACGACATTTATTTTTGATCTGGTGCTTCCAAACTGTTTTTTTTCCCCCATCAAGAATTCCTCTTCACAATTTTCAATGATGAAATAATATAAAACGTGAACAACAGAGATAAATGTTAAGTGCAAATATATAATATTAGCCCAAGACAGACAAGAAAGATCATATATATATATATACAGTACATCTGGAAGAAAAGTGTCAGTTCATCCGGAAACTCCAGTTTACATGTTGAGAAAATCCTGAAATAGAATCCAAGTAGAATTACAAGTCTGTAATGTGTCACAAACCACATGAATATGGAAACATTAAAAACATTTTAATTAAAAACAAATACTTATACTAACTACTTATATTAATATCACATAAATAACATTCAGATCATCAACCACTACATTAATCTTGCTGCGTGGGTCTATTAGATTACACTGGGTCAGTCACCTTCATGCAGCTCGGAGAGGGGGAGCCGTTTGTCAGTACTTTCCCTCCTTGGTGCTGTCTGCGTTGCATGAACTCACGAACAAGTGAATCTGCATCATCCTGACTGAAGAAATTGAAAAAAAAAACAAAAAAACATTTAATTAAAAAACTCGCATTGTACATCTGATAAGGCCAAAAGTGGTAGCTTTTGCAAATTTCCCCACTGTGGGACAATAAAGGATTATCTTATCTTATCTTTTGTTTCATCAGATTTGCCAAAGATCCAGAGGGAAAAACAAAAGCAAAATCATATTCTGGCATATTTACGGTTAATGTTTGAATATATAAATTGCTCATGTGAAATATACAAAAGGAAACACTCAACAGGCATTTTTTCCTCGCTTCGTCAAATCTCCTACGCTGATTTGAGGAAGTTGAGGAACAATTCCTTTCGGTTTACGGCCGACACTTTGACCATTGTCCAGCCCACTACGTTGACAAACTACGATCTGTATATTAAAAAAAAAGAAAAAAAAGGGGGTACCCGTTATGGCTGATCAGGTAGTCCACCAGCTCTTTAACCTGGTTCGGTTGGCCACTTGACACCACGAGCTGCTTCAGATCCCTAAAGTGTTCGGTCTTCAACAGTTTGTGGTGCTGCCCGTTGTGGCTGATGAAAGTTAATACCGTCTCCCTGATCTGAGGGGATGATAAAGAAAGTATTGTTAGGTAAAAATGTTGGAAAAATTGGTTTGAAATGGAGATAAAAGGCAATTCTACGGCAAGGCACCAGACTTCCCTTTCCCGGAAACAGACGCACATACATCTCTCTGCTGTAGATACATCTACCACGCGTGGTCAAAGGTGCGCCACAACACGAAGGCAGTGGCGTTGTGGCGTGTCACGTGACATGTCAGTTATGGTGAAAAAGTAACAAAGATACATTTCACCTGTGAGGGGAATCCAGCCAGTTCGCCGGTGTTCATCAGTTCTTCCACCTGATCAAGGATGGCGACCGGGTTACAGACAGACAGGAAGCCCTGGAAGCAGTCAAATGACATGGACGAGGACGGTCATGACAAACGGGAAGGGGAATCAGAACTTAAGAGAGATCGATTTCCTTCCCCAAAACACGCATCCATAAGGACCGCCTCACCTGGATCTGCTGAGCCTTTTTATCGGCACTGGGGATGAGGAGGAGCGTTCCCAGGGCGAAGGCAGGCAAATTAAACTGTGCAAAGCGGTTAGCGATTCCTATTAGGTCCAGATTCAACAGGAAAGGGCACCTTGGGAAGCAACAACAGGACAGTTGGGTCTATGGAAATCAAAGCCTGGGCGCATGCAACAATTGGAAATGGCATTCATTTATTTTGCCTATTTATTCTCAGGGACCCTAAAGATATTGTTATGTGACGGCTACGCGGCCCAATAGATTCAATGTATATGGAATTTCCCCTGCAGTAATGCATCATGTGCTCGATCGTGAAAGATTGCAATACAATTTCCCACAATACAAATATCATTTGTGGAACATCCCCTTTCAAAGTGTTACAGATAGACGCACATACATCATTCAGCGGGTGTTATTTTTGTATTTCTATATTCAGCAACCCCTGCAGTTTTCACTCAACTAAGGAAGTGCCTCAAACAACTTCAACGCCATCGACATATTTTGTTTCCCGTTTAATATCTTTACCACAAAATATGCCGTTACCCAGAAGCAGGTCCTGAGGTGCAAAAGTGTTACGTATGTCGAATAAACTTTGAGTACAAATACAGTATGGAAGCACAAGTGTGTGTTATCAATCTGATCAAAAGGTCATTAGTTGGATGGTTATTATTTGCTACAGAAACCTTGGACGTGAAAGCTACCGCTTCCTTTGAGAAGGTGTACTTTGGATGACCTCATTTTGCGAGCTGCAAAATGAAGTCATCCATCTAAACTCAGCGGTGCTTGAGTTTAGAAAAGACAACAAATCTTATTCCATAAGCTGTTCAAATTCCAGCTATAGCATTCTATGGATAGTTGCAGCATAGCAGAGAACAGTTGTTGGCACATGACTGAACAAAAGTAAAGCATACTTGAGCAGGAGAACGAAGGTCCTGTAGAGGGTGGCCTGTTGATCCGGACTCAGTGGAACAGAAGCTGTTACCAAAGAAAAAAAAGAAATCTTTTCACATTTTGTTTGTGAGAAACATTCATGTGTGCTCAACGGTGCAAAAAATGTCTATTGTAAAAAAAAATTAAAATAAGGGGATCCATAAATAAGGGTGGAAAGGTATTTCTGACGTTAAACATATATTGCATAAGGTTTTCAAAGCATTTGGGAAAAAGAAAAAAATACCATAAATATATTTATGGTATTTCTTTTTTCATATTCCGTCACCTCAAGTGGCAATGGAAGGAGATAAGAACCGTCTACAGAACACTTCAATATCTTTCGAGCCAGTCAGATAATCTATGGCAAAATGAAACATCTTGTGTACCAAAAAAGATATATTTTTGCAATCACAAACATTCTATTTTGATGAGAAATTGCCTTGCACATGCCCTCTCACATACTCTTGCTCCGTGCGCGAGCAGGTTTCCTGAGCACGCTCGCTCTCCCTTTCTCTCACTCGCTCAACCTCTCCACCCAACTGCGCGCTCAGGTTTGCCTTCTTACTCGCTCAACTTGGCACAGCGTTACAAATGTGCCACAAAACCAACTAATCGGGGAACTGGAAAAAGGTCAATGCTAATTGGCTCTTTCGTATCCGATCATATCTTTTACCCGAGACACGGCAAGAGAGGGATTTTGGGTTGCAAGTGCCTTTATAAATACAGTCTATGAACATGACAGAAATGTATATCTATCTGAGAACGATCTAGCATACTGTTCTCCTTGTTTTCTGCCTAGCACAAAATAACGCCATAATAATCAATATTGTATGACATAACACAGTCAGCATCAACTATTCACTTTTATAAATCTAGTACCTGAGACAAAAGGTGCCAGAATCATACTCCTCCAGGTCCTGGAGAAACTTGTAATCTGGGGAAAAAAATAAATAAAACAAAACAAACTTCAAGAATTTTCATTTTATTTCAGCAGTGGAGATGGGAAGCATACTTTTTCTAGTTTTGGCTTAACATCTGCTGCGACAGGAAATCCGGCAGTTTAGTGGTTAAGTAGCAAAACTATTAACTTCATAATCCCTGGTGTGATTAAGGCCACAGAGCAATAATGCACATAATGAACACATTCACACCCAGAGGCCAAATATCTCTTAGCAATGGTTTTCATTGTATATGTACATGTGCCTACATTGGAATTGTAGGTTATAAAATGTACCAGGAAATACCAAGTTTTAATCCAAGAAATAAAAGGGACCAACTCTACCTTCCACAGAGCAGGCACAGCTACTACTGCCTCCAGCACCTTCTGGAGGTGGCTGATCTGAGGGGCGAGGAAAACACAGCCATGTAAGCATCATTTCTAAACACAGAGCCCGACTCTCTCTATTCCCCATCAGCAATTTTACAAAAAAAAAAAAAAAAAAACATCACTTGAGTGTGAAAGTGTGCTCTCATGGTGCATTTGTCTTGACACTTTACCATGTTGAAGCTGAGCAGCTTCTGAAGAAGACCGTTCCACAGCTGAGGGTCATATACCTCATACTCTAAACACATATCGGCCACCAACCGCACCGCCTGAAACAAGGTGGGGGGAAAGGATACCTTTTGGTTGTCTGAATACAAACCATGTGCTGTGTGTAACACGGTGAAGCAAAAAAAAAAATCGAGTAACGCGCTAGAACAGTGCAACGGTTGGGAAGTACCTGTGGCTCATGACTGTGATTCTTCCATAGGCCTTTAACCAAGCCCTCTTTGGGACTACTGAGGAAAGACTGCACTGTGTATGGGATGTTTAGGGCCTCCAGTTGAGAGACGAAGGTGTAGCACTTCAGGTGATAGCTGGCAGAAAAAAACAGAAAAGCATTGACGGTTATAAACCTCAACCTATAGCGACTTCAGTTCATACTGTTCAACAGCTATTATGGCCTCATACTGGATTTTGGCCCTGGGGATCTGCAACTGGGCCTCCAGAGTGTCACCGTCAATGAGGCGAACGAGGCAAAGCAGCGCTCGAGTCCGGTGGCAGAAGGTCAGACGAGGCCCAGATGCGCTGAGGGGCTGCAGGAGGAAATCCAGCAATAGACATAAGGGACCTTCTCTGCGCATTCTATGCAGTGCTGACGGAAGGCACGTTATTACCCACCCAGGTTTCAGCTGTAAGGATAGGCTTTAGGACAGAGACAGCTTCACCCATGGGGCAAGACTGCAGCATGTACACCACCCTATGGACAATAAAAACTATTTACAAAAAAGACACGATAAAGAGAGCCAACAGGTTTAAAATGGACCTCAAATGCAAAATGCTGGAAAAAAGAAAAGAAAAAAAGGGACCGTGATTTTTCTACCTCATTAAGTCTGGGTCCTCCTCGATGTTGCCGACGCATTCTAGATTACCAATGTCCTTTATTAAATAAAAAAAAACATTCCAATGTCAACATTTTTCACACCGAATTCAATTTGCACGAAACACAAAGTACGTGGCTCGAAAGAAAACAAAGGCACAATTAATCTTAGATCATTCAAATAAAGGGTGATAAATGGTCACCTTGGTAACGGCCGGGCCTGTTTTGCAGATCCACTTTTCCAACATCATGTTTCGAATTTTCAGGAGATCCACGTTGTTGACTGTGGCTATTTCTTTAACCACACTGTGGATGTCTGAGCCAGAGAGAAAGATCCAATAAAAATAGTATTTCACGCGTTACTTTCTCACAATAACAGCATATCAAAGTATTTAATCATGAGGCAGGATAGTTTATGGTAATTTATAATACATAGCTGATTGTAAAACAGTTCATGGAAAGCAGTGGAGAACAACATTAATGTTCCTCATGATTTTCCTTTACACACACACGCACACGTATATTTAAAGGAATCCAATGCGAAAATAAAACTTGTCTCATGGGAGAAATGAAATGCAATGAAAGTGTGCTCACCGGGATAGGTTTGAACTCCTGACACTCTGTATCGCTGCTCGATGCTGCCGTGCTCGTACAGGGCCACGATGAGCCGGTCTGGCAGCCTGCTCAGTTTCAGATGCTCCGGGCTGTTCAGCTGGTTGGCAATCAGTGTGTTCTCGGTAGCCGAATGCTGGAACTGCAGCTTCAGCTTGGAAAGAAAGGTCTCGCCCCTGGCTCGTGCTGACCCCTGTAGGGTTTGAGGTAATGATAAATCATTTTTGATTTGCCATCTTTTTTTTTTTTTTGTCAAATTGGAAAACAAAATACCAACATCAATGTTTGGATCTTTCAGCCACGCGTCTCCAAGGCCCAAACAGAACCTGAGAGAATGAGACTTCTCCTTTCCTGTAGAAAGCAGCAAACAATTTAGTGCAAGTACCAAAACACCCCAAGCGGCGCAATATGGCGGCAAATCCGCGGGTCAGACCTGGGGGCAGTTCCTGGGTGATTTTGTAAGCCGTGGCAGCGGCCCACTCTGGGCTCTCGATGCAGCGGATGTACTTCATCATGGTCTTGGCCACCTTGAACATGTCTTTCTTGGAGCTTTGACATTGACCTTTTTTCCTCTGCTCCAAGAGTAGGGGCTTCATCTTCTTCTCAAACACATGGTTGGCCGCCGACATGTGCAGCTTGTCGATGCTCACCTGGAAAGAGAGGAGATTTGAAGAAGCACAATAACAGCAAAACTGTGTGGAGAAAATGTTTGCATTTTGGGATAAAAAAAAAATAAATAAAAAAAAAGGACGACTACTTTTTAGATGCGCGTGCTGTACCTTCATGAGTTTGCTTATCAGAAGCAGCGTAGGGAAGGTCTCCTCGTTGAGCTCAGGAGCTGAGCAGAAAATGTATTTTAGTTTCCTTGGACTGACCTAGTTTTATTATCTCCATACCACAAATCACATCAATCCTTGCCAACAACTTTTTTTTTTTTAAACCAAAAACTTAAGAACGGAAATAAGAAAAAATACACTTATGAACTCACAGATAATCTTCCAGTAGTGTTTGGTCTGCATGAGCAGGTGGAAGGGCAGTCTGCTGTTGGACAGGGGGTTTGGCAGGAGGTTGTTTTCCAGGAGATACGCGTTCTCCACGTCCGACGGAGGAGACACTCTCTTGTAGGATTTCAGGTGCTGAAGCAGGGCGGTGGACTGTGCGTTGAGAAGACATTTATTGCCGAGTCTGCAGAATATTTCTGAAGCGTGGAAGCATTGAATATTTAATGTGCAAATTATACTTTTTTGTTTTGTTTTTACCTGACTTATTGTAAAGCTGGTCACATTCTCATCTGCAGCCTTTATGATCTTCAGCACTACCTCAATCCCCTCGTAGTTGTAAGGGCTGAGCTGTAGGTGAAAGGTATTTTACAAGTTAGTGAAATGTGATGCTGCTATATTCAATTTAAATTGAATAGTTGTTATGAGCATGATTCTGGCAACTTTTGTCTCAGGTACTAGATTTATAAAAGTGAATAGTTGATGCTGACTGTGTTATGTAATACAATATTGATTATTATGGCGTTATTTTGTGCTAGGCAGAAAACAAGGAGAACAGTATGCTAGATCGTTCTCAGATAGATATACATTTCTGTCATGTTCATAGACTGTATTTATAAAGGCACTTGCAACCCAAAATCCCTCTCTTGCCGTGTCTCGGGTAAAAGATATGATCGGATACGAAAGAGCCAATTAGCACCTTTTGTCTCAGGTACTAGATTTATAAAAGTGAATAGTTGATGCTGACTGTGTTATGTAATACAATATTCTGCTAAAAATAAAATTCACTAACTTGTAAAAAAAAAAAAAAAAAAAAAAAACCTTGCTTGACTGACATCTCTTGACTGACAAAGATAATACATTTCATCACAATTATTCCGAAATGTCACTAATGTACGATAGCTTAAAAACGATTCAAATCAAGCCCTTACATGAAAGAGACCATTTTTCAAAATACTCTGACCTTGAAAAGGGCAGCACAGAGGCTTTCTGTGAGCTGCCTGGGGCTCTCCAAAATCGGGATAATCTGCAGGACTCGCTCGAGAGCATCTGCAGGACACAGAGGCTCCTCCTGTCCTGTTCCTGGGTCCCCTGCGCCGTCCTCATCCTCTTCGAGCAGCAGCAAGGTGGTGATGTACCGATTGATGACAGTGTCGCGCTCCAGGCCGAAGGCGCTGCAGGTGTACGCGGAAGTGGCGGTGAGATATCGTTTTGCACACTGAAATAGACGGAAATGTGGACACCGGAGGGAGCAGCTGACCTGCAGTACTGGAGAATGATGTCCGGGGTGATCCTCCTGTTCTTTACCAGAACAGGGATCAGGCTTTGCTTCTTCTCAGGCCGCTGACGGAACACTGGCTGGATGGATATCTGCAGCAAAGCACAGCTCCAGATGTGAAATGCCGAGTCATGCCAAAGAGTTGGCAACTTGAGAAATTCTAAATAAATTGACACTAATTCTATAGCAACATTGACTTCGACCCGAGCACCCCTGGCCTCGGCCCAAGGCTCGCATTACCTCTAATCTGCTGAGCTTGATGCCCCACTCGGCGTCGGTGATGACGGAAAGAAACTTCTCTTGCTCCTCTGCCTCATCGTACAGGCAGCAGAGGTTGGCGCCGACTCTGGCCACGGCCTGAAATAGTCGAGACACATTTGCTGAACGGGACAAAGACATGCACATACACGTGCGTATTTCATTCTAAAGACCTCTCAAACAAACCGCTTGATGTTTGGTCATGGCTGAATTTGAAAACGCCGGTTGTTTTGTTATTGAACTTCCCTCATTGAGAAGTTAAAAACGGTTTGACCACAAAGCAGAGATAGAAATAGAAATAGACTTTATTGTCTTTGTATGTTACACACACAACGAAATTTGGTGTGTGATTAGTAGTGATCATGTTGCCTACCAAGATTTTGTCATAATTTTGCCAGGTGTTGTCAATAACCTTCCAGAGTAATTTAAAGACTTCAGCTTTGGAAAGAAGAGTGCAGAGTCCGACAGCCAAATCGCAATCGACCACTCTCCAGTTGAACACCTGCAACACACAGAAAAATAGAGGTACAATTATTTGAAAATGCCGACTAGCACTCGGTAAATCTGCGACCCCTCTCCCCCGGACTCGGTCGGACGACTGGCCTTGTTCAAAAGGGCCACAGCCACGGCATTCAGGCAGGACGTCGTCCACTTCTGGAGATCGTTCAGGCATATTTTGTATTTGTTGAGCTTGTGGTGGTCATAAAGCTGGGAAACAAACATAAAAAAAAACAAACAAACATTACATTTTCTTTCGTCTCAATTTGCATATAGCTCAGGTCACAATCATTGCATGACTGGTTCATTCATAGCATCGTACCTGTACACTTAGCTTTGTGTCCATTACGTTAGAGGTGACGTGCTGCAGGCAGCTGCCGTACGCGTTGACCAGCTCTCTGAGGGCCAGCTCCAGCTGACTGCACTCCTGCAGCATCTGCAACATGTTGCCCAGGGGACCCAGCAGGGGCTGCAGGTAGTTTGAACCTACACGCGGGCCGGGACGACACTCGAGGTAAACAAAAATTACAATTTTGAAGTTAAAAAAAAAAAAAAGTACTTGAATGCCTACCATCTTCAAATGAGCAGTGAGACAGACAGGAGCAGTCCAGCGGGTATAGTTTGGCATCTGTAAAAAAAAAAAAAAGATTAGATTAGCACATAATCTAATCCAGCAGGAGAGGGCCTAACGTGATGAAATCCTGAACTAAATTTGTAAATCTGAGCACTCTCTTACCTTGAGAAATTGGCAGCAGGCAGTTGGTAATTTCATACTGGACCGGGAGCACGGACAACGGGTCCAGCACAATGCAATCTTCGTTAAAAATATCCTGGAAACTCCAGTGAGAATATGGATCTTTTTCCGCCTCCACAGTCAAGTCCTGCGACGTAACACGATACAAAGTTATTTCATCATTTATTGGTCACCTGGTTCGAAGGTTTTGCAGACAAAAGTACCCATCCAGAACTAACTGGGCCAGACTAAAGAAAACGCACGCACGCATGCGCACGGGAAAGTCTTGTTCACGGCGGCCAAGACGTTATATCTATATGTATATCTATATACATATATATATATTATGTATAAAAATAAATAAATAAAATACCAACCTTAGCTATAAAGCCATAATTGTCTGATAACTGACACTGGTGATAAACATCCATGGCTATCCGCGTGCACTTGCAAAGCTCCAGACAGTCCAGGAGCAAATCTGTAACAGACATTACACAATTAACCGTGGACGACCTTAGAAACCCAGGCAAACATATCACCGCACCGTGAACATTTCACAGGGCGACACTGTGACAAACCTACTGGTCACCGGACCTACTGAGGAGAACTTCAAACACGGAAGAACGTTTTTCCCCCGAATGAAAAATCCAAGCCTCCAAAGAGGATTATTGATTGATTATTGATCGCTCTTTACCCGAGTGGCACACAGCGATTGCCTGGCAGGCCAGATCGTGGATGACTGCCGGCAAGTCCATGTTTTCGGGAAGCACCATGGGCACATCCGCCTCCAGCATCTGACATAACGTCTTGGCCGCCGTGAACAAGACTTTCCCCGTGCTGGTGTTGCAGTGGTGTTCATACAGCTCACTGAAGAAAGAAACGAAGAAAGAAACGAAAAAAGAGAAAAAAAAAAAAAAAAAACACGCATGAGGTTCAGTTAATCATCCCCCCACTGCATTTATACTCGTGCCAGAGCATTTACACATGCAAACCTGAGGATCTTGAAGGCCTTGTCCACCTTGCCCACTCCCAAAGCTCGCAGGGCCAAGTCCGACCAGAGCTCCTGTTCGGTGCGCTGCAGCTGTCTCCCCAGGCGGCGCAAGCCGGCTTCTGTGGAGATAGTCTTGGTTTTGCCGTCCGGATCATTGGCCACGACTGGAGTTGTCGCGGCCTTCCCCTTCGACGAACCGCGGCCTCGCGTGTTTTGGTAGGCAGTGATGTGATGCTCCTGGATCTGTTTTCTGATGTTTGGGTCCTCATAGTCGGAGGGCGTGAAGAAAACATCGAAATCCTCCTGCAAGGACGAGACAACAGGGCGGCAGTTCAAACACCATCAAAGAACAGATCAAATAATTGGGGGGGGGGGGGGGGAAAAAAAAAAACAGGAAAAAAAACAGTTCTTAACTGAAACTCACCTGTAGGTGGGCGATAGCCTTGAACATGATGAGGTTGCTCTCACTCTCCATGCTTTTCAGGGCATCATCTGTAGAGGATAGAAAATGTGGAATGACTCTCCGGTGTTGGATGCGAACATTTCTAAGATTTCTTTCTGTAATTGCTTTTAAGCTGTGGCTGTGCGTAACGTCAAAGGGTCTTAGTATCTGTGATTTCCTGGGATGCTGTGCTCCCAGTTTGCTGTTTAGAATGGTGTAAATTAAATACTGCACCTTTTATAATTATGTGCAAGTATTTCACAGCCTCCGTCATCACCTGGGCTACGACCATCTGATGCTTCTTGTGCTGTCGGGAGTCAGGCCGAGAGAGAGAGTTCAGACAAAGTGAACAGTATGCTGGAAAAGTATGATCACAGGCATTTTTCGCACAATTCAGATCTTGAGGTGGTAATTGATTCACATCTCACACACTGGTTCACAATAGAAATTACATTTACATCGCAGCAAACCTTTGATTGGAATTCTGCCGTGAATGCGAGCGCCTAAGATGATTCCTCATACCTCGTCGGATATGTGGACTTTGTCCTTCAGCTCCAGCCTGGCCCAGGATGTGAGACGCTCCAAAACCCTTACTGCCTCTGCAGTGGTCAGCCTCTTCAGAACCGTCAGGCATTCTTCAGTCTGCAGGCAGGAAAACAAAAAAAGGATTTCTACCAACATGCCACTCACAGATATGAAATAAAAACATTTGATGGTGATTTCGTTTTCCTGCACCTAATACCACACCTTTCCTCGACTAATCAGCTGAATGAGATACAAGTAATTTATCTGCGAGGTTGGGAGTTTGTACGCTTCCGCCAGTGTCAGGGAGTCTTCTAAAGACATTGGCAAGTCTTGCTTCAGGATGTATCTGATCAGCGTCTGGGGAAGATATACAGGAATCAGAAATAGTAAAGGCAGTCTGATGATCAGAAATTGTCTCATCGTTGATCAGATGGAACCGACCATAATTTGAGTGCTGTTGGAGAGGTTGAAATTACGGATCCCGTAGCCTCTGAGAAGTTTCCTGATTTCCATCAGGCGGTAGCTTTCTTTTAAAAGTTCCTGTCTGTAAACATGACTAATGTTAGGTCATCTTTTTACATGAATGTCCGCCAGTTCAAGGTGAGGAAAATACAAACTGACTTTGGTCCATCCATCCCCAGGTACTGCTGAACCAGTTTTTCCACCACATTACTCCAGGGGACCACAGCCTTCTGCATGATCTCCAGCACGGCATCCACCATGAGCTGAGAGGAAATGCAATAAGTTGAGATTCCCCACCTTCAGGAAGACAACTGTCCTATGTTCACCCTCTCCTGTCAATAACTGCATTTTACGCTGCCGTTATAGCTAGTTTGCTTTTCACTAAAGTATGTCGTGAGCTGTGTGCAAGCGTAGTGTGGCCTACGTCGGTGTCCGCCATGCAGTCCAGTACAGCAACGGCTTTGGCTTCCCATTCTGTGAAGAGCGTTGTGGTCTGAGAGCTGCAGCGCTCCAGCAGATCCTGGTGAAGTCATGAGATTGAGGGGAAAACCAGAGGGCATCATCACGCAGTAGGAACATTAGATGCGAGGCCCCAAGTGGGCTTGGCTGCAGTGGACGTGTACCTTGATATACTGTAGAAGAAGCTCGTCGAACGGAAGCTCGTGCTCCTTGGCGTAGGGCAGGACGCCGTTTTCCACTGTGGCAGGAATCAGCTCCGGAGCCAGCACTTTGTCCAGCATGAAGAAGGCGACACTCCGTATGCTTCCCTGTCACAGTCGCGAAGGAGAACATGTATTTAAATAGGAATGACGACTCTAACTCAAAATAAATACATCCTTATTGGCATAACCTTGGAAACAGATTTATCATTACTGAGCTCTGCACAATTCTGGATAGAGATATTTAAATATACAATTTATTGTAAGCTAAAATCAGATTTGTGAAGGACGCTGAGAGTCCGGTTTAATTACATTGCATCTCTGATTAAAGACAAACCTTTTCAAAGACTGAAAGGGAGAGCCGGCAGTTGTATTTACGATGGAGGTCCAGCAGTTGGCGGAGGTTGGACACCAGGGACTTGAGGTTCCCGATCTCACCTGCGTCATCCTAATAAAAAAGAAAAAAAAATTGATGCAAATGGACCACATCCGTTTATGATAACTACGCTACATTGTAGACTCACTGTGTGAGCACATACAAATAGAGGGTCATGTGGCTAACTTACAGATTTCATCCGTGTCCAAGAGGGCAGTCCGAGCACAGCCAAGTCCAACCCGTTCCGGGGCCAAGCGCTCTGTATCGAGAGGATCCAGTTAATCAAAACAGTTTCCCCCACTTTACTTATTCCTGTTCTTGCGGTAATCGGAATATTTTGGGGCGTTTCTTAGGGCACCAAAACATTTCCTTGTACCTTTTCAGTGAGCTCCATATTCCTGGCTCTCTGCTCTAGCCATCTTGCCAGGATCATCTATGGGTACATACAGACGGGAGTTGTACTGTTGGACACAAATCAACACATGGTGCAGTTGACAGGACTTTCAGGGAATTTCACAGACCTGTCCTGTCGGGAGCACTCTCTTCACAAACGGAACGAATACTGTCCTAAACCAGGGACAGAGGTGTTGGGATGGCACGTCGCCTGGGACGGCACCGAGCACAGCTTCAAGCCTGCTCTCATCGAACTCCGATGCGATTTGTCCCTGTCACAAAACCCAGCAGAGGGAGCACGTCACAATTACACCAACCCCATAATGTCCGGAAGAACGTTTGTTGTGCATTTGATTGATGCAAGAGCTGAACGGATCTATTGTCATCATCCTGCATGACTGATCTACATTATATAATATAAGTGATTTGCACATTCTGTCTGTGGAAATGTTACCTCATATCTGAGCCACAGGAGCTGCGCGCCCTTCATGTCTCCCTCTCTTAGATGCACAAGAATGTCCCCGAAATTGTCAGTGCTGTTCAGAAACTCAATCCAGGCAATGCCACTTTGGATGACAAAGAATTGCGTAAATGCACAGAATGGACCAACCGCACCGTGAACATTTCACAGGGCGACACTGTGACAAACCTACTGGTCACCGGACCTACTTGAAATGGTCGTGGCTGTACAGGCTACAGAAGGTCGCGAGTCTGACCAAGGCCTCTTGGATCTGCAAGGAGGAGTATCGCGTGGCGGCGTGGTTCAGCATCTTCTCTGCTGTGTCAAAAGTCGGCCACGGAGCTTTGAGACAGTATTCCACCACATACTGCTCATCCTAGGGAAAAGAAGAAAAAAAGTATATACAGCATTACAAGTAAGGGGTTGATAATTGAGACGAATTGTGATTTGCAATGGCTTTATCAGCGCCAGGGGACAGAAAATGTTGATTCAATTAAATACTGGAATGGTTAGATAACAGCATTTTTACACTCACCGAGATATTCATCAGGTTGTTTTTCGCCTCATCCACAAGCTCGGACCACACATCCTGTCCATATCCACCCACAGATGCCGAGGCCAGCTGCTCCAGCACAAAGTCGA
Organism: Colistium nudipinnis; assembly: GCA_016785305.1. Taxonomy (NCBI): domain Eukaryota; kingdom Metazoa; phylum Chordata; class Actinopteri; order Pleuronectiformes; family Rhombosoleidae; genus Colistium; species Colistium nudipinnis. The sequence goes on from JAFBJU010000145.1 coordinate 914,276, forward strand.
GCTTCACCTTGTAAACAAGCTGAACAAAAACAAGACCGTTAACTGTGTCTGGCCCGGATTCGGGTCGTAAATTCCCACCATTCATTAGTAACTGTGCTACTTCTTAACATATTTATCTACATACTTGTCTGGTCAAATAGTTAACATTTTTGATTCTACTCTCTGCTGAAGCCAAATGACAAAAAGTATTTCCCAAAACAGTGGCATGGAAAATTCTTTACAAAGACGAGCACACACCACCGACCTCTAAATCCAGCTCAAATGCAATGGCGAACTTTTCGGCCTCTTCAAACATGCGTTTGTGAAGAAGTCTGCTAAGTCTGGGAATAAAAGAGCAGCACATCAGGTTACACATCACATCTCAGATGAAGGTGGCACATCGTAGAAAAGTTTCCTGTATTAAAATAAGGTACCTGTTTTCAGGCAAAGCCTCTGTGAAGCATCTGACAACAACAGACGATACAGCCTCTCGTTCAGAACTGGAATAAGGCAAAGTAAAAAAAGAAAAAAAGAAGAAAGTATTAGACATTCACCTCGAGCAAAACAGTTATGGCTTAACATTAAAATGATAGAAAACATGCCCTTACCTTTCTGGGTCCTGACAAATCCCCTCGACTAAATAAATGGTGTCCTGAAATTAAAGGGCCAAACAATTGACTCAGCTATTTGGCCATTTTAACACCTAGAAACATCCTAAGCAAAAATACATATCACATTATAATGAGTGGTTATTTTTACCATGTTTATTTGTGTATGAACAAGACAAGAGACTGAAGAGACATCCAGAGAATAGCAAATAGTCATGGAGGGCAGAAGTCGTATTTGCAGGGAGTTGATCTAAAAAAAACAAAAAACATTAAGTTCAAAAGACGTGATGAGGTGATCAATCTTTTACTTTCTTCAAAAGCAGTTTCACCAGTACCTGACTGCTGTCTTGCTTTGTCAGAGCAATCATCTTCATGCTGCCCTTATCTTGGCTGTAATATACAAAATATTATTTGACCTTTTTCTCATTATTAAAAAAATAACACACAGCATGAAGTCAAACACTGATACATACGCCACCATGGAGGCAGAGCCACATTCTGTGGTGAGTTCAAAGTCATGAAGGGCGAGATCTGGCCAACAGTGAATCATGGTGAGGAAATGAAGGTCCCAAAGACTAAGGATGTCCTTGAGACAAAACAAAATGCAAGTAGTTCAAATGTAAACTACAAATACTTTAGGGGAGGATAATACTGCACTGGTAAATCAAATATGCCATGGGGGGGATACCACTGAACTCACCTCAGTGTCAAGAATGTACAACAGATTTTCCACCACCACTATCTTCTTCACACCTTTGAAAGAAACATAAGGAGAATATACATAGCTATGAGCCTATACATACATACATCACTTGTTGATTCCAGTAGTCCAATATGTAATCGGTGGTAAAATTCAGCATCTCCACAGATTGACCATCTATAAATGAAAAGCTTACCTGGAATTAAGTTATTGTTCACAGATTGAGCGAGGCACATCTTGGCCTGGCGCGAGTCCATCATCCAGTGAGTCAAAACATGTTCTTCTTTCCCCTGTTAATGATAATTATATTTAATACCACTCATTTGTTTGTTGTCCCTCTGCAGTGGGACTGTTTCCAACGATCAGAAACTTGCCCTTTGAGAAGGTAGATGCAAGTAGTATATTAACGCTTTATTTACAGTAAACATATCAAACTTGCTGCATGTGCTTGGTTTATTAGGCACTGAAATAGACTACAATTCAATGTGAAATTAAATGCAGAACAACGGTGACAAAGTTTGTATGTAATGCAACGAACATGTGAAATTGGCCACATTTAATTAAATGTAGCTATAATTATTTGATGTTTCACAGCCCATAAGTGGAGTGTGTTATCTTTAGTAAATGGATATGCTTTCATTGACATGTAACCAATGTATTCTATCTGCAAGTTGTAAATAAATTAACAAAACTTCACACTGACCCCAATCACTAAGTGTAATTCATGGCCCAGCGTGAACATTGCTGCTGTGTTGCAGCCCTCATCATGGAAATCCTTAGTGGAGCAGAAGCCTATCTTGATGAGAGACTGAAGCTGAATTAAGGAAAAAAAAAAAAAAAAAAAAAGTTATTTCTTTGCGGATTACAAAATAAATAAAAAATACATGCAAAATAAATTGCAGTAACTTACCTCTTTCAAAGCTCCCAAATCCATTTTTTCAATAGCTGGGAAAAGAATAGGAATGTGTATTCATTAGGTAAAAAACAAAGCTCCACCAACACTTTAAATCATCTGTAAATCATATTACCTGTCTCGATCTTTGCCAAAGCAAGGTTTGTAATGTGGAAAAATCCATCCTCGATGAGAAGGAACACGTGGTACATCCCTGCCAACCAGATACACACCACTCATGATTCAAGTAACAAAAAAAAGACTTAAATTGTAAAATAGCTGGATGTTAAATGTTCTTTTTCTAAATTTTTCCAGCACACAATGCACTTTCATTACTAACGAAGGAATCCAAACATAAATTTCACCTTTGGATGCTTTGTCCTCTTCCACGATGAGATAACGATACGTTTTCTTGTCTGCATTGGAGGGTTTCTCTACCAAAGCCTACAGGCCCGCAAAAAACGGCAGAAAAGGCACAAAAAGGTAAACATATGCCTGGCAGAGTAATCACAGAAAATGAGGCAGTTGTCAGGACTACTACCGCTCTTACTAACGCATGATGATTCTTCAACTGTTAGATATAATGGGTACCTAACAACGTATGGTCTCGTGTGAATCTTGCTCTCTAATGTCTAATTACAAAAGTGGCTCAATCACTCATACCCTGGTGAGAAGGATTCTCTTTTGTGGCACATAGATCAAATGAAGGTTTCCATTTCTCTCGCAAACCACCAGAAACTGTCCTTCCAGGCACACATCGATAGCGTCCACATCCGTTTCTGGAAAGAAAAATGCAATCGCCAGAGGTTACTGCGCCAGGTCAAGCAGACGTAGTGAAATCTGACATGTGTCTGAACTTTACAGCCTCCTCCAACTGACTACGTTTTTTTTTTTTTTTCTTCTTCAGACGGGGTCTGCAAAAGAACAGAAAGCTCATCAAGAGAAAGCAGTGTCCGGTATCCCATTTGAACAAATTCGCGGACCTGCCGGTTTGGATCGGCCATCTCAACGGATACGGAGGGGCAGACATTTGGCAGATGGTAAAAACAAATAAATACGCGTGAACATGCGACGGGGGAGATGGAACAAATCATCCGCATACCAAAGTGAAGGAGCAGCAGGATGGTCTGATAGCTCTGGTCGAACAGGACCACCGTCTTGTCAGCGACAACGATGCTCCAGTTGGCTCCGCCGGAGGAGGAGAGACGAGGATCTGCCTGCACCTGCGAGAGCACCAGCATCCCCACCCCGCCACAGGTCAGTGATGCCTGGGGCTAACAGGACCCGGGCACCGTCAGTGCGTTACACCGAGACTACAGTAGGTTACCTGATTTGCGGTGGAGATTCGGACCAGCGTGTCCAGTTGATACAAGCCGCTGCCGCTCTCCTCCCCGGACACACTGCCCAGGCACCGCACCGAGGTCGTGTCCTCGTTGGTCAGAAGCTCCACGTCGCCCCACGTCGCCATTTCGCGGAGCTAAACCACACACAACCAACGATTTTTTTTTGTTTTCGTTTTAATATCGACGTCAACACTGCGCAGCGCCAGTTGTTCAACGTCTTGTAGTTGGAATACACTAAAGCGGCTAGCTAGGTTAGCATTATCGACGTCGGGTTCGTTTTCACGTCGAATGCGATGACAACATACATGTTTAAGAGGGACTGCTAGAGTTTTTTGACTGACGACAGACTGAAAGGTTCAGGTTTAACGGCAAAAATGGGGACTCACCGCTGAAACAAACAGATCTCCGTAACGCACCCAGTCGAAACAACTCTGCGTTAATAGCTTTGTATTTGGCGGGTTGCTGTCAGTGTCAAAGGGAATTTTGCCCTGAGTTTTACCTCCCAGACACAGCTTCCGTCTTGGGCTCCTTACAGTGTCCGCTTTTTCTCAAATGGATTCCCAGCATTAAACAGTGTTTGGTAAACACCGAACATAGCCTGTAGTTTTAAAGCATTCATAATCTATTTAAATCGAGCTTGTATTATTCACAAGGCTGGTTTTGACTGTACACCGCGTGGACGTACTGACATCCTGACAGGATTTATTTCGGGCACATTTAATCTAAATTGTTCACCGTGGGCGGTGCGTCTTATGGCGTTGCCAGGTTGGATACATTTCCGTTTTCAACGGTGACGTTCGTTTCATTCAACGGTAATTATATTTTTCATAATACTGACGCAATGAGAGGAATTCATTATTCCGTGGCTGTATTCAAATATTAGCGTCATTCATCTAATTTTTTAACGTTTAACAGTCACTACCCACAGTAGTACATCTGAAAATAACGTAAACCGTAAAAGTTATACTGTGCGTATAATTGATGATACTTTGTTAAATCTAATTCTATATTTAAATGTATTCATTTCACTTTACTTTTCATTTGCTTTACTTTCTATCTCTGTCTAACTTGCTTCGCTATGGGGTCAACAACTCCCTTTCTTAGTTCAACGAATGTTGGATTCACCTTCGACGTAAAAAGAACTGGCAACCCAGATGAAAGCAGCTGAGCCACACATCGGCTGTTAGCTTCCCGTCCGTCCGTGTTCGTGTGTTCAAATCAAGAAAACCACGGCGTTCCATTTACGCTGGGCTTCAGCATTATGTCGGTAAGAACCTGCTTGTACCCGTGATCAAGAAACGTGTGAATGCAGTGCAATCTAAGTGCCGTACCAATGAGTGTGCAGTGTACTTCAGAAAACATTCTTTTTTTAAAGATGGCGTTTAGCATTAGTTAGCTAAGCAACCTAGCTAAGGCTTAACTGCTTTTGGGAGCATGAATGACGATCGTCGTGGATTTGGCTATTCTATACAGCACTTTGGCCCGATTATTTATTTTGGCCGATGGCATCACTAATATAATTGTTTGTTTATATAAATAGAGGCTCTTTAATTCAGTCAAAGGCGTATTTCGATGTAGCGCACAGTTAATAACGGCTAGGTACTCAAACGAGTAAACAATGTGAGGACCCGTGTGAGATGTTCCTTGAATACAGTGTTTGCATGGTAAACAAACTCGTCCATTACCTAATTTATACCAATATGTCGCCCGATTTAAATCTACGATTTGAGCGATTTAACAAGATGATCGGTGAACATCATAGGCATTTTCTACTGAGCTGAAAAGCGAGGATCGTTCCTGTGCGAAAGACAATAAAGACAGCGTGGATAAAATATGCCAAGGATTGTCTTGATGTAAATTGATGTTTTACAACGCGATCTTGTACTAGGTGATGATGGCTCATTTAAAGAAATGGTTCCACCCTTTGGAATTGTATACAACTAGGACTTCACAGAGAATACTGCACCACACTGATTTGTTGCTGTTTTTTGTTTTTTTTTCTTTTTCGCATTTTTATTCCAGGCAAGTGATGACTCCGTCGACTTGAACAAACGGGCTTCCCCAGTTCATCACAGAAAAAAACACAGCATGGACTCATCGAGGTCCCCCAGAAGCTTCAAACACCGCCACTCGCGGTCTAGGTCACGCTCCAAAGACAGAAAACGTTCGTATTAAATAATACCCAGACAACACAGAAAATGCGAGGGGAAAAATTGGATCTACGTTGGCTTATTGGTATAAATATGCTTTTTTCCCCCCCCCAGGTGACAGAAAACACAGACGAAGTCGCAGCAGGAGCAAAGAGGTAATTGATAAGCTAACTTCTATGAGTAGAATGACGTTTATATTTAAAGGCCTTATGTCATAGTCCTTGTTAGTTTTAGGTCAAGGTGAGTATGTTTGATGTGTTAAAATAAGACATAGATTGGGTTTATCAACAGGGAAGCTGTCTTTTTTTTTATTTTTTTTTATAAACCCTCCCTGTGTAGACATGTATCGAAGGAAGCTTTCACCCTTGGATATTTGTCATTATTTAACCATATTTTATGGTGAAAAGTAGATTTTTTTTTTGATTTTTGTCACATCCTGTGTGGAGATCACATGATAACATTTCTACAATAAATCATACTCAGCGTGCTAATGCACGAAGAGACGCAACAGAAGACCCTCCTGACATAGCAAAATAATATGTCTACTACTGGGACAGGTAACTATCTGCCATTCAAACTCCTATTTGTCTCACACTGTTAATAGAAAGAAAAAGAAAAAAATGGGATTAACTCTTGCATCTCTTACAGCTAGAGATGGGCATAATTCATCATGCATTGTCAAACTTAGTCCCCCCCCCCCCCCGCCCCTCCCTCCCTCTCTCTGACTCAGAGGTTAAGGTTTGCGTTTCCACTATTAAAAAGATGCCCCAGAGGTTCCAAGTGTTGACGGTTTGATTAATTTCGACGATGACATTGAAATCCTGCGTTCCAATTTGCGTCACAAAAACGTCCACAGTTGCCATACGTTAGGAAAGTGGATTTGAAACGACATGTCGTTGTGGTGGTTGTTGTTGTTGGGTTTTTTTTCAGCTTCTCAAAATATATTACATACCTTCTGCTCTAAGCCATGGTACTAACTCTTTTTGTTGCACTATTTTCCTGAAAGAGACAACTTCTTCTTAAAACAGGCACGAAAGAGGGACTCCGAGAAGCCATCGAAATCCCACAGAAAAACGGACGAGCACCAAGAGCAAGAGAGACTCGCGGCGGAGAACGGAGAGGAGCGCTCCAGGCGCAAAGACAGGAGGCCCTCCAAAGGCCGGAGTTTGTCCAGGTCCCACTCCAGGGAGAGGTCAGTCGGCTGCACACAAGCGGTGGAAGCGGCGCATGAACAGTATTTGTAATGACACAAAAGAAATGTGTTTTTTTTTTGTTTTTTTGTAATCTCGGTATAGCTGTAGGAACTAGCGGCAGCCCATCTCCCCAACATTTCCCAGTGTTTCTTCCGACTTTCAGGCGACACCACAGTAAAAGCAAAGACAAGCGGCGCTCGCGGTCACGCAGCCGGGACAGGAAGAAGAAGGCGAGGTCTCGCTCGGGGTCAAGAACCAAACACCATCGTCACAGCAGAAGTCGCAGCAAGAGCAGGTGGGCTTCGTTGAAATGACCATATCCACACACAAACAATGGGCGGGGGTTTTTTTTTTTCTCTCTCTCTCTCTCTTAACTAAGTTTAAGTAAAAATTAATTGTAATTAATTTGATTTTCGGGGGAACCGTCCCGCTGCATCACCGCCACCAGCTAAATCTCCATCTGTGGTTCAGGGCTCATTTTTCTCCACCGCCACTGCTCATTTTGTGTTCGGAGGCGCCGTGCCTGGGCACCCCAAATCTACAGGGTGGCCACAAAAGCAGCACCTGCCTTGAGGGCCAAACTGTGGACTGATTGCATATTCCAAAGGCTCTCGCTTAGTTTGTTCATTGAATGATTGGGCTTGCTCCACCAGGGAGCGAAAGAAACGCGGCGAAAAAGTGCACGGAAAGGGCCGAAGCGGGTCCGCCAACCCGCCTGTCTTCCGCGGCCGAAACGCAGCTATGGATGCACAAGAGGCCCTGGCCAGAAGGTAAGGCAACGGCTCTCGGGGCGTTTACAACGTAGGCGACCGGTGCCCCTCGTTTTTTTTTTTTCATATTAGTCTAAGGTCGTCGCCAAGCAGTGATAACATTACCGAATCCAAAGGGGGGGGAGAACGAATGCTCATCTATGGCTCTAGAAAGCGTGACATTTGAGTTATTCAAATAAAGGTTTCTGAGATCTGGTCGCTAGGGTTAGGGTCGTCAGACTTGTCGTCTAGGTTGCAAGTGTAGAAACACGCATTTAGAGTGGTAGGAGAGCGAAGAGAAAGAAAGATTCGATAGGTGGAGGGCGGGGGGGGGGCGATGTCTGGCCAGGAACTCTGCAGCACATAGCTCTCCCCCTCTTGAGTATTTTATTGTCCCCTGTTCCATTTTTTTTAAGGCGGGGGGGGGGGAATCGTCATTATGCCAGTGTGTCCTTATTTCGTTTACAGGTTTCAATCCACACTTTATCGACATGAAATGATTTCGCTCTTTTTTTTCTTCCCTTCCAGGCTGGAGAGAGCAAAGAAACTGCAGGAGCAGAAAGAGAAGGAGATGTTGGAGAAGCAGCAGCAGCAGCAGCAGCAGGAGGAGGTCGTCGCAGGTGAGACATGCACACCGAGTCGGAAACGTGTGGAGGAAGTAAAAGTCAATTCTTCGTTTACGCTGCCCTGTTTTTTTTGCTTCCAGTGACCGCCCCGGTTGTCGCTGCCGCCGCCGCCACCACCCCCGTCGCGGCCGTCGTCTCCGGCCCCGCCCTCAACGTGGCGGCCCTCCTGGCGGCGGGCACGCAGGTCACGCCGCAGATCGCCATGGCGGCTCAGATGGCGGCCCTTCAAGCCAAGACGCTGGCCGAGACGGGCATCGCCGTGCCCAGCTACTACAACCCGTCCGCCGTGAACCCCATGAAGTTTGCGGAGCAGGAGAAAAAGAGAAAGAAGCTCTGGCAGGGAAAGAAGGAGGGGGTGAGCTTTTTCCATTCGGGTTGTCACTTTCTTGTCGCACTCCCTGGCTTTGTCCCAGCGGGCAAATATACAGTGCAATATGTAAACAATTTTAAACATTATTTCTTTCCAAATTTAAGGACAAGTCCCAGACAGCCGAGTTGTGGGAGAAGCTGAACTTTGGAAACAAGGACCAAAATAATAAATTCCGCAAACTAATGGGCATCAAAGTAAGTACAATGGCGGCAATTCCTGAAACCCCATTGGGTTTGACGTTTCCGTTCAATGCCAAACGCCTAACTCCTCCTTCGCCCCGTCTACAACAGGACGAGGAGGAAGCCGAAGCGTCTAAACCAATCAGCGACGACGATTTGAGGACCCTTCAGAAGCAGGAGGAGATGTTCAGGAACTTGGACGTTCAGTACGAGATGGCCCGCTCTCAGACGCACACCCAGAGGGGAATGGGCCTCGGCTTCTCGTCCTCGTTCTCGCGCGGCATGGACTCCCTGTAGTGCCGACCGGCGTCGGTGTCACTCTGTCTGTGTACCATCGCGTAGGACTACCGTTTCATCGCTCGCTCTCAAGCTCGCATGGATGTTGCTCTGAATCTGTAATTTATTTATAGACAAACATCTCACTTCACGGAACATTGCTAGGATGTAAATAACCCAAACGCCGAGTCGGCCTCGGCCACGAATCTGCACATCGTTGTAAAAGGAAACGGGTCGGCTTGACGGACTGACGCCGGTTAACATTTAGATTTTTTTTTTTTTTTCTCCCCCTCGAATGATGTTATAGCTTTTTTTTAAAAAAAAAACAACGGAACTATATATTGATACGTGATTGTTGAACATGAACTGAATCTGTGGCTCAAGCGAACACCGTTTACATCCATCGAGGTAATCGCGTCCGAGTTCCATGTCCCGTGCTTTCATTTCTGACTGACTTGAGAAAAAAGCGAAACGGTGGGCCGCGTCTCGATGGATTGCCCTCGACGAAGAGCAATGGCGTACTTCAAATACTCTTGAAATAAATTAGTTTTGTGTTGACTGAGGTATGTCCCCTCGAATCATTCTGTCTCCTCTTGATATGCAAGCGCGTGCGGGTTAGCGCCGGTGATAATGGGGATAATAATAATAATAATGTCATATTAACAGTAACAATATCAAAATCATAGTTCACGTCGATATTTTGCCATCCTTTATAATTGCAACATCAGTCAGTCAAACGGATGTCAAATAAATAACGAAAGACTCGCTACAGCGTACGTTTGCAAAAACAATAGACAAAAAGAAGAAAAAAAAAAAGTATCGAAACGCTTCGTCACAGGAAAGTTGACGGACCATTGACTAGGCAGCCAGCCTAAGGCGGCAAAGGCCTGGCAGAGGTCGCCTTTACTTACATATGAGACTAGAGTACAGCACATGGGCCACGCCGGTGATGAGGTTGTGGTTGGCAAACTCGAGGATGAGGAGCAGGATCGGCGATTCGCTGTGCCTCGTCTCCTGCGTGGACTCGTCGCTCAGCCCCATCCAGTGCAGCAGGAGGGTCCGCATGGCTTCCGGGAACAGTTCGGCGGCGAGCTCCTCCGCGGGGGGCAAGTCGCTGATCCGCTCAATATGCTGCACCTTAAAGCCCTCCACCTTCTGACTGATGCTGCCGTTGGCTGCGTGGAACTGCTGGCCCAGCCACCGCGCCACGCAGCGGAGCAGGGGGCTTGAATACACGGCGCCCCAGTCCTTGGCCCTCAGCAGGCCCGAAACCACCTCCGCCACGTCCCTTTCTTCTAGACCCCCGGCGATGTACTGCTCAACGGTCCTCAGGAGCGCCGAGGCGCTCCTCAGTTTTTCCGTGTGGCCTCGAGGGTCCGAGGAGAGCTCGTCCTCCAAGCGGCGCAGTGTCCGCATCGCCCTGGGTAACAGCAGCTCCGCAGTTGGCCAGCTCTCCCCGGGAAAGGAGCAATAATCGTGGTCGGCCGACGCGCCCCCGGTGTCCCCGTCGCCCCCGCCGCACACGTCCACCGACTCCCTGCCAACATGGCAAGGCTGAGGTTGGGACATGTCATTTGTGGACCCCGGTGCGTGCACACGGCGGGATGATGCCACAAAGTCCAGCTGCCTACTCAGGCTGTAAGTCATTTTCAGAGGGCTGTCATTAATCTGCGATTTCCACACAGCCTGCAAAGAGAAGGCCAGCGCATATCAAGAGAACATTTGAGGGTCTTTCTAAGAAAGAAAAAAACAAACAACAAAGCAGCCATGCAGAGACATGTACCTGGAAGTTCTCCAGCACAGCGAGCTGCTCTTGCTTACTGTACATTTCAAAAGCAACGCGGAACAGTCCCTGAATGCTGTAGAACCAAAGGCTGTTGTTCGACGTGGGCACCTTCAAGCCATGGAATCTGAAAGCTGCCAAACACCAGGTCAATCAATGTCGTGTTGTCTCCCGCCTCCACCCCCCCCTTTGTTTGTGTGTGTGTGTGCATTTTACCCGAGGAAAAATGCAGCTTCGTAGCCAGTCCTTTCTTTGCAAACTTGGCGTGGTACCTGGGATGGTTCTCTGTGCGGATGTCAGTGCTGGAGAAGATGTCCGCACCTAAATAGAGAGGAATCACGGCTCCCTGAAACACAGATGATCAACCGTGATGCCTCTTCTTCCAGTAATAATAGGGGAGACATGGACGTGTAAGGGGCTTTTCAAATTGAAAAAAACGTTGTATAATATGACTGTTGGTGTAAATAGGAATACATTTTAATGTTCGACATAAAGTCAGCTAAACATATCCGTTTTATTTTGATTGCTTGAGAAACCGAGTTTAAAACAGTGAGTGACACACAGACTTCATCCTGACTTTGGGAGAAAATAAACGGTCTTCTGTGGAAGTTGTGGAAGTAGTGCAGCACATCATCAACATCACTAGCAAGTTCGACACGAGCAGTACAGCCTATATGCAATACAATTAAAGTGGCTTATGTGGGTTTAAAATGTGTTCTGGAATGACAGTGGACTCTAGGCCTGTCCTTTAAGCGAAACGCCCTATTTTAAACGTGACCCTGTGCTTGTAATAACGGGCTGTGCCAGGCACAGGCTCGTGTGTGTGTTACCACTCCGAAACGCTAGAGGGCAGTGTTATCTCAGGTGGCGCTTTACTTCCGGTGTTCTGGATTAACTGGGGATCCTGTTTACTGGTTTAGCATTTCCTGTCTGTGAAGTGTGGTGACATTAAGAAGACTTCGCCGAAAAATATAAACACCACTAATTAATGTCCACTTACCTCCGACCCAATACACGTTAGGTAACATACAATACGGAGCCTGCTGTCGAAACATACACCAAAAATTCGTACAAAACATCTTCATCTTGCTGACCAGTTAGACCCTGACAGTGTTTCAGGAAACATGTATGCATTCTGCTTGTGCTTGGAATACGTGCTCTTTCTCTACCTAGTTAGATACCCGTGTGTATGAATTCACACTATTTGTAAGAATAAACACCTGCTCTGCTGCACGGGCGACTGACACACCGTGAACCAGGCTCAGTTTGACCTAAGGAAATGTTTTGTCCGTGATGTTTGTGTTTATGAAGTCTTCATATATGTCACAAAAACGATGATGTGCAGCACAGAAACCGAAATCGCAAAACCAGTTCAAACGTTCCAACGACATGCAATGGAACACCTCCTGTGTAACCACATAACAATCCGGGTGTGTACAATTGTGTCGTCCAGAAAGAAGAGTGTATAACTACATGACAACAACAAATCTACAATTTTCGTTGGTGCTGAGAGCAAAGTATCCATGTGTGTAGTTTACACTCACCTTGTGGGGACACTCTGTCAGACTGAAGGAGTTCAGATTCTCCAAGTAGATGAAGCGGATTTTTATTGAGCCTCCGTCCCAATGCGGCAGAGTTAGGTGGATGCTTGACATTGCTGGACGCACACAATGCTTCTCATCAATTCACACCCGCGACTGTTTAAACAGGGCGAAAGTGGAGTAAAACGGCAGCAGCAGAGATATATATTTACAAACATAAAACATGTGTACAATTATGTGTCTATGGGCAAGCTGAAACGGACTCAGAGTTGGCGACAGAAATGGTTATTATTGGCCCTCGACACCGTCTTGTAGGTGAAAAGAAGCAGCCCTTTCACACAATAATATTGTAAGCACTTTTTTTAAAATCTCAATCGGCAAGTACTGTACCACAATTAATTTAACATTACCACCATGTTTTACAATTGTGTGGATGCAGTGTGCATTTTTCTTTGGGTCAAAACCATTCCATACTCACAACACATCAAATGTTGCGTCCTTCCAACCATTTAAATTCGGCTCCTTCAGCAACGCTGACTGGGAAATCTAGGTATCCGTGAATTTCTGAGTCGCCCGACTTGTATTGTATAAGCCGTTTTACTTAACCAAAGTTAGGTTTACGTATAAGTGTACGCATTCAATTTACTGTCGTTTTCTGCGCCTAACCTGTAGTACAAGGCTGTGGGCGAAAAATACGTTCCACATAGTCTCCCAATCGTGTCTTCGTTTACTCAGCATGTGACGCACCGGGAACCAATGAACACGAAGATTGTTCGCTGCGTTTGCTGAACTCCAATCCAACCTCGCAGTGCTGCGTAAACGGTAAAAATGGCCGAAGTGGATTTCGGGGACAGCGAGCTCTTTCAGCAGGTTGACGAGCCCGCGCCGCCGCTCGCGACACACCTTCGCTTCACGGAGGATGAGGGGGAGCAGGAGGAGGAGGAGGAGAGCCAGCTCCGGAGCAGGCTGGAGGAGTGCGACGACTCCATCGAGAGACTCACAGAGGAGAATATCCTTCACATCACATCCGTGCGCTTGCATTGTGGACGTAGCCTTAGCCTGTGTGCTAGCACGGCCAGCCCGGGGTGTCTGTTGGTCTGTCTGTCTCTCTGTGTGTTTGTGTGTATGTGTGACCAAGAGAGAAAATGCATGACGTCATCTATTCTACTCTATGTCCTTAACTCGCGGAGCACATAAGGTCCTGAGGAGGAGACTGAAGTCCCTGACACGGCCCAGGTATAGCGCTGACAGCCGCTAACGTGCACCGCACAATACACCAATCTGTCCTTCCACTAATCATGTCCCCCTGAATCTACAGTGGAATCACCATTGGAGATGCCAACACGGACGGGCCGCTTCTTCAGATCCTCTACGCAAACAACAACATTTCAAAGTGAGCAATCTTTTCCCGTAATGTACACTTTCCATTTTTGCGATTTTCATAGTACATTTGGCCCTTTCTGCGTGGGCTATGAAGTTTTACGGATTGGAGTATTTTGATTGTTATTTAAAAAAAAGAAAAGAAAAAGCATCTGTTGTAGAAGAGTTTGATGTGGGCGTCTATGTTAGATTTAATATGATGATCAATAAGATAACAATAGTTTATTGGTTTGCTGTGATACCAGTGTCTGGAAGTAACAATAATTGGACAGTATGTTAATGTCCTTTGTGTCATTGATGGGCTCGAGGTCAGAACTCTGGCGTTAAAGTTGTGGTAATAAAAAAACACATTCATATCTCCCCTTTAGGCAGTGTCGTCAAGAGATAGAAGATTGCATCTGCAGTGTGATTCTGAGGCACCAGAATCCAGGCCACGAAAATAACAAATCCTCAATTCAGATAAAACCCCAGGTATTTATCTAGAATGTATTTGACTTTCATGTAATATCCATATGGTTGTGACATTTGAGGGGAATCATCTCCCACTCTCTCTGAAGAATTCAGCATTTGCTTTGGACGAAGATCCACAGAAGTCGCCCTCTAGCAGTGTAAGAAAAACGTTAGAAGCCTTTAAAGTGAGTATTTACTGGTATTTCTCACTGGTTGTTTCTCAGCTCTTTACAAGCGGCAATATATCATGAACTATTTCCTTATTTGTTTTGTCCTAGGTGGTTGGAAATGTCCAATATTTCAGTACGTTCAGTGTTGATAAAATTGGACAGCCTCTGGTCAAGGAAAACCTGACCGATGGATGGGACATTCCGACGTATCTTTAAGAGGGATAAATTAGGATCGTGTCAAACATTCACCGACTTTATTTGTTCCTTTCAGTTGACTTCATCTAGGGAGAAGAATCTTTTAATTAAGTGGTCTTGATTTTAAAATGTTTTAATTTGAATGCATGTTCTCGTCTTAAAATGGACAGGACTTAAGCAGGCAGGCTCATTTGGTAGGATTTCATTACAGTGTGGGCATTATCATTTCCTGAATTATTGCAAAGCTACCAGCAGGTTTTTAACCAAGTTGTTGGAACAGATGGACAGGAAATCGAAATGAAAGATAAAAGGTATGATTGGGATTAATAATAGAAGCTCTATTTAGTTCCCATGTTCTGTTTATGACTTGCTTTGTCTAATGGCCCGTATGGGATTATATGCTATAATGGGTCCATTACTGATCTGTTCCTTCTAGACCCAAGTCCATGTGTTTCAACTGCGGTTGTAGCGGTCATCAGCTGAGAGATTGTCCGAAGGCAAGAACAATTCCTGAGCGCTTTACCAACGATTCATTATTATAATTTAAACCCAGTCAGAACCCGATTAACTACATTGTCATATTTTCACCCCCATAGCCTAAAGACATGGCCGTGATTAATGAAAGAAGAAAGGAGTTCAATCAAAACAACCAGGGCACACCGGGTAACCAACGTTACCACGCTGATCAAGTGGAGGAGCGGTTCGCTAAATACAAGCCTGGAGTCATGAGGCAGGACTGATACTTTGTACAGAACGTCATGCACTGTCTGTTATGTGAAAGTTCAACTTGACGTTTTACTATTTTTCACTGCGTTGTGCACTTAAAACAGCGAGGAGCTGTTGACGGCACTCGGAATTGAAAGCAACACCCTGCCTCCTCTGATTTATCGCATGAGGCAGCTAGGCTACCCACCGGGTTGGCTCAAAGAGGCAGAACTGGAAAACTCGGGCTTGGCCCTCTATGATGGAAATGGTACGTTTTTTAATGGATCTGAAAACTGTGCTTCTCCACTGACCACATTTGGGCAAAAGGCAAAGATGTTCCTGAAATGAACTTAATCTGTCTTTTTCTTCCTCTTTTTGCAGCTTCAAATAATGGCAATACAACCGAGAGCAGCAATCCACCTAACATCTCTTATGATGTGTCCAAGCTGGTAGATTTCCCAGGCTTTAATATACCTGCGTCTGATAAAATGAAAGATGTAAGTCCTCGAGCACTTTTATTATTGTTCTTAACCAATTATTTATGCGTTCATATAATGGAGGTTTCAATGCATTTTGGTGTTTTTTTTTTTGTTTTTTTTAATCTCGTTTCTTACACTTTCCTAATGTTTCTCTGTCCTCCAGGAGTTCCAGCATTACGGTTCCATTCCAATGCAGAACAACCACATGAAGCATAACTACGCAGCCTACCTGTCCAACAACTTCCCCGCGGTAATTAAAGTCGCTTCGCGGTCGGGTGTAGCCTCTCAAAACAAGCGGGCCACACCTCCCTCGTGGATTCCTGAAACAACACCTACCTATTTGACAATCTGGCAAACTTCCCCAAACATTATTGAAACTGCATGCCAGCACTTATTCAAATGGGATAAAAATGGAAACCCTTTTATCAGAATTAGGGTGTGTGGTGACCGCGTGGTCTCATTTCGCGTGTCATTCTTCCTCGCCTACAGCCTGGTGCGCCCTGCTACAAGAGGCGCCATGAATCGGACTCATCTCCACAGCAAAGGAAGAAGAATAGGTCCAGTCCTGATCACAACTCTAGCAGGAGCTCAGACATGGATATTGAATCGGGTAACTACGTCAGTGACTTTTCTCAGCATGCATGTAAGGAGCCTTAAATGTAGCGAACACAACTTGTTTAAACTGAGTTGTATTATTCGTGTGCTCTTGTGACTTGAAACCCAAAGTACTGTTATAAGAGGGAAAACTGCTGTAATGCCGATGATGATCAAATGATGTTCAAAGTAGTTTAACATTTTTTTGATTTGATCCATCTCCTCTCCCAGACCCAGGAACACCTTATCAGAATAATTTGCCACGTGAGTTCCATTTCCAACCACCACGGCCCCCTGGCTCTCCCTGCTTCAGTTCACCGCCCCCTTTGCCCCACGGAACCCCTCCAGCTACACCCACGCCCCCGCCTCTCCCGAAAGGTACGCCCCCTCCCACACCCAAAAACGGCTCTCCAGCTCTGCGCGGGCAGAGATGGGTAGTAACGGACGAGACCGTGGAGGGGACGGACGATGAACTGACACTGGAGGAGCTGGAGGAGCAGCAGAGGTTGATTTGGGCGGCTCTCGAAAACGCAGACACCACCACAAATAGTGACAGTGAGACCCCTGCAATGGGTACACCTGTACCCAGTTCACCGAGCATTTCCACTCCAGTGCAAATCGACACGGAATCGGAAGACGCTGAAGAAGCAATGGACTTGACGAGGCCCGCGGAAACCTGCAGTTCCAGTGAAATTGAAAGGGAACAAGAGGTTCAAGAGATTTGTTCCCAGAGCCCCGGGGCAATCAAAGCCAAGGAAGACAGCCCTGAGAGCCCGGAACCACTCAAAGCCCAGAAAGACAGTCCTCAGAGTCCTGGTCCAGTCCAGTCCCAGGACGACAACCCACAGAGTCCTGGTCCAGTTAAATCCCAGGACGACAACCCACAGAGTCCTGGTCCAGTTAAATCCCAGGACGACAACCCCCAGAGTCCTGGTCCAGTTAAATCCCAGGACGACAACCCACAGAGTCCTGGTCCAGGTAAATCCCAGGACGACAACCCACAGAGTCCCGGTCCAGTTAAATCCCAGGACGACAACCCACAGAGTCCTGGTCCAATCCAATCCCAAAAAGAAAACCTCCAGATTCCTGATCCAGATTCGTCCAACAGGGTTACTGGGGATTGTTCTTCCGCCAAGAAGTTACCAGTTGTTCCTCACCGGAGCAAGTTTGCGGCTGGAATCGTTCCATTTGAGGATACACCAGAGTTCACTGAAGTCGCCCAATCGACGGGGACATACCTGAAAATCAGAGGCTTACTTAAATGTTCCCCACGTAATTTGGCAAAGAAAAAATGATGAGCCGTCTTGATTTTGACACGAGGATAGATAGATATTTTTTTAGTTTTCATTTCATCTCGTCTTTCAGGAATGCTTTTTAGCTCATCATTTTGTACCAAGTTAATTGTCTAGGCTGCATTTACATTTACGTCTGTAAACATGAGGTGGAAGGGGCAAATGCAACAGCATTTGTTAGTAGATTTTGATGAACCAGTCTTCGAATTTTTTTTATGTAGTTGCTTAACTGGGGCTGTTGATTTTATTGTAAAAAATGTAAAATGACGATTGTTCTTATCTGTATTCATTTTCATGCAATTTTGTTTAAATCGCCTTTTCTATTTTTGTCCCACATCTAAAATCATCAATTAAACTTCTCCAGTATTTTATTTAAACTGAAAGCCGTTCCTAGATGTGGGCTCTTTATTTGCATGTTCTTTTTTTGCGTGTGTGAAAGTTACCAGAATTCCTTCAACATGGTGACTTTTCAGTTGTGTGTTCGTGACTGTGCGGCGACATGTACATGATTCGCACAGCGTACGCGTAGACATATGTGCAAATATACATACACCCGGCACATATATTGGTCCTGAGAATCCAGAGAGAATGACTATATTTTTAACCTCAAGTTGTGTGACTTCACGTAATGCATTTTGGAATAAAGCCACAGCCTGTCGGGGGGGGGGAAAACCTCCGAATTTTGAACTACATTTGCATTCTTTGCAAGACTTTTAAGTCCCAAAAATAGGAAATATTGGAATTTCTTTCATTCTGCACGCCTTGTTCTGAAGGTGGACTTCCGACGTTTTTTTAAATCTGATTTCAGATGACTGGTTTCAGGGTCGCGATGTGAAAACTCTGGGATTCATCAAGCGCGCTTTCCACTTGTTCCAATCCCACATCGACGTGACCGGGGTTCGGCCTCGATAACCGAAAGGTTCGATACTTATAATATAATCGCACGTTTGGTGGTTACATAGAATATGATACGGTGCAAAACAAAATAGTGCACGACATAAACCTGCAATTTGCCGGCGCACTTGGTATAGCTGTTGAGTTGCTAGCGGCAGGGAAGGGTGAGGAGGCGAGGCAGTGTTGCTCTCAGTGAACAGCTGATCTTTGGTAGACACGTTACTACCGGTCGTTGGCCACCGCTCGCGCACTGGGCTGTGCCTGGCAGTGTGCGTGGAGCGTTAGCCTGCTAGCTAGCCCGCTCGCGCTGTGATGTACTTGGATTTCCTCTCCCCCAGAAGACCGAGGCGGAATAGCAACACATCGGGTCAGTATCCGCAGACGCCGGGGTGACCCGTTTGCTCGGAACATGTTGTCATTTCGTCGCCGATCGGCCAGGAAACGAGACGCCGTGGCTCGATAAAAGTTGCCCGTGTAGTGCAGACGTGACTTGGGGTGTTCCTTGCGCTAGCTAGCTAAGCAGCCCGTCATCTGGGTCCCGATCGCCGGCTCGCGGCAATGCTCGGGCCTCGCTGCCAGCGTGACGGAGCAACTAATCGCGTCTAATCCTCGTTGTGTCTGCGCGACGTTGTATTGTCGACCGGCAGTCGAGTGCCTGCGTAATAAAATCACGCGAGTTAACAGGTGATCCGATCTGGAACAATTTGTTATGCTGACTCTCAACTTGCAGCGGCAGTGTGCCCTACCGGAGCTGCGGTGACATTGCGGAGACTTTTGGACTTGGCAGAATGTGCCCGATCCTCCTAACCAGTGATCGGCCAGCGGGTTATTGAGTTGAGGGAACGTGTGTAGGCAGTGGCCACTGAAACGCAGGGTCAAATGCGATGGCATTCTCAGCAGACACGTGGAATTAGCCACCACGGCAAATCCACTTGCGTAGTAGTACTCCGGGCTGCGGTGTCCAGACGTTGCCACCTCATCGACAGCGCTCAGTCCGTTAGCTTTGGTTGAAGGTGACATGGCAGGGGGGACGTAAACAGGCCAGTCCTTGGGTACTCCTCCGCATAACTCACTTTTTTTTTTTAAACCATGTAATCTGTCGGTAAACGTCCTGTGTCATGTGACAGTTTTACTCTGCACAGGCGCGACTTGTTGTTGGACTCGCGTTGTGTTTGTTTACCCCGAGCGTGGCAGGCTGCGAGTCACAATAAAGGAGAAAATGGGTGTCTGAAAACCCCGTGTTTGTGTTTCCGCGCATTTCTGAACCTCCAGTATACCATTTAAGTAATACTCGATTGTTGTTCTCAAGTCGGGGGAGTAAGTCAGTCAATCCTGTAAACTAACCCTCCGGGATCACACTGTGTCTACCTACGTGCACGGTTTATGCTCGTCGACGTCAGCTCACCAGCGTGGAAACCGTTTTCTACGGAACTATTGTGCATTTTAGATCTTTACTTTAGTTTGGGTTTAAGAGAATATCTTCTATACTCTCTTTCTCCCTCTCTCTCTCTCTCTATACATATTGATTTCTTCTGTGCTCCATTGCAAGAGCCAGAATCAGTTTTTGATGTAGGTTTCGCCGTCTCATCTCATTTTGAATGTCCCCTTTTATGCTCTAATACAATGGAGGTCGGTGACTTCCAAACAGGTGGCTCTGACTGAGGACGCAGGATGTTTTCTGGCTCTCATTATGTGTGTTTATGTCTTGTTAGTTAGTTTCCCCCCCCTCCTACACCTTCCTCTGTCAGTGCTGGCGGAGGCCTAGAAAATCATTCCGACAGATGTTTCCTCAGCAAGGAATGACTAACGCCCGCTATGGCCTGGGCCGCACGGTGACAAAAGCAACGGCGTAGGACTACGGGTTATATCGGTGCCGAAACGGGTGAAACATTTCTGCTGTTCTTGTAAAGTGTCGCATTGGATTCTATGCTACTGCAGGCGGCAAGGCGCGCTTCACAGAAATATGTGGGGTGTCGGTCGGTTAACTATGTAGACGTATAATGAAGATATTCATCTGTGGATACATTTTCTTTATTTAACCGTGGATGATTTTCCCACATGCTTTTGGTGAGAGGGGACAGAAAAGACATTTTTTTTGGTTCATGCTTTTGCTATAATGTTTGTGTCTATTGCCTGGAAACCTCTCGCATTACAAATATGGAAGTGCATTCGGGAAGTAGGTTGTGTTTTACCCGTTGACGTTTAGATTTACGTTAGACAACATTGGAATTGTGTCCAGCGCGGTACTGAAGTTAAGCCGATTTTACTTTTATATCCACCAGTAGATTATTTCCCTTAAATCTATGCAAAAAAAAAACAAAAAAAAACACTATCGCTTGGCTTTTTATCCTGGACAAAGGTTAGAGTGAGAGTCATTGGTCAAAGATTAACATTAGTGCAGTGGGAAATATTCCAGACTAAGTGGATCATTTTCGGCCGACTGCATCGGCTCGCCAACCGGAGCTGAAACATCATTTGCAGTGCTCACAACTTAAGACACCAAAGCTCGGTGGCCTTCTGATTCAACGTTTTTCTCCTGTTTAACTCCAGTCCACCCACACGATTCTGGAATTTCTTCAAAATTCCACCGTGCTCTCTTAAGTGATCTAAGTGTTCTCTTGCTCTGGGCTCCCTTTTGACCCGAGGGCCCTACTCGGTATCTTTCAAAGGCACAGCGGGAGGAAACCGGATCAGTGCATTTGAACTGGGTCATCTCTGCTGATGGCCACGCTTCATTCTCTGCTGAGAAATATCTTAGGGGGTGTTTGAGAGCGTTCCCCCTGGGTTGTTTTCGAAAGATAGTTACTGTCGCTCTTAGGCTATTTCAGAAATGCACGGCATGCTTGTGCGAACACTGTTGAACAAGGTCTATATTGAATTTCTACCCCACGTGTGAGGTCCAGCGTCCAGGCATACTCCAAATCCGTTGACTCTGCTGGGTAACCGATAACTACTGTGTTGTGTGTGGTGTTTTATTGCCCATTCGCTTGTTTGGTTTTTAATAATGGAGGCAAATAGGTCTATAAAAACAGTCAGTCGCCCAACAGCAGGGATACTGGGTTTAAATGGCTGCCGTTCAACCAATCAGTCGGGTTGGCAGAGCCGACAAACAGGATAATCTGCCGGTTTATGCAGTAATCCCGTTTTAGAAAAAAAAAGCTCCCAACTGGACTTGCATGATTTAATATGCAAGTCTGGGTTAGGTGTGATCGACGGAGTGGGAGTGCGTTCTGTGGTCAAGGTCACCGACGATGAGCGTCCAAACGTCCACGAAGGCATTAACGCTGGCCTTTGACGGGGTATTTTTAGGAGTGACTGTGACATGGTGTGCGCCACGGAGCTTGTTGTCATAACAGAAAGAAAACGCCTCCATTAGCAGAGCAACAAAACATGTGTTAAAGGCATATCTGTACTTGGAATATATTTTAGATATTTAGCCATCACTGGGAACCAAAATACCTGTTCAATTATGAGTAACCCTAAATATAGTTGAGTAATGTTTTTTTTTGTTTTGTTTTCCTCTCCCAACAGGGTGCTTTTTCTGAGCTCCATTCTTTTCCCTTTTTTTTTTTTTTTTTTTTTTTTTTTTCTTTCTTTTCTTTGTATCAACTTTGGTGCCGGGAGAACACCTTCGCCATCCCAGTACCGCATTCCAGTTGTTTTGATGGTCTGGGATCGGTCGGCGCCCACCGACGGACACGAGCCCCGGGGCCTTGACAGAGCACAGCACCAAACATGAGCGCGGCCAAGGCTAGTGGGCTCAAAGGGCCCAGCAAGATCGCCCGGCCAGGAGCCCCCAAGACCAACCCCAGCACAGGCAAGCATGGGAGACTTAAGTGTTTGCCCCATGAGTGGATTATCTTCCAGCACGGACGTATATATTCTAAATGATCACAAAGAGTGATCTATTCGTGTGTGCAACCTATTGCATAAAAAAAATCGACACAACCTTTGTCGATCTTGACAATGCATTGAGTGCGGAGATGGATTTATTATTATTTTTTTTTTTACACGGAATCTCATCCGTTGTAACATATTATATCGTACTAGGAGATATTTCATTGTTTTTCACAGCATTTGTGTCAATTGTCAGTTTTGCAATGGATACAAAAAACCAACAACTTTGTTCTCTTTTTTTTCCTCACCTTATATTTCAACAGGAGCTAAAGCTGCGGCTGACAAATCGGCTGCAATCCCCAGTGGAGGAGACGCCCAGAATGCTGAGGAGAGCTTCCAGGTCGGGGAGCGGGTTTGGGTGAACGGGAACAAGCCAGGCCAAGTTCAGTTTTTGGGCGAGACCCAGTTTGCCCCGGGACAGTGGGCGGGGATTGTTCTGGACGAGCCAATCGGGAAGAATGACGGGTCGGTGGCAGGGGTGCGCTACTTCCAGTGCGATGCCCTGCGAGGCATATTCACCCGCCCGTCCAAGTTGTCCTACACGGAGGGCGAGGCCAACGGTACTCAGACGGCGCCGCCTTCCCGCGCCGCGTCGCCCACGCCTTCGGTCGGCAGCGTGGCCTCTCGCACGCCTGCCGCGAAACCGACGTTACCTTCGACGGCCGCGGCAGCCAAGAAGGCCTCCGCCGCCCCGCCGGCCGCGCCTGCCACGCCTGCCACGCCTGCCACGCCTTCCTCCAACCTTGTGCGCACCAACAGTGAATCTGTCTCCAACCTCTCGGAGACCGGATCGGTCAAGAAGGGGGAAAGGGAACTGAAGATGGGGGACCGTGTTCTGGTAAAGTTTTTTTTTTGGAGGATTTTAAATAAGAAAGAAAAAAAAAAAAACGGACGTACTAAGTGACAAGAAGTGTAAAATCACACCAGTTTATTTGATGACTCACAAAACCCATTCCTCTCCTTCAGTTTGATATACTCAGGTTATACATGGTCTCCTCCACCTCAGGCTACCAAATGGACACATCCGCAGCTTTTACCAATGCTGTGCGGTCCAATAGGTCACCATAGCTTGATAAGAACTTTTCCTCCTCTTACAGACTCCCATTTTTCGCCTTTCTTCAGCCAGGAGGCCATATTCACACATTATTAAAAAGAGGTAGTGTCACTCATGCGGAGGAAATGCGCCTACCACCAGCGAACTGACTGTTCTGTTTAATGCTGGATATTCGTTTCCGTTTTTTTTGATGGCATTATTTTGTACAGGGTTTGTTGGCAGGCAAAACGGAGTACTCGATAGGCATCTCTTATTTGTTCAGGGGCTTAAATGAGCGCTAATGTTCAGTATTGTTCTTCTCTCAGGTTGGCGGCACAAAGGCAGGAGTGATACGTTTCCTGGGCGAAACGGATTTTGCCAAAGGCGAATGGTGCGGCGTGGAATTGGATGAGCCTTTAGGAAAGAACGACGGGGCAGTGGCAGGCACGAGGTACAAAAGCCACCGGATCTGCAAATGAATTCAATAAAAGCCGTTGTCACCAAGCAAAGGCCTGCTGTATACACTGAATTTCCATTACCATGACTGTCTTCAATTATCTGTCCACAGGTATTTTCAGTGCCAGCCCAAATATGGCTTGTTCGCGCCGGTGCACAAAGTCACGCGCATCGGCTTCCCTTCGACCACGCCAGCCAAAGCAAAAACCACCGCTCGGAAAGCAGGGGCCACACCGTCGGGGCTGAAGAGAAGCCCGAGTGCCTCCTCCATCAGCACCATGAGCTCCGTGGCGTCCTCCGTCAGTGCCAAGCCGAGCCGCACAGGCCTGGTAAGACATGGCCGAACTCGGCCGCAACGACACGAGATAGTTGTACGCCTGTTCCGCCCGGGCCCGTCTGACTCGCGCCTCTTTCCGGTGTCGCCGTAGCTGACGGAGACATCCTCGCGGTACAATCGAAAGATTTCCGGCACTACAGCCGTGCAGGAGGCATTGAAGGAGAAGCAGCAGCATATTGAGCAACTCATGGCTGAGAGGGACATGGAGAGGGCCGAGGTTGCCAAGGCCACCAGCCATGCCGGAGAGATGGAGCAAGAAATAGGCCTGCTCAGGGACGACCAGGAGCAGGTCCGTCCACCCTTTCATTAGTGTCGGTTTGCAGAAAAAAACCCTGTCGGCCCTCTTTTTCATATTATAATATCTCGTTGTTGTCATTAATGTACACACTTTTTTTTGTCATTAACCTGGCCCTTTTGTTGAAGATGGAGTCTAAGATGGATCAGTTGCGTGCCTTGGTAGAAGCTGCAGACAAAGACAAAGTGGAGCTGGTGAATCAGCTGGAGGAGGAGCGTAGGTAAGGATTCCCACAGGTGCGACGAGTCAAATGTGACACAATGTCATTCGGCCATACTGTAGTAGTCATTATTCACGAGTAAAAGTAAGTATTTTGCTGAACATTTTCCCCCGATTAAATAGGAAGGTGGAGGACCTACAGTTCCGTGTGGAAGAAGCTTGCATTACCAAAGGAGACCTTGAGGTAAGTGCACGACACTCATCCACACTAGTCCCCAGGGCTCGCCTTTCACCAGACGTTTTTCAAAGCGGCGCGTTTGTCACTGCAGTAATCTTTCATCAGGCTGCAAATGTTTTTGTGTTTATCTTACAGTCATTTAGTAGCAGGCTCTGATTATTGTCTTCGTTGCTCCGGTGAGCCCTGTTCTAACCCCAAGTTAGACTTTGCCGACTGTTGGGGCTCCGTGGCTTCTTTGTTTATGTCTGATTTCTTATCTGTTCCGCAGTGCCACACACAGAACCATCTCAATTACTCCAAAGGCATCTGAGCTCAGAATAGCTGTTTTAAAATGAGGGCTACAGGGTTAGAGCATCTTTTTTATCTTCTTGTTAAACGTGTTTACTAACAGTTGTATACTTGCTCACAGCTGTGGACATAATACACATTTGCTTTAAGCTTGAACAACACAAACCACGAACGCGCCTAACGGGCCCCACTCAGGAATGGTTTGTTCACTTCAAGCAGTGTGAAGGTGTACTAATGTTGTGCCATAACCCTCAGTGCCTCCCTGTTCAGTGACGTGAGGTTATTGCTTCTTCTTCCCTCTCGTCCTCGTCTCTTCATGTTGGCCCCGTGCTCAGAACGGCACCACTGGAGATGCTCCCTTGTCATTGCACTGCCCAGTCACAGCCTTCGGTCTGCCCACCACAGCCAAAGGGGAATATCACTCATCTTAAGAAATACGACGTCATTTTTATTGAATAGGCTACATTCAAACGGAAAAATGTACACCAACCGTGCCCGCTCAGATTGACCATATAATCAAATGTGCAGTTAACCCCAAAACGTACTATAGTTCCAATTATGGTTCCGTTATCAGGCTTTAAAAAAATAATAATAATAATTCACTCCATTTTTGTTGAGGTTTATTAATTAGTCAGTAGAAAAACTATTACAGAAAGACGTACGTATCATAAATTGGTGCTATTCCCCTTTTCAATATGAAAGTTCCTGTCAAGACGCACTGTCACATGTAATACTAGAAGTATAAAGCGGGAAGTACTTCACTAAGTTTCCACACAGCCCCTATTTATAGCTCACGATATCAAAAGGTCAAATGGGAATCCATCCTTTCTGTTTCTTGAACCCCACACGCTTGTGACCTCTGTTCCGTTGGTCTTAAATCCTGCAGGTGGTGGTCAGATAAGTGGTGGCTTACGATACATTACTTACATTATGTGGTGTGGACGATGGCCTGACCACCAAAGAGAGAAAACAGTGTAGGTACCGATAATGCTTTGGAGTTGCGTATGAAATGTTCAAATTTCAAGACGCAAATCCTAAATTTGATGCGTCCAATGAACAAAAAGGCCAGTGCCTCGAAATGTAATGCAATGTAGTCTTTATAACAACCACTGTTGACTGCTGTCCACGTGACAACTCACTATTATCTTAAAAAAAAAAAAAAACATTTACGCATTATAGTTACAGTTTAAAGTAAAGGGGTTGGGGAAACCGCCATCACTGCTTTCTCTCGTTGACATGGTGAAGTCATTTTCATGCGATTTACTTGCTGGCTCGAACCACAGATGCCAAATTCTCCTGAATATGATGACGGTCAGTGTGCTTTCTTCACCAGGTGTTCACTTTTGCATGGTTACTTATAAATTGCCTCCATCGCCATACTCATCCTGAGCATCCATAACACGCCCCTCTTTCGCTACCCCTCCGTTCCAGGCACAGCCTGGAAGTCCTGCATGGGGTGTCTTCCCATTTCCACCCATCCACCACTGCCCACTTCCACAATGACCCAAATACTCGCGCACACAATGACGCACACACATAAACCAACCTCATTATCCTTGTCCAAACCCCTCTATCCTCTCCCCCCCCCTCTCCCCCCTCCTTCTCTGTCTGTGTTGGGCTGGCATGTGATGGTGGCACTGGTGTGTTCTCTTCCTCTCCCCCTTGTTTACTAACAGACGCAGACCAGACTGGAGCATGTCCACATTAAGGAGCTTGAACAGAGCCTGCTCTTTGAAAAGACCAAAGCTGAGAAACTCCAAAGAGAGTTAGAAGACACTAGGGTAATGAATTCTGCTCTGCTGCGTTGGAAACGAGGGCCTTTGGCTGGAGATAGAGTCCAGGCTATTTGCAGTGGGTACGGAGAGGTGGCGAGCAGCGACCGGGGGGCGCTGCTCGCTCTGCGCTCGTAGTGATCGCACCGCTGAAGTGATCGCACCGCTGAAGTGCAGTTGTTCAAACAATACTCCTACTTTGCCGCCAAATTAAATCATAAACGAAATGCCCATATTAGGCTTAATCCAATCAGTTCCTCCTCCTTCAAATGATACCCACAAATTCTGCCACATAAATAACGGCCGTGGTCGGAGACCACCGTGACTTTTTTCCCCCCTCACATTTAAAGTGATCCAGTTAAAAATGATTTCACCCTCTAAAGTATAGATTTCAACTATAGCTGTCATTCAGCTTTTGGCTTTCTTGCATGACAGCTGTTTTTTTTTTTTTTTTTTTTTAACTCGTATCGTTTCCCATTAAAATTACTCAACCTGAACTCACACTTGCTGTACTGGTATCGCTGCTTAACAAGACAGACAAACGTTTCCCTTGTCCTCGGCTAATCAGTTACTATTGATTAGTTTGATTATCCTATGTTACTCCCCCAGTCCCTACCAGCATCCATTTGTCCTGCTTATTTGGTGTTATTGTGTTCTGGCTAGTCCCAAAACTTGCTCCATTTCCCCAACTATGCATCCTTTCGTTCTCCTCGTATATTCTAGGAAGAACCCGCAAAACACATTTCCTGTAGTTTCTTGAGGGTGAAGGCTATTCAGGAGCATTGTTGGCCCTTTATAGCCACAAGAGGTCAGAATTACATCATGTTTTAAGGATCAGTGGTTTCACGCTCTCCCCATCAGGCAATCCAATTAATGAATCCGTTTTCTCCTCTAGCTTATTTTTACAGTTACCAAGTGCCTCTTTATTATTCACTAGAAAGTTTCAATTTAACTGTTTTCTAACATCAAATATGGTTAAGTCGACTAATTCACCCTTGACCGTGCGCATTGGCCCAGCATGTGGGATTGGGACCCTTTTTTAAATGCAAGATTTCTGCCTTTAAAGGTCGCTACTGTGTCTGAAAGATCCCGTATCATGGAGCTCGAGAAGGATCTCTCACTTCGTTCGCGTGAGGTGGCCAATCTGCAGCTGCGACTGGGAACGCAGGGCGCCGAGGACCCGACGCTTTCTCCCTTTCTCGAGGAGATAAACTCTCTGAGGGATCAGCTGGCTTCCCATACGGTCAAGCATGAGGAAGAGCTGACCAAATGCAGGGAGAGTCGAGAAGCTCAAGAGAAGACCCACAGTGACGCGGCCGCCCAGCTCCAGGCCACTGCTGTTCGGCTCTCCGGGGACAATGAGCAGTTGCAGATGCGCTTGAGCCAAGCTGAGAAGGAGAACGCTGACGTGGCCGACCTGTGGCGGTCCAAGTTGGACTCTGCCATTGCCTCTCACCAGCAAGCCATAGAGGAGCTGAAGGTCTCCTTCAGCAAAGGTGCCGGTGCCCAGGCGGAAGAGCTCATCGAATCCAAAAGTGCTCTAGAGAGACTCGGGACGGAGCACAAGTCGGCCCTGGAGGAGGCCGGAGCCCAACGCGAAGCCGAGGCCGTGGCCTGGACTCGGGAGAGGCAGGCACTGAGAGCACAGCTGTCGTCCTTGACCGACGACAAGGAGCGGCTGGAGGAGTCGCTCCGCACCGGGGTGGAAAAGGCCGAGGAGCAGCACCTGGTGGAGATGGAGGACGTCCTCGGAAAGCTCCACAGTGCCGAGCTGAGGGTGAAGGAGCTCGAGGAGAAAGAGGCGACGCTGGAACAACGGGCCCAGAGCGAGGGCCGAGAAACCAAAGAGCAGATGGCGGAGCTGGTGGCTCTGCGCAGCCAGGTATCACGAGGTGACCAGGAGGTGGAGACCCTGAAGAGTCAGTTGGAGACGCTCCAGAGCCAAGGAAACAGCCAGAGAGAAAAGGTGGGTTTTCGAAGTCACCTACTAATCGTTCTCACCTGCTATTCAGCTATACTGTACATCATGTGTCCCCACTGCTATCGCTACTACCGTCGAGTTAGTACTTTCCCCCACTTGCGTACTAATGTTTCGTTTACTTAGGTGAATGAAGTGACCTCTCAGCTGGAGGCTCAACAGAAGGAGGTCCTGGCTCTACAGCAGACTCTGATGACCGTAAATGAGAAGAGAGACACCCTGGAAACGGAACTCGGAGAGCTGGTAAGGCTTGTGGTTTGATCCGGTGCTTCCTTGGCTTGAAATGTAGGTCAGTGGTCTTCTCGGTTTCATCTTCAGTGCTTTCTCACGATGAAACGGTGCGTCTGAAACGCAGCTATCGGGTCACTGACATGCTTTGTCGGCTGAGGTGTGATTGCAAAAAATATTACGCTGCTCCACGCGTCACTTGGTGGTATGACTAAGCCTTTTTCTTGAAGCTGTGCAGACCATGGAAATCGCACCCTTGTGAAATGTTGACTTTGTGCATTTTCTTTTTGTTCTTATTTAAATTGTGATATTGATGGAAAACAATTGTTCTCTACAGAAACAAAAGCTGTCGGGAAGCACAGAGGAGCAGACAAAATCAGCAAAAACTATGCAAGGTAAATAAGCTGCCGGGTCCTGGGTCAGATATGCAAATGTCTTACTTCCCATGCGTTTTCCCATCCCGAGCCTCTGCTGCTACTTGGTCTTTCTCAGTAAAGAACAGAATTTGGATTTCGTCTAAACCATAACATCTTTATTGTCGCAGAAACACTCGAGAGACTGGGTAAGAAGGAGGAGCAGTGCGCATCCCTGACCACAGAATCGGAGTCTCTAAGAAGTCAACTTTCTGGTGAGAATATTCAAAGTGTTTTTCTTAAATGTTGCACGCCTTTTCAAGAAACCTGCGTAATTGCAAACCGTCAGACCCAAAGACCAAAGGTGTCTCAAAACAGGGCTGGAGAGGAAGCTGAAGTCTGCGGATGAGAAGCTCGAGCAGCTTTCCAAGGGCAAATGCAAACTGGAAAATGACATTTCAGACATGATGAAGGCGTCGGGTGATAGTTCAGTGCAGCTGACCAAAATGAATGAAGACCTCATCCAGAAAGAAAGGTAGCACACTCTATTGTAATATTTCCAAACTGCACGTACCATAACACACACACACACAGTATATTCTTAACATAATATATCGGTGTATATTGTCTGGTGGGGACTAGTTTTCATGTCAAAATTGGATACCTTGGTTACCTTGACATGTCATGATGCAATCAATCTGCTATTCTTTTGCTTTGGTTTTATCCCCTGCTTTTGTCATCACCCAGGAGTCTCGAGGAGTTGCAAAGTCAACTGGCAGAGGAGAAGGAGAGGGTGGCACACGCAACTGAACAACTCCAGCGGGAACATTCCCGCAAAGAGCACGAGCTGCAAGAGACCAGAGAAACGCACCAGTCTCAGCTTAAAGACCTCCAGGAAAGGATCACGAGCTTGGTTAGTATTTTAGGCTACAGTTGGTTTAATAGATTTTAAAATGGAAGAAAACCCCACTTGTTTTATCCAATCGGGTGTTATAGTCACTTCAGAAATATTTATTTATTTGTTTGTTTGTTTATTTGTTTGTTTATTTATCGCCTATTTTCTGTTTTCTAGGAGAAGACTGTTAAACAGGGCAAGACCCTTGTTGAGGAGCTGAAGGCCTCGGAGGAGAAATCCCTCTCCCAGGCTTCAGACGTCCACGTGAAGGAACTTGGGGCGCTGCGGAGTCAGATTGAGAAGCTGAACCAGGAGCTCTCCTCCTCAAAGGACAAAACTCGGGTGATGGAGAAGCTGGTGTCCGAGTTGCAGCCCTATAAGGAACAGGCTCAGGTAAGCACAAACCCAGAGAGACGCAGACATATTGGTTGAATCGACTGAATTTCAATTCCTTGCAAAGGATTAGTTTAATATAGGGCTGTGGCATATACCAGTATACCACAATACCTTTCTGATTAACACTGTTAACATTAGCTTTTGATCTGTGGCCTATATGCCCTGCAGGGGTACACCTCATTAAATATGACTAATTTGTCTTTAAGCCAAATAAGGAATTCATGGTACTAAAACATTGTTTTTGCCGTGAAAACATGTAAATGTATACACTAAATAGCAGGGTTTTTACCATCGTTAATCCTCCGGCTGCTTCAGGATTAGAGCATGAGCTCTTTTAAATTTTGTTTAACATTATTTAAAGTGTTTGCCATGTACCCCTGCTAGCATTGCTTATTTATTTTATCATGGATTAAAGCAGAACATTTTCTCTTACCCATTTAAAAAAATAAAAAAATAAAAAATGAAATCTGTAATGTTGCATTAAAAAATTGGGCTACGCTGATCCCCATAATAAAGGGAAGTACTGTATAAGATGCTGGCAGTGAAATAATAATGGATAACAATCTGCCAGGGTTTATTTCATGTCATGTCATATAAGTTTTAACATATTTGAAGTATTGAATAGTTTAATAGTTCCTAGTTGAGGGCTGAAGTGAAAATGTTCTGCCTTGTGTTTGGTACATGACTGTGGTGTAATCTGTGGTGTGGTCTTTTATGGTTTTTAATGCTTCTGCAGCTTAACCTTTCCAAATGCATATCACTTATGTCTATATCCGCTTGGTTTATTTTTGTATCCATCTTAACTTTCCCTGTGTACATACATATATATATAGATATATAGCGCCATCTTTTCCCCCTTCATCTTTATTTTCTCCAGTGTCTTTCTGCTGAGCTTGACTCCAACAAGCATGATGTTGAGCAATTGTCCAAAAAACTGGGAAAGCAGAGTCTAGATCTGGAAAACGCATGTAAGGAGAGCGAGGATGTTAAGGCTGAGAAAGGGAAACTGGAGAAACAGCTTACAGATTTGCAAGCGAAGCTCTCTGCCGTTGAGATGAGTTACCAGGAGCTCTCAGTCCAGAAGGACGAACTGCAACTAACCAGAGATGAACTTTCCAAACATCAAGAGGAATTACTCATTGGCAACAAGCGTTACGATGACGAAAGGACCTCTTTGACCACAGAGTTGGAGAAGCTCAGAGATCTTCTTCAGGAAGTGCAGACAGAAAACAAGAACCTGAAGCACACTAAAGAGGAACACTTGGCCCAAATGCAGGAGCTTCAGAGACAACATTCAGAGAAGAACGACTTGCTCCTGAAACATCAGCAAGACATCCAGGAGGTTCAGGCTAAAAAGAAGCAACTACACGAAGATTATGAAAAGGTCTGCAAAGAGAGGAACCGGGCCGAGGAGGACCTCAATGAAAGCAGATCGAAGCTCACGTGTGAGAAGGATAATCTCATCTTAGAGAGAGATGCTGCCAGAAATGCCAAAAAGTCTCTGGATGCCAAGAACGCCGAGCTGCAGGAGAAACTCAAATCTTTGAATTTAGAAAAAGAAGATCTGACCATGCGTAATTCGCAACTGCAGGCACTCACAGCAACGTTGACAAAAGCGAAGTTGGACATGTCGTCCGAAATGAGCGCCTCCGCGTCGGACAAACAGAGCCTGGAGGCGGTAAGGGAGGAGCTCCAGAAGAAGCTCGCGGTTACAACCAAAGACCTGGAGAGTTGCGTTCGTGAATGTGAAGAACTGAGAGCGTCCAAAATGAGCCTGACCCAGATGTTGGAGGAGTTCAATAAGAGCAGTCAGGTGACTGATTCCGAGAGACTTCACCTCCTGCAGGAGAAAGAGGACTTGCTTGAGATGCAAAGGAAGGTCTGTCATGAGAAGGAAGCCCTCCTGAAAGACACGGAGGACTTGAGGGCGAAGCTTGAAACCTCAACGGCACAGCTGT
Organism: Colistium nudipinnis; assembly: GCA_016785305.1. Taxonomy (NCBI): domain Eukaryota; kingdom Metazoa; phylum Chordata; class Actinopteri; order Pleuronectiformes; family Rhombosoleidae; genus Colistium; species Colistium nudipinnis. Next base: position 947,107 of record JAFBJU010000145.1, read on the forward strand.
CTCGGTCCAGTGAGAAACTCAAAGAGGCGTCGCTGTCCTTTGAGCAAGAGAGGCAAGCGTTCCGCCTGCAGAGCTCGGACGCCGAGATGGCTCTGCACGCTCTTCGAAAGGAAAAGATGAGCCTGGATTCGGCACTGGAGCAGCAGAAGATGGATAGCGAGCGTTTGGCGGGGGAGAAGGGTGAGTTCGAAGAGAAGTGCACAAAAGCGTTATCCGAGAGAGGCGCTCTTTCGGTCGAGCGCGACAAGCTGGCCGCCGACATCAGGACCACTAAGGACCAGTTGGACAGTTACTCCAGAGCCAACGCTGACCTTGTTCAGGAGAAGTCGGATTTAACGACGATGTTGGAGCAAAACAAAGGCCAGCAAGAAGAGATTCAAGCGGAGTTGACCTCTTTGAAACGGGAAAAGGCCGAGCTGCAAAGCGAAGTGCAGCGACGCGTCGCCGAGGCCGAATCGCTCGCAAAGGGCAAACTTGAACTGATCCAGGAGCGCGGTAAACTCGAGCAGGATTTTGAGAAGTCAAATTTGGCACTAGTTCAACGGGTGGACAACCTGACCAACGATTGTCAAGGTCTGCGGTCGTCGCAGGCGGACGCTGACGAGAAGTTGCGGACTTTGCGGGAAGAGAAGCAGGGGCTGCTTCAGGAGATCCAGGAGTTCAGAAGCAAGACCGAAACGGCGTCGGACGCCCGGCGCCTCCTCGAGACCCGGCTACAAGCCGAATCCAGCCAGCGGACTGAAGCCATGTCTGAAAAGGATGTTCTTTCCAAAAGAATCGACGAGCTGCAGGAGGCGCTGTCCGAAGTGACTCGAGAGAATAAAGCGATTTCCTCCGACCTTCGGAACGCCGAAGAGCAAAAGAAGTCTTTCGCTGTGGACGTGGAGGCTTTGAAATCGCAGGTGAAGCAGCACGGGCAACAGTCGAGTCAGTCCGCGGAGGATAAACAACAGCTGCTATGCCAGTTGGAGGAGATGGGTGCGCGGGTGACCTCGTTGACCGCGGAGAACGAGGAGCTCTCAGCCGCGCGGCGTAAACTGGAACAGGACGTCTCCTCCCTCGACGCACGGCGGGCAACTTGGCTCGCCGAGAAGACGGCGTGGCAGGAGGATTCGGAGAAGCTGCGGGCCGGCCAGAAACGACTGGAGGCCGACGTCGAGGCCTTGCAGGGCGATAAAGAGCTGCTGGAGGAGCGGCGCAGAAGCGCGGTGGCAGAGGTGGCCGCTTCGGCGGCGGACAAAGAAAAGATCTCGTCCAGCGTCTCGAGCCTGACGCTGGAGAGAGACGAAGCCGCCCAGCAAGTCGCGCAGCTCCAGTCCCAACTCAAAAATGCCATGTCTAAGCAGCTTGAGGTATTCCTCGTCCTCCTCGTCCTCCTCGTCCTCCTCGTCCTCCTCCAGTAGTCATCACTGACGCACCGTTTAGAGTGGCTGGGGCTATGTCACCTTCTCACTGCATGCCTGCTAGGGTGTCTCTCACCCCCCCCCCCCTCTATCCTTTTATTTCCGTGTCTTAACTTTCATCTTCCATTTACTAACCGCTGTGTATTTACCACCCCAGCTCCCAGCCTTTGCTTGTGGCCTCATAACTTGATCGAACATTAGGTGAGATTCTTCGGGTGTAAACCATGGCTTAGAACCAAGTGGGTCGCGCCTACCTACTGGTGTTTTCTTAACATATTGCTGTTTTCATTTTTTTTTTTTACTAATGAAAGGAAGCGATTTAAAAAAAAAAAAAAAAAAAAAAAAAAAAAAAAAAAAAAAAAAGTGATCTGCTGTACAGTGTCATTCGGTTCAATTGAAATGATGTGCAAAGAAATAATTGCGTTTCTTGACATCAGTCTTGGATCAGTCATTTCAGGTTATTGGTTTGTCAGGATCCGTTCTGAGGCCACAGGTTGTAGACTGTAAAGTATGGACTAATAATGTGTCTGTTTTTAATATCTCTTAAAAAAAATGCAATCAGGTGAGATTTGCACTTCGCAATTTGCATATTTGTTAAGCATGTCGTTAATTTATTGAACAATAATTCAAGCGAGATCATTAGTTGATACGCATAATGAATGATGATGCTCTATCAAATGATCCGTAAATGTATTGTATTGGTCGGTTGTGGTCAGTTCATGTAATTCAAGCGTTTTCAACTCTAGATCTTCATAAATATCTTGCCCACGCTCCGTATAGGCTGTAGAGGCTTCTGGCAACACAGCTGAGGCCCTGGAGCAGCTGACGAAAGAGAAAGCCACTTTGATGCAGGAGAAGAACGACGCTGCATCTTTGCTGGAGGAGCTCCGGAGCTCCAAACAGGAAACAGAGACTCAGGTACGAGACGGGTGTTTGCGGAGGAAACGCAAATGTCTGGACTCTCGTGCGTGTGCGTGTGTGTGTGTGTGGAAAGAAAGAAAGAAAGAACGGAGTAAAAATATTTTACCCGTCGGTCTTGGAACTGTATATTTCTGTCGTTATCGTTTAGCTGGAAACATTGAAAAAAGCGAACTCCAAGTACCAAGAAGATCTGAGCGTATCCAAAGATCAGCTTTCCGCAGAGAGTCAGAGGGTGACCGATCTGAGCAAGGCAATGTGAGTACATCTTCCACTTTGGCTCTGAATTCAACAAAACTCTGGCAGATCGGAATTGGAATCCCTTCAATAATGAAATACGCAGGGGGCGAAGATATCTTGGCCGATTCTAACGTTTTTGTATTTTGTCAGCGAGGAGCTCAAAGAGGCCGTTTCTGCGAAGTCGCGCTCCTTACAGACGCTGCAAGATGAAAACGACAAGCTAACCCAGGAGCTCGACAACCGTCACAAAGACCAGGGCGATCTCATGAAGGTGCTTTGCTTTTCCACTTTGCGTTTAAAAATAAATAAATAAATAAATAAATCTGCTCATTTCGTGTTTCGGAGGATTCGATCTGCTGGCCGTGATTGAATTTGAGCTGTGTTCTTCTTTCCCCCAGATCAAAGATGAGCACTCAGAATTCAAAACACAATTGGAAGGTTTGAGGCAAAGGTGAGAAAGATGCACTATCATTCCACGATCCAGACAGATTGTCTGTTCTGCGCATACCCCGATATTATGTGAGGGTCTCCCCCCCTCCCCCCAACATTGTTGTCAAATCTGTCACTGAAACACTTTTCTGATTATGCAATGGGTACGTTATGCTGTGTTTTTTTTTTTTCCCCCCTTCAAAGCTTGCCAAATAATGCCTTCAGGTACTTGCCTTTTGATATTGCGTGACGTCAATCATCGTCACGTAATCGTACAAATGAATACCACATCTACATAGGCAAAAAAATCAACGTAGCCATAAAATTCTTGTCGTTGTGCTCTAAATGTCCGAATGTCCTATTTTTTTTCCATGTCTCTATATAGTGTGTCTACCATTTGGGCCAATTTACTAAACATATAGAAATGTATATTTCACAGTGAGAGCGCCTTGAAGAAGCAGCTGAACAAGGAGAAGGCCGCCCTCCAACAGTCCATCCATAAACACAGTGCCTTAATCTCAGAAAAGGACCAGCAGGTGGAGAACCTGAGGAGCGAGGTGAGCCTCTACCACGTGATCACAATTATTGCCCACTTATTGTCAGTTGATAGGGCGGATTCATGACAAATGTGCCATTATTGGTAACATCGGAATGGCATGTGTTCACAGCTGGACGTAGTGCGTGGAGAAAGTGCCTCGGCCAAGACATTGCAGGGTACAGTCCAGACCTTGGAGCGGGACAGGGCTGATCTACAGGAGCGTGTTCAGAAGCTGGAGAGGGACCTGGCTGCAAGGCCTGAAACCGTCAGCAATTTATCAGGTAGCACTCAGAGCAAATGATAAACGGTCTTTTGTTTTTTTTTTGTTTTTTTACTTGATCTTGTTCTCGATGCCGCTTCCAGGTGATGCAGTTTTGGACCAACTAAGGGAAGATAAGGAGACTACAGACGGTCAGGTGCGTACACGGTCTAACTAACGCCGAATATTACCCCTCATAGGCCTGGATTTGGTTATGGTCTGTTTTGTCTTTTAAATTCATGCGCTCTCGAAAGACGCTTTCCTTCGCTGCCCCTGGTTGTTTTTTCTGCGTCGGCAATGACTTGGCCGCATGCAAATTGAAATGGAATCATATTTGGGGCAGTTGTATGGAAACGGTCTTTCCGGAGGCTTCCGACATGTACTTACAACTACTACTTGTGATGTAACAGTACACTGAATTCTACAGTTCACTGTCGACTCGGGTAGACGTCACAGTATAACATTTTACAGAGGTGAAATGGGTCAAAATTTAAGTTTGAACCTTGCCAGCTTATTCTGGCGCCATCTCGTGACGACGATTGACCTGACTCGCCAGTCGGTGTCACGGCTGCAGTGGGGAAAAACCACAGAGGTCGGTTGACCTCATCTACGTCGCACCTCCAGAATGTTTGTGATAAAAGTGTTATACTATATTACGTGCCAGTGAGGACTTGAGTGTGTTGCATTGACTGGCTCCTAATTTGAATCTTGTTTGTGTTTGTGTTTTTTTTTCCTTTTTTCCTTTCTCCTTCCCTTTCTTAAATTGCAACTGCTCTTCTCTGCCCTGTCTCTGATGTTGGCAATGCTACTCCACCATCAGGCAGCGGTTTGTTCATGTTTTTCATCTGCTTCACTTGTGCATGTTTGTCACTTGTCACCGTGGTCCCTGTGTTTTCGTTCGGTGCATCATTTCACACATTGTCTCCCAAAGATAAATCAAGCCGTTCGACGCCTGCCTGCTTGGCGGGCGCCCGATCTGTCGAGGATCGCGTGTGCCCTGTAAGGAGCACACGCGATCATCAGAGGGTATTTCACAGAGTCTGCTCGCGGCTCATTCCGAGCTTTCATTTTCCTTTGGTTGACAACTCACTGCAGTGATTCACCGGCGAATTCAAGATGGGGTCGATTTATGGGGGGACACTCATACGATTGAAGCAAAGCCTTTGACACCGGATAGATTATCCAAACGACACAAGGGGACTTTCTGAAATGAATACAAAAAAAACACGCGTTGATCGATCGATGATGGATTATTGCTGCTTTTGTACGTCTCCTTTGCAGATTGAGTTTCTGAATTCGGTCATCGTTGACCTCCAGAGGAAGAACGAGGAGCTCAAGGACAAACTGGAGAAATTGGCCGCCGCTGCTCTCAATGGGAATAATCAAAGTGAGCTGGATAACTACGACAGGTATGTCCCACTCGTAGCTCACTTCCACGCGTGTAAAAAAATATATAATAATAATAATAATAATAATAATAATAATATATATATTTTTTTTTATATCACTTGGCAGTCGGTTACACGCATAGCTGCTTGTTTTCTTCTTTTTCTTCTTCTCTGCAGCAATGGACGGGAACTGGTGAAGAAGAAGCTTCCCCCGAGGCTGTTCTGTGACATCTGTGACTGCTTCGACCTCCATGACACGGAGGACTGTCCCAAGCAGATGCAGATGCCCGACTCGCCCCCGCACACCACCTACCACGGCAATAAGGGGGAGGAACGGCCCTACTGTGTCATCTGCGAGGTCTTTGGCCACTCCACCGAAACCTGTAACGACGACCAGACCTTTTAGCGCCTCTTCAACCCTCATTCGCACAATCACTATATTTGCACATCATGTATCAAGGTATCGCGGCCGTTTTTTGGGAGGGGTTTTAATTTGTACGCGTGTTGATTTGGTGTGCTCGTTTTTGCCAAGCGTCTTCATTGTCCACGCCAGCCCTCAAAGCTCTCTTCTCAATGAAATGCCTCCCCAGTATAATCAAACCTACAGTTCAGGCATCCAGAAACACAAACTTTAAAGCAGTGAACCGTTTGTATTTGTAATTTTAAATGACTTTGAGGGTGAGCGGGTACTGTAGGTGGACATATTATTGTGGCAGAGGCGGGGGGGGGTCAACAGATCATTTAATTTATCTATATTCTAACATTGTTTGCACAGCTTGTCGGGGAGGTTACAAAGATGGTATAGTATCATTAAAGGTCGTTGTTTGAAACTGTAAATTACTTGATCAGAAGAGAGAAAAAATATCAATCTGTGCAAAAAATGGCGAGCTATAGTTTATTTTTTTATGCCTGGAAATATGATGTACTCGCTAAAGGTTTGAAAGTACGCCTGTCATTTGGTGAAAGGGTGATTACCTCGCTCTCGGAGCAGTGAGACCAGAGGCGTTTGGCTTTAATAGGAACTTTATTCATGGTCTTCGTGAAGGGACTGCTGAATAATTTGTAAAAAAAAAAAAAAAAGTGGTCAAGCACTTCCCACTAACTGTGAGCCCTGTGCTCCAGTGAAATGGCCTTTACAAAAAAAAAAAAAAGTTTCTTTGCAAGTCAAATGATTTCTGTATGAAACGATAAAATATGTTGCTTAATAAATGTTATGTATAAATTAAAATCAAACCTCTTTTAATTGCGAACCATGTGTTTGCGTCACACTTGCGCCCAGGTTTACTGCCGAGCACGATAATCCCAACACTGTAGTGTTAGGATATTTTACGCAGGTAGGCAATAGTTAGCCAATAGCAATAGCGTGACCACAGACCAACTGACAACATACTGAACCTGGGCTCTCTCAGTCCCTGGGGATCAGTTTCTTAGGCCATCTTCATTCACTTTGCCTTTTCAGTTATTCAGCATTTCCCCGGAACAAACATTTTCTTGGGGGGAAAAAAAAAGAATCCATCGGATAAAAAAAAAACTCCTCATCTCATGCCTCGCAGGTGTACGCAATCAGTAATTATCTCCTGCTCGTCTACTTTGACCACAGCCCGGCCTCCCCCTCGCACCCGCTCTTTGTCTCAGACAAAAAAAAAACAAAAAAACGTGTGAACATTTATGACAAGACATATAACTATAACACCAACAGCGGTAACTCTGCTTTGTTCCATTTTTACATCACATGTGAAGTGACAACTCCTAACTCCTAAGGTCACGTGGGGCGAAAAGGGTTTTATACAATGTGCTTGTATATATGGACCAGGGCCCGGACGTTGGACTGTATATGGACGGGGGAAATTGTGTGGATTTCGATGGCTTGAAAAGAGGTCAACTGCTGCCGCTTTCCGTTTCTGCCGTGCTGGAAGAGGTGGCGTCTGGGTGCTGCACTTCGTGAGCTTCGGATGCAGACTGCCATCTCTTCAGCTCCACACTCAGCTCCACGGTCAAGGGCTGCTGCGGGGTAGACACCGCGTTGACCTCCTCGTGCTCCTTCCCTCGCTTTACCCTGCCTGCACAACGTCAAACAGCAATCGGGAGGGTTTACACAGAAGGACAAATACGAACTTACATACCTGATAAACCCACAACCCTTTTTTTTTTTTTATATATATATTTAGGAGTGTGCCATACGTTTAGCTTTCTTAATACCCCCAGAAACGATGCATTATTTATTGAGGGCCAACATGCAATAACAGCATATGTTCACATCAGTTCTAATTCCACACGTGATGATGTGCGGTGCGTTTATCATATATATATATATATATATTTTGTTTTTCCCAATGAAGGATGATTACGCAACTCACTTCTCGAAGATGCTGTATTCCTGTGTCCCTTTGAGTCCCTGTCCTTCTTCTTGTCCTCCTCGGACTCTAAGTGCCGGGTGCCCAAGTCAAGGAGGATGCCGACCCTGCACTCTCCTTTGAGCAGGCCCTGCAGGGGGATGTGCGCAGAACCAAGGCTTCTTCTACTGCTGCTCTGGACCGCTTCTGGCGCATATTTCATTTTTTTGTCTCTCCACTTGCCTTTGGTGGAACCGGTCCTGAATGGAAGCTGACAAAGACGCCATCCACTAGAATTCGTTTTTTGGCAACAAGTGGCTATTCTGTGAGTCAGCAGTCCGAGATTTGCGGTCGGTTTCAACCGATTCAGTAGGAACTAAGTGACTGGCTCACCTCGTTCCCTTTTCCACCTCTCTTCCCTCTGGCAGATTTGGCCGCTAGCGTGTCTTCTGGAGCCGTAGGCCATGATGGGACCTAAAATGGAAAATGGAAATGGAATGCCCTAAAGATAAGTCTTGGCGCATTTCACAAGTGTAGCGTTTAGCAAGGCAAACCTTATTTCCAGAACCTTTTCCTCTTCAACGGCAAGATAAAGTCCTTGCTTGAAGAATTTCTTGAGGGCTCCAAGATCACTGACAATGTAGGTTTGTGCTTCATTGAAGTCCATGCACTCTGACCACGCGAGCGCTGATGTGCTGTGTCTTGACACTGTAGAGACATAAATCATGATAAATGGGAGGTTCAAATTTTGCGCACAACAGGCGCTGCATGCACAAATGCAACCACTCACAAATACGATTGAGAATGAAGGGATTGAAAGATTATTCTGTAGTTTCCGTTATTTTCCGCGGCGTAATGGTTTGACTGAGCAAAGGAAATACACACGGCAACCACAGCATTACAACTAGACACTTGTTTGAATGTTTGTGGCGGAACCCTACAACTAACCACAGATTAAGCGTCAAGTTTAAGAAATGGCTAGAGATTAAGGCTGGATAACTCAACAGTGTCATCAACCATGATGGGTACAATCCAGCGGCTGGTCTGACAATGTGTTTCTATGAATGCAGTTGTGCAAATTCTGTAGAAACTGATAAGGGCTTCAAAAGAGATATTACTAAGCTAAAATAACCCAACCACGTCATACCAACAATTTCCTCCAAAGTCTCCTACACGGAATGACATGAATGTTTCCGTATGTTGGCCAGTACTCCATTTGTAGGTCAGGTGTTATTACCCTGTGCGGGAAGGTGGCACGTTTCCGTTGTTTCAACGCCTCCCCTTTCTGCTTTGGATTTGTCACAGTTGTTGCCCGATTGTAGGTCAGCGTCACTGCCGCTGTCTTCTGCAATCGGTGCTGGGTGTAACTTGGACTCGCCGCCGACGTTCTGGGAAGAACAGAACAAAAACATACACCCCAAAAAAGAGAATGGAAACGTGTGAAATGTTTCTCAACATTTTGAATCCGCCTCTAAATCTCTCTCCTTATACACCGCTTTGAATCGTCTCCCTTATCAGTGTGTGTCGCAACGACGCAGGCCGTAACGTGTGCGATGCATTACCAGTTTAACAGGCGAGCGATGACTGAGGAAATCGTATGTGACAAAATAGCTGTAGGTGTAGTCGGGGGCGTCTTCGTCCACACTCAGCGGGTCTAGGATTCCCATCATTCTGCCCACTCTCACTCTGGCTGATGCCTCGTTCACCACCAGCTCTGCAGCCAAAGGGAAAGTGCGCCCTCGAGATGCACGACATGACCTCTGTTTACATGCTCACGACAGCAGAGTTCACGGTCTCACCCTTCATCTCGGCCAAGCCACTGAAAGCTTTCCTTTGGTCAGGGGAGATCCACGACGTGTCCAGGCGGGTGAGCTGTGGGAGACCCTCCACAGTAAGGCCCGGGTAGGAGGGCACAAGGGTGAGGGGGTTTCCCTCCAGCACCAGTGTCCTGAGGCAGGGGAGCGTCCTCAAGGCTCCCAGCAAGGCCTGCTGGTCCTGAAACTCACAGTCGCTGAGGTCCAAACATACCAGCCGTGGCCTGAGGTCCAGAGGCGGGTTACAAACTAAATATTAGCTTTATTTTTTTTTTTTAATGAAAAAACTACTACAACTACCTCCATCACAACGGATTTTCTTTGACTCATATGTTCACTTTCGTTGTCTCCTATAAGACTGCATTCATTTCCTGTGTGTGTGTGTGTGTGTGTGCGCGTGCCTGTTTACTAACCACTGTCTTCCAGTAAGATTAGAGACATCTTCGGGGGAACCGAGACGGTTTGAGCCGAGGCCGAGGTACTGTAGGAGGGGGGGTGAGCGGCTGGTGAGACTGCCGAGAGCTGACAACCAGTTGGCACGAAGCTCCAAAGTCTGCGAACAGATAACCATCGAGCAATTGATCCATCAATCAGTCATCACCTCCCACACTGAGTGACTAGTTAAAACATGTGTTTAAGTATTTCGCGCTATTACTACGCTGCATATCTCAGCCAGTGATGTCACGGCAGATGTTTTATCTGTGGTGTGTCCGATAAGCCGTTTTTTTTCCCCCTTTATGATTCAATTTGGATTTACCGTGTGATGACTTTTGCAGCGGAGACCTGTGTACTGTCATTTGCGGTGACAAACCGCACAGGTTTCACTGACTCACCCTCAAATTCCCGGGAAGGTTGACTGCAGGGATTTCTGAGATCTCGTTGGCACTGAGCACCAATTCCTCCAGCTTGGAGAACTTCAACAGCCCTTTGTCAATCACTGACACCTGAACACAATTTTAGTTGATTGTGGAAAAACACTGAGTGTTAATTGTCTCGGTTCTCTGGCAATGCGGTCAGTCGGCTACCAGAGGAACCCCAGACACACGTGGCCCGTTAGTTTCCTCTATAATATCCGCTGTGATAACGTCTTGACCTTGCTGATTAAACGCTGATCACAGAGGACACTGGACTAATTCAAAACCTATTTCAATCTGGCTTTATCGAAGAAAACGGGAATACTCACGCCCCTATCCACAATGCGTAGTGTAGTGAAGTAAGTGTAAATGAAGTCGTCGTGCAGGCGAACAGGCGAGAGCACGGCCATTTTTTTCAGCGGCAGAGCTTGAGGACTCCATGAAACATCGTGACACCATGGAGAGTGAGGGCAGCTCAGCAGGTCCAGCAGGCCGCCCGTCTCCTCCGTCGCCGCTGCACCGCCGTTGGTCTCCCTCTGACAACATAATCACCGTGTTTGTCAACTGTGTGCAGAAATGAGAGGGCTTGAGGCACGAAACAGAGGAGACCGACTGCAAGTGGCCCACACCTGAGGACAACTCACCCAACTGCCATATCCACAAGGAAAGTCAGCCAGACACAGGTGGCGAATGTGCTTCTCTAGCACAGCAGATAATGTGCTGGAACCCATGCCACCGTCCACAGTAGTTTGTGGGAGTTGTCAAAACGGGGAGATACACGGTAACCACAGTAGCAATGAGAGTGGCACTATAGTAATAGAGTTTGTTTTGGTTTTCAGCCGAGATGAAAGTATGAACTACAAAAGTAACAGCGACAGAGAAGGAAATAGCAATGCAACTTCGAGAATGGCAGCCGCCATCAATTCCAAAAGAAGAAGTGACAATTCTGAGATTAAAGTAGTGGCAGTAATGCAAACGTTTGCCGTCCACCGATAAACAGCAAGATTGTTAGGGCATTCCCTCAGAGTTCCTGTAGAATTCCACTATTTTACAGTCTTCCAATGTTCCAGTGTTCCCTCTGAGTTCCCTGCAGCGACCCCCGTCCGCAGAAGAAGGAGTTCTGAATTGGCGTTTAGTTTCTTTCAGGTAGAAGTCGCCCGGGGGTTGGTTTACAAATGGTAGTCGGTTGCCCGGCAACAGTAGGACCTCACAGATTCTGTTCAAGTGAAGCAGATTCACCTCACACACAAAACCTGGCACATGGAGTATCAAGTGCGATTCAAAGTAGGCAACTGGACTGGTTGAAGATTTCTTGAAGACTCATCCGAGAGGCTTCTTCAGTTCTGAAACGTCTTCAAGAAATCTTCAACCAGTCCAGTTGCCTACTTTGAATCGCACTTGATACTCCATGTGCCAGGTTTTGTGTGTGAGGTGAATCTGCTTCACTTAGTCCAGTTGCCTACTTTGAATCACACTTGATATTACCATGACCTGGACGACTGAGAACCTTCACAGACATCTGGCATATGGAGCTGAAATAGAAATATCTACGAGTTGAAGTTTAGATGGAATAAGGAACATAAATAATACATTAAAACATAGCTATGGATAAGGACAGGGGTTTAGATACACTTTCCTTCAGACTATTTCCATATGATTAAAGATTGTTTACTCACATTTCACAATCCTGGGACACTTCCTATGATCCCTGGGAAAATCTGGTCGCCTTATGTGTCATCATAGGTCCGCGGAAAGATCAATTGTTCCGGGTGAAAACTAGGATGTTACCAGGCTGCAGCCATTGAGTCTCCATGATGGCATTTCACATTTGGATAAAAGTACGCTTATTGATTGTGCTTATTGATTGGGAGGCAAATAAATGGAGACCGTTGTGATTCTGAAAGATGTTGTTTTAATGCAAGAGAAAACGTGTGCTTTCTTAATGTTTGAGTGTGTTGTGACCGTAATGTATAGACAAAATCAAACATCGAGATAAGAGCACGGCTGTTTACTCGCGCATCAAAGCCTTATGGTGAGAAGTGCGAACATAGAGACAGTTTCAAGAATTCTTTTGAAGTGATTCGGTTTAGTCACTCTCCGTCATGCAATGACAGACGGAATGCACAAAAATGCCCATTGTTTCGATATATAACCCACAAAGTGTGTGCCGGTCTACAAGCGCTAACTCCACGAAACCGCAAGCCATGGCTTTTGGTAAAGGTAGGTTTGACTTTAACTACATGTCAAGTAACTTAATATGCAATTATGTCTTTTCTCTTTTCTGTTACTATCAGCATATTTGCTGCGTAGTTACCCTGACAATTATGTTTTGATTTTAAGAGCGAATAAATGTTCAATGAAAGACGACAATATACATTTTAGTTTTACTTCACCACTTTCGTGTTTTCTTGCAGAGCTCTTGCTTTCCTGCATTGTTATGATGAACATGCACATCTCCTTTATGGCCCCAAACTGTCTAAACCTAAATCAGCTTTGGGCCATAGATCAATCTTTGGTTCATCTACAAAGGGCAGAAGAGGACTATGTAAGTAAACATGATCATATTTGAGAAATATCAAATTTTACAATGAATTTTAGGTCGCTCAAACCTTGAAAAATATGTGTCCGTGTTGTTACAATTCCATTTCATGTGATATGTATTCAGCAAGTAATTGATGTGAGGGCCCCTTTAAGGACCTGCAGAAAATAAAATAAAAAACGTTTGTATGGCTGTGCTACACAGTATTGTGGTAACTGTTCATACACATTTAAGAATGTGTTAACGAGCTGCTTAACTATTTCTATTGGCTAAATGGACTCCTGCGCCCTCTGACAAAACAACAGACGCTTGACTGTGTCATGATGACCCTCCCTTCTTCTTCAGGTCAAACACATTCTAATGTGGAATCTATCATCGATTCCAACTTGTACGGGCCTGGGTGGAATAACACTTCCAGTGGGAAACACCACCAAAGAGTCCTCAGCTTGTGCCATCAACCACTACCTTGAAAAGGACCTGCCCACAATTATCTGGAATGTGACCGATCCCTCTGCGCTCAGAGATGACCTAATCGACAATATCACGGTCTTTCGTATTCAGTTTGAAGCTGCTTTGGTTCGGGAAAACACGACATGCCAAAACTCAAATGACCTGACCAGACCTAGAGAAGCTGAGCACAAATACAAAAGGATGCTCCTCGGCTACAGAATCCTCTGCTCCAGCAGGGAATGGGTGCAGTCTTTCCGATTAAACAAGGACCCTTCCTGTCCCTCTAATCAATAACACCCTGGATAACTCAATAACTCATTTGTTTATTTATTGGTCTATTATATTGGATGTATTTATTTGTTGGTCTGTTGTTTTAATTTATATGTTTGCTCTTGGCCATGGATAAAATGTGTACTCCAAGATGTCTTCCACTGGTTTGTGTGGGTTCTGTGTTTGCTGTCAAAAAGTCCGGTCGCTGTGGAGCCAACCACCTTCCACCAAAATAACACAGGTGCTCCTCGTGGTTTGTCTGATTGTCCTCAACAAAGAGGAGCTACAGGGGAGACAGGGACAAGGCAGAAACACATACAGGCGTAACGCCACCCTTCAAACGAGGAATATAGAGTTTGCTCCAAACTTATTTTTCCCAATGTGCTCCACTGTCTTCTTATTTTTTCAACATGCTAACTGGTCCAAAATGTGGGTCAAACAAAAGCACCTTCTTTCAAGCCAAATCTCAAGTAGCAAGAACTGGGTGGCACTCCGGCTCAACAAAATAACTACCACCAGGCAGTGACTGTCGGGATTAAACTGTACGCATCTTAAACTTAATAATAGTAACACGAATGACAACACTTGACACCTTTTGTGTTGGTCATCAGTAAGCCAAGACTAATACAATGGCAAATGTCTCTCCAATTCCAAGTCAAAGTAACCGCAAAAGAACAGCCACCACAAGTGACCCGACCATTCACAACATGGAAAAAAAAAACCTGTTGAGACGGAGACAGGGATGGACACTTTGAATAGCATTCAAAAGTGAGCATATGCGATACTAAACCAAAAAAAAGGAGTTTGTTCTGTTTGTCTCATTTAGACCTACATACAATCACGCCAGATTTATTTCAGGACGAGCATGACGCCATGAGTAGTATGGCCTTTAGGAAATAGTACTGTGAAATTGTAAAGATATAATCATACCTGCAGTCATCTGGAGGCGCATCAACAGGATGTGTAGTTTCTTTTTCAGAGGCAGAACAATGAGGGAACTCCCCCGAAGGAGATCCTGAACGGGCATGACTTCTTCCTATGACTTACCAAAGATTAGAAGCGGGGGACACTAATGCTGATCTTTATCTAGGGAGTGCCAATAAAAGGGTCACAGAAATAAAAAGATGGATCACAGAAAGTTTCACCTCAGATAGCCTGCCGCTGACTAAAGACACCTGCCAACATGAGACTCTGCTCTGGTAAGGTTGTTCCACAACTTCTTCAACACAATTGCATGAGACTTGAATGCATGAGCTCTGTTTTTTGCAATTTGGTTTTGTGACTTGCATAAAGTGGAGAGTGAATACAAATATCTCATCTCGCAATTAGTATGATCCTTGCTGGCTCTAACCTGGCCACTCCAGGCTTGCTTCCTGAGAGCTCTCACTCAAAGTCCAGCGGTTGCCTTTGCGAGCACGAGTAGTGAATTTACGGCCGTGAGCTGGGTCTTTTGTGTGTGCGAATCTAACTCATCTCCCCTCTGTGTTCTCTTACATGACTGATGCAGACCTCATCTTCCTGTGCCTGCTCTTGACATCGGCGGACTGCAAACCCGTTAATAGATTTCAGACGGAGGCCTTGAATGAAACCTTCCGCTTGATGCAGGAGGAGATTGAGATCGCTTTAAATCGCCTGGTAAGCCCATTGGTTCTTTTTGGGGGGACATTTAAAGCTGCTCATACGGATGGCAGCACACACGGGGCGTGAACCTGCCATCCCTTTATTGACATGTGTCGCTCAGATTTTTGGCGACATACTTCATTGCAACTAAAAGTCATCCAGTTTACGTACAGGCCTGTGATCTGCTTTGTTAGTCCATCACTTTCGAGTGTATGGGCCAACTATAGGCAGGTTCGTTTTGGGGCAAATGGATACAGATAAAGAGTACTAGGACATAGCCACCTCAGACCATTTACTGAAGTGTTTGCAGTTAATACTACAATATGAAACACAATAGCCTTGGATTCATTATGTCACCTGTGCGCATTCCGATCAGAAGGGGGGGAAAAAAAAACACCCGTAAACAAACAGTCGGTGTAGATTCGAACCATCGCTCGTGACTCGGATGCTGATCCAGTCCG
The DNA here is from genome assembly GCA_016785305.1 of Colistium nudipinnis. Lineage (NCBI taxonomy): Eukaryota > Metazoa > Chordata > Actinopteri > Pleuronectiformes > Rhombosoleidae > Colistium > Colistium nudipinnis. The sequence continues at coordinate 962,623 of JAFBJU010000145.1, forward strand.
CGTTTTGCAGGACGAGGTGCTCCCACGCCAGGCGTGCGTGCCGGAGCCGGATCCCCAGTCGCTCTCCTCCCTCCGCTGTCGCGTGGTGAAGATGTCCGAGCAGATCCCGGAGCAGCTGCTGTCCAGCCAGCTGCTGGACGTCGGCCAGTACATGGCGGACATGGAGGCGCTGGCGCAGGTGACCGTAGCCCAGCAGAACTGCAGCGCGCCCACCTTCCACAGCGACTTGGACGTTCATCACTATGTGCGGTGTATGCTTCACATGGCCTCTGGTCAAAAACACCTTTTGGGTCTCGTTTGACACGAATGCGAAAGATTTAAATTATATTTAAGACAAGTTAAGTGGTGTTTATTGACATTTAAATGTATGTATTAACAGTAAAGTGGTATTTATTGACAATTAAGTAATATTTATTGACAATTAAGTAATATTTATTGACAATTAAGTAATATTTATTGAAAATGAAATGATATTTATTACAAATGAAGTTATATACTGTATATTTCTTTCGATGAAGTGATATTTGTTGAAAATAAAGTACTCAGAAAGTCAAGTGGGTTTTTTCAGTTTTTTGTTACTTTTATTCTCAGATTTACGGCATTTTGAAAAAGAAACTAACTGTGGAGGGGGGGGGGGGCGCATAAACAGCATAAGAAAGTATCCTTTTACTTCTTAAAACAGATACTGCATTAAATTGGGAAAGAACCAATCAGCCAAACCACCTAACGGCAACAGCAAGCAAAGTTTGAAAAAAAAATCAAAAAAATCCACCAGGTATGACAAACATCATTAAAATCATCGGATGGTTTAAACAAAAAAAAGACACAGCACAGGTGCCAAGTGCACTGGAACATTGTTGCTTTTTGTCATGCAGTAAACTAAATGACGTTATTCTTAGTTTGAAGGGGAGAAACAAAGACAAAAGAAAAATCTAAACATTATTTTCAAACATTAAAAATAATAGCTGCATTCAGAGGGGGATTTTATTGTCTCACAGTAGCAATAAATACATATGGATACGTTGCACTCTTCACATTTTAGTTACCAACATTTGGCAACACTGTAAAAGTGTTAACGTTTGTGATTGCTTTATCCATCGGACTGTAAACTGAGCTGCCTGTACAACGACAGGCAAATCATTCTTTTGTGATGGTTAAGGATGTTTCTCATAAGCACCTGGAATCCCAAGTAAAAAGACCGCATAAAACGAACCGCACGTCCTTTAAATAAATGTGGTACTTTCTACTTTGAAGCTAAAGAGAAACTAAGTTGTTCTGCAGGCAGAAAAGAAACGAAAAACAAGTCCAAAAATTCTACTTCAACTAATGACAGTCAAAGGCACATTGACCTCAAGGTTGGTCAACGTCAGACATGCTGCTTTGTCCAATTCTCAAGCTGTCAAGAGTGCAAAGAACAAACGTGATTTCCGTAACACAACAAATGAAGGTAAACTGCGCTTCAATATTGCTTTAGTTTTTTTCTGTGCGCGGCATCTTTTAGCAGATAGCAGATGCTTTCTCCTGTGTCCGATACCAGACATTAGTGTAAGTACACACAGAAGAACACATAGTGATTTGACCTGTACCCTAACAGAATCCTGATTTGTTGAATGGAAAATGACGTTCCCAAGCGCAGCCCTGAGTCACCAACAAAGATTAGAAGACAGCCACGATGTATTCAGTTAAGAACTCTGTACATGTGAAAATAGAATATTTATAGCCGGTACTGCTATTTCACTGATGCTCCCTATGAGGGCTGTAAGGAATAATGCTCCATTATGCTCTGGCCTGCCCAGTAGAAAACCCATGTATTCAAAGTGACTGCTTGAACTCACTAGAAATGGGCAGAACAAGCAGAGTGTGAAGGAAGAGGTTCAGCATGGACGGAAAATCATCCATCCCTGTTACCTGGCAAAACGACATTCACCTGAGAAAATTAGGGATGAAAAAGATGATGGAGCTCTCATCTCTCTGGGATTGATCAAACATTCTGGTGTGAAGCATATCCGGGAGGTTTCGGAGTTTAAAAAATAACTAAACTAACCACAGTTCCTAACCCATACCATAAAAAAAAACAACACATTCATCACATCCCCTTGTGAAATACCATATCCATATTCTTACTATACATATGAGAACACAGAAATAACAGCACTCAATATTTCCCTTTTCGATACAATGCTGTGTTAAAAGTACTTTTCAAAATATACTATTGTTCAAAAGGCAAACCATGTGCGCCATCTTCCAATTCAGTTTTTAGAAGAGCTTCACCTAAAGTGGGTGATGGTGTCAGTAGTTGCTGTCTTTCAAATACACGAAAGAAGCCATTTTTGCACAACTGCTTCACAAGTAAAGTCAAAGGCACGACTGCGTGATCCATCTTTCCCAAGAATCGATGTAAAACAGAGCAAATGCATGAGCCTCGCACAAACGGAGGAAAAGAAAGCTGCCCCTAGCTTGCACTTATCATTTCATTTCTTTTTTCCAGGGAAGTCGCGGCTCTGCGGTAGACGAGGTGTCCTTGCTGGATGGCTTTCAGCAGTGATATGCCATTTCGGCATTTTAACTGTTACCTCACCTCCCCTGAGAACAGGCTACACATCGGTGCATGTCACGGCCTGCATGGCTTCTTCTGGCAACAGGGATGGATCACTGAGAATGGATGTTCTTGTGCTCAGCTGGCAAAGGGTAGTCAGCACCACTGAAAGACAGAAAATGCCAATTCAGTAATCACAACCCGACAGTTAAACGTTGCACTTCGAAGCTATACTTCATGATATGTATACCATATGCCAAACAGCAGGCATGCACTTTTATTTTTATTCATTTTTATTTTTTTTTTACATTGCAGCTAAAACGGAGGACTTCTTAAAATACACACATTTTTGGTGAATTAAAAACTCATAATCAAGCTTCTATGTTTAACAAGCTTTATCTGCCCAAGTTAATCAAAGTGACATTTTCATTGTGGAACAGGAGTTACACATGAGCCATAACCTTTCCTAATGCTTTATGCTTTATGCTTTTCTGCAGCGACGCAGTCTCGGCTTTAAAAACGGTGACTGCACGATAGACATCTTTTGACATCATCTTGCTTTATCTGATCCACCAAGCGTTGCTGCTGAAGTCAGACTGAGTCAAAGGCCCAACTGCAAGTTCCTTCTAAGAGGCGGGATGTGAGGTGGCAAGAAAACAGTTGGAAAGTGTGATTTGGCGGAGAAAGAAGGATAGTGATCGTGTGCGTTACAAATGACACAACGGCGTGCCTGTTGCGTCATGGCTCCTCGACGACAGACGCAACGGCAGGAAAATAAAAACCCGAACAGAGATAGTGACAGATAGGAAGCGGAGATTCACACAAGTGATGCTGGCTGTCTCTTCCACTTACTAGGTCTGAGCGCTGGGAGGGAGCAGTGACGATCAAGCCATTGCAGCGTGGTCTGATAGAGCTCTGCGCGGCTTGTGGTCGACACCATCCCGTTGAATGACTCAAAAAGGGGCTTGATGATGATGCTGAACTAGAATCAACAGGGGTCAAGGATCAGTTGCACTGCGCGGCGAGTTAAAACGTCATTTGGCCCACCGTCATGTGGGTAGACCGTGGCTTTGGTACATTTTCACGCATGACTCATTGATAAGCAGCAACAAGCACAAGAGCTCTTTCCCGGGAGGATACAATCCAGAACTTCCAGTCGTGAAGAGTGCGGCTCTTCACGTACTCGTTGAACTTCTCTTGCATGTGACTCAGTTGATTGCGCCTGACGGGCACCCCCGTCGCAGGCAGCTGTTCCTGACAAAGGCTGTGTAAAAAAAACAAAAAAACCACACACGACGTGACGTGAGCCAATTTGGCGCGTAAAAAAAAAAAATTGGTGAGTATATCAAAGCAGGGGGGAAGCAGACGTCCCGTTCGAACGTACTTGATGGACGTGTTGAGCTGCTCGATCTCCTCCCGTAGCCTCTTCACCTCCTCCTGCATCTGCTGCCTCTCCTGCTGAAGCTTCCCAATGTGCTCCACTGTCTTCTGCAATGTGACCGCATTGCTGATCTGAGGGCGCAAATTGGCATCCACAAGTGAAGCAAATAAACCGAGCACAAAATACTGAGTGTCAAAAAGGCTGATATCGCTGCACGACGAGGACGCCGGCTTACATTGGACTGGGACTTGAGAGTGGGAACCAGGCTGCTGAGTGTTTTAAAGCCAATGTTTATGTTTGATCGTCTCTTTTGCTCTGCGGATATGTGTGTCGTCCTCCGGCTCTGGAACACAGCATCAGAGGAAATGTTACACAGAGGCTAACGGAGTAGAGCAAAACTTTCCAAGGGGCAATCTGGTGTAAAATAAGCAACTAAAAGGAAATTCTACTGATGTTACAGACAGGGCTTTACATTACCTGAGGCATTTAATTCTGTCTGTGTTCAATTCATTTTTAGAATTTGAGGTCACCCATCTACACGCCCTTGCATGTTGTTATTCTGCACTCGGAACATTTTTAACAACGGGCCAAGGCCAAAAAAATTGAAAATCAATATTCAAATAATAATACGCTAAAAAAAATGGAGCCATCACACGAGCCATGGGTTACATTAAAAAACAACAACAAACACACACCTGATTTTGTTCATTCTTTACCAGAGCTGTGCTGCTGCTGCTGCTGCTGCTGCTGCTGCTGATAAGTGACTGGGGACTAGGGAGTTGATCTATCAGACACGAGGTTCCTGGGCCTGGACCCGGTCCTGGCTGACTGCTAACTGCAAAGAATTAGAAGAAGAAAGAAAGAAAACAAGACTTTTAAGATGAGAGCAGGTTTTGAGTTGTGCTGTGCTCCGTGGGTAAACTCTCACCGATGCTGGAGGAGGCTTTCTGATTTTTGCGGCTGGAGGGAAAAGACTTCTGTTTCGGGACAATCGCCTGCAGAGACTTCTGCGCCTGGGAAACAACATGAAATCCTGGAGCCTGCAATAAATAAAAGACACAAAGAACTGTTCAAACAAAACACAAGCTGGCCACACTGGTAACCGGCCATCATTTTATTTAACCTTCTGCCTTTATTTCTTTTCCTTTCCCTTGTTACCCAGGCTCTTTTTTTTTGCCCTGTCCTGTTCTGTTCTATTGGTCTCATTTTAACGAAAGGAGTTTATTTCAGATGAAGATTAAACACATGAGAGCAATTCAATTAAGTGGTCAGCGAGAATGACAGGTAGAGGGGAAATCCTACCCCTCCTCGATGAGATGAGGCAATCATCATTCCGGCATTAGGGACCACATCTGCTTTCAGAGTTGTCGGTGTAACAATGACAGCATTGGTATGACCTGTGAAAGGGGCTGTGAGACACGACAGTGTTAATTGTGTGTGCATCCGCAAGCCAGCAATCGTTTCTTAACAAAGATCCCCCTGCATTGCTCCCCTGTGTCGCGTTCGCTCATTGTGAAAACAGGCTTTATTTTTTCGGCACTCAATCAAGGTACTGTATCAAGAAAGGCCTCAGCGCTATCTTGTCTGAGTAAGTTTTAGTAACTCAAGTCAGATCAACAATGTAATAATTGCTCCATTTTTGCCAAAAGGCAGAATCAACATCACCATCCTGAGCTCAGAATGGACAGACCTGTGAAGACGAGGTGGGGAGGGGGGAGGGCGTTGGCGGGAGCAATCCTTTGCACAGGACGGGTTTTGTTGGCACCGGATGACTGAAAGGGGCGAGGTTGAGCAAAAGTCTGAGGTGGCTGGAGTTGGGATGGAGGAGGTGGAGGCTGTGAGGACATGGAGCCGTACTCTGAGCCGTGGCCGACGGTGGTGGCGGCGCCGCTGGGTGTGACGATAGAGGACGCCGTGTGCGTGATCACAGAGGGTGCCGCAGTCTCATCCAGCACAGAGGTGTCGTCCAAGGGTGCTTCGGGGGCCATGTCCTGAACCGGGAGGCATGGTGCCAAATGGCCGTGGGACAATTGCTGAGGGACGGAAGACACCAGCGCTTGATCACCGGGCGCCGCCTGCCCAGGAAACAGGGGCATGTAGTTTTGAGCGTAGGCGCCATCATCGCCGGCATCTGCTCGGCTGGCCTGACTGACCATGGGAGAGGGGACGGGAGGGGACAGGTTGTTGTTTGTGAGCTGCATGGCAGACATTAACTGGGCCTGGCAAGAGATCAAAATGGAAAAGGAAACACACAGGTTTAAGGGAGCTCATATTCAGAGTTGATTGTGCTGGTTAAGATTATGACAGGAAAAGGACTCGGTACCCATACAACATAGTAAAAGTACTTGCCACATATATGTCCAGTGAATGTCTCGGTTTTGTCCCTTTGACTGTTATTTCATTACCAACCACATGGACAGATGATTAAGACTTATCAGTGTGTCGGCAGCGTGATACCGTTGCAGAGGTTGCAGGTGAAGCTAGTTTGAACCGCTCTGTACACAGGCACACCAGATAAATCTGATCACATTGTTCCTAATGAATTAACTCACAACCCGTCTGCTGTTTTTGGACTTGAGACTGCGATTTGGCACGACCCGGAAACAAAAGGACGACAGAGTTTTCAGCCAGTGACTGATTCTCAAAAGAATCAAAATGCGTTAAGCAGATCGAGCGGCAAGTAGTGATCGATAAATCAGTTTAGTCATTTCTTTTGTAACTACAGACGGGAGACAGCAAGAGAGCAGGTAGGTGTGGTGGAAATATATTAATAAATTGACAGTAACAGGAAAATAACACTCCTCGTACAAACTCTCATCATGGTGTTGTTGTGTGTTAGGGACTGTGCCACGGCTGGGTGTTTACCTGCGAATGAGAACCGCTGCTGGATAGAAGGGTAACAGATGAGGCAGTGGGGGAAACAGAGGGGAAGGCGGGCTGACGGAGGCTGTGAAATAAGTCTGGAACAAGAGTCTCTATGTTAGCTAGAGGTTAGTAAAATCACACTGCTCGTTGCGTTAGACTAAGCCAACTGCTGTAGCGTAGTTACTAGGACATGTGCTCTTGATTCATTTAAAGTGTGCACTATTAGTGTGTGTGTGTGCGGTACTGCTGCGGCTATGGGCACGGTCTTATTGCTACCTTGCAGAGGATCAAACGAGTCCATGAAGTCTAGGTTGGGCTGCAAGGGGATCAGTCCCGGTTGAATCATGTCAGCGTTCCCTGCATGAGCTGCGGGGGACAAAAACGACAGGTAACACAGGCCCCGCCGCAATCAGCGTCCGTTCAAATCGACCAATCAGGCTCACCGATCTCCCTTGGATTGGGCCAGGCCATGGGCTGGTGCGAGGCCAGCGTGGAGAACAGCGTGTCCGAAAACTCAGACATCAGCACATCCATGTCAAAGAGAGTGTCCATCTCCATAGGTGCGGGCGTTTCCAGGTGCTTTCGAGGCACGCGGCGTGCCACGGTCTCTTCATCCTGATAAAAGGAGACACGGAGCATGTCTGGAGAGACTTCCCCAAACAACGACAGCTGCTCCTCTTTTCCCTTTAAGTATTCAAGATGCAACCAACAAGCCGGTTAAAAGAGAAAAAAAAACACACACACACACACACACACACACAAACACACACACACACAAAGTGGTTTGTGTTAGCAACTTACAGGGTAAATTAGGTGTATGCAGTCAAGACCATAATAAAGCAGTGAGGTGATCGAATAAGCATGGGTTCATTGCATTAGTATCATCATCTGGTTAAGCAGATGTTGATCGTACGATCCACGTTAAGAATAACCTCTTACAGGTTGTGCAAAATGCAGTTTTACATACCTTAAGCAAGCTTGAGAGGTCATCGTCCTTGTGTTTCTGTAACTGTAAAGGTGTGCCACATTAGATATGAATGTTACGCAAGCACTTCAATAGATTACACATCTACACCTGGAAAAAAAATTATAAACACTCAAATAATAAACTGAACAATACAGCATACATTACCCTTTTCTTAAAATATGTTCTCCACTTGTGATATTCTCTTATCACAATTTCAATTCTTCTCTTCCAGCATTTTCCCTCCGTGGCAACACCCTGCAAAAAGCAACAGGGAACTAAAGCAAGTGCATGCATAACAAACAGAAAAGAAAGAAACAAAGTGACGAGGTAAAGTGAGACTTAACAAAGAGTGATCTACAGGATTTCAGAGAGAAAAAAAAATGCGTAAGTCACATTACTGTTTGTACATCACATAGCGACTATTGTTTTCTGTCTTTACCTCTCCAGACCGATTGACATCCGACACCATACTTCCATCGAGGGGAGTCACAAAGTGGCACACAGGATTCTCCCTTCTCTCCACATCTACATGTTCATGGTAGTAATGACACAAATTGAAATAAATGAGGAAAAATGCAAGTCAATGTAACCTAAATACTTAACAATACAGTCTATACCCCGTGAACATGTGAATATAAAATGACAGTGCACTTACACTGCATATACCAGGCTCTCCATATAGCGTTGTTCAGGCGGATCTTGTCTCTCCAAAGCAGCTTTAGACCTTTGAAGTTCTTCCATTTGGGAGATACCAATTTACCACTAAAAAAGGCACGAAAAATAACCATGTCAGCACTTGGAGAGATGCAACCAGACAAGCTCAATTCTAACCAGCGCATATCTAAAAAGGCACTGGTCACCTTGACCAGCACTGGCCCTTGATGGTATCAAGTGCAGAAAGCGAAAGGAGGAATTCAGTCAAGGTCAAGCTCAAGTTAGAATTACACAGTCGTCAGAACTTAAATATGCAGACCGAAACAGCCGAGTGGCTCCAAAATGTTTTGAAACACTGTGAACTCAAGGAATGCTGGAATGAATTTCAACGTCCGGAGTTTAATACTACAGTCCCAAGACAATAATATGAACCAACCCTGAATAGGATTTATTAAATGTCAAAACAAAATGACTTAAGTCTGCATAAATCACAGTTTCCTTCTTTTCACACTTCCTGTTCTCTCATTTTCACAGTGTGTCCTTCCTGTCAAGGTTTTTTTCCCATACATTTTCCCTGCCATGAACTGTGTGCTCCTTTCCTGAATAAGTATGGTGTGGAAAAGAGAAAAACTGTTCTAATCAGGGGGCTAAGTTAAGGCAGAAGAGTCTGTGTTGTGAGGGGCAAACTTTGCAGGCCCACCAATATCCACCCAGCGAATAAACGCTCCTGCATGCATGTGAATAACAGCCACTTCTCCTTTTAGGATAAATGACATCGGCAGAACAGTAACAGTGGTGCTTTCCTGGCCTATTAATAGTCTTCGCGCTGAATGTGAGTTGGTGCCATTTGTGCAGTCAGAGGGAATCCTCTGAGCAACTGGCTCGGCATCAACACATCTCTCCAGCTGTAAACAGAGAGCCATGGGTAACGAGAGCCGAGCGTTTTTCTCTTACAACTGACTGCTGCTTAAATATCTGTATTCAATAGCTGCACAACAACTGCTTTTGAATCCAACTTTGATTTGATAGCTTAATCAAACGTGACGTTGCACGTGGTTGCGTAGTCTTAAAAACAACTGTACTTTGAATTTGATCTACTGATCTACGGTGTGGCCTGGAGAAGTTCAGCATAGTCGGTGAGATGGATATCAACATCTGTGAATCGTCACTTGTTTTGCAATTATTGTTATTATTATTGGCTCACCAACCCTACTGCATTACATACAAAGCAGAGGGGTCGGATGACTCTTTTGACCACTGCACTGAACTAGGACATGCAGCAAGGGGTCCAGCAGGAAGTGACATGAGGAGGAAACGTGTGACTGCGGCTGCACACCCGTGATGTGTCCCGTGTTGGACTCCCCGGGACGGGACAGGGGACCGCCGAGGGCTCCCACTCACCTGTAGGCCAGAGTCATGCACTCGAAGAGTTTGGTGAGGGAGGCGTCTATGGAGAAGTGCGACGTGCTCGCCTTGCCGAAGTGGTACGTCTGACACGTTTGCTTGTTGACGGTGTCAAAGTCGTAGCCCTTCTTCGGCGGGTGCTCGCAGTGGGGCGAGGACACCATGAAGTGTCCGCTGTGGATGATCTGGGACTCCAGCCCGTCCGCCCTCCGCAGGTGAGTCTCCTCCGCGTCCGAGTCGTCCTCCTCCTGCTTTACGCTCTCCGGGGTGCGCCGGTATCTCTGCCGCGAGGACACCTCTCTAGTAGCCATGTCGTAAACTCACCAGACAAATGGCTAACGTTAGCCAACGAGCTAGGGCAATAAGGCTCTCCTGCTCATGAGGTTTGACAACGGCGCGGCCGACTTGTTAATGAAAGCCTGTCAACTCGGTGCCGTGACGTCCAGTCCACGCATTTTAAACAGGGCCGTGGTGTCGATCAGTCCGGGGTGGCTTGTTTTGGTCCTGTTGCGAAGTTGACGTCTCTCCGAGTCGCAGGGACCAGCTGACTGTTCCTGTCCGAGATCCGGAGCAGGAAGTTGCTTTGACGAAGCGCCGCTGATTGGCCGGAGTCAGAGCCCCGCCCACTGCAAAACTAAACAAAGTCGGTCGATCGCAGTCCTGCTGCGCGTCATTTGCTCCGTAGTCACTTGTCTATGAACTGTTCTGTGTCAAACCCACTGCCGTTGCTTTAATAAATCTACTCCATTACCCGTAAACAGATATCTGCTTTCAAATTCTAATTCAAGTTCCCTGACTGGTAGCTCAGGCTCTCAGGGAGGAGGGACTGCTCCAGCAACTGCAGCGAGGACTCAGGGACTATGGACTGAATGAAAATGAAGCGGACGGAGAAAATATTCAAACCGGAAATGTTATAATAATTCATAATTGTTCCTCATCACTGAGTGTGGTGGGCTACAGTGACGAAGAGCTCAAGATACATTTATTTCGTATTATTTTTTCCTCCAACACATTTTCCCAGAAAAAAACTTATTACAGTATATAGCGTCTTCGGCCAGGTCTTCTGTGAAAAAGGCCGGGGCTTTGAGACACACACACGGAGCACTGAACATTTCTATACAGCAATATTTTCTGATTTGACTATGGCCTGGATCGAGTTTAGACTAAAAGGGGAAATTGTGAATCCTGTTTATAAATCCGAGGCGACAGCAGTGATTGCGCGTTGGACAGCTCCTGGTGCTGAACTTACGATCCTAAACGCAAACCATCAAGGTCAAGCGTCATAGTTTTATGGTCGACAGTAATATTTGAACAAACCAAATTAACGTCTCACAGACATAAGTAATGACGAGGTTCCAATCAGCTTTACTGACCACCGGCTATTTTGCCTAAAAGTGTCACGTGTACGTCATTTAATAACCTCTATTATGCGTTAAAAAAACAATCACTGCATTTTTTTTACATTATTATTTCACACTGGGAGAGCTTTAGGGGACAGAACAGCATCCTCTGGTGGTGTTTCTGGATAAGATGCAACTCAAACGAAAGCCAAACGCCCGTGTATAAAACATACTATTAAATGTTTCACTTCATATTTATTTAACAAAAAAGTTCATTTGTGATCAGAGTTTCACCCAGGAAACGTTCATGCAGACAATCAGGAAGTCATTTACATTTTTACAGTGAGACAACACTCCAAGTACGCTGTATCATGATGTATAGCGTATTTTTGTTTCTTTCTTTCCCATATCAACATATTTAAACACTTCCTATCAGACACATATGAAAGATGGTGTGCCTGTCTGGTGTTTGCAGATTTCCCCAATTGCAAACTTTCTAGTGACGACAGATCATCACACAATTTGTTGGAAAGTGCAAACTAGAAGTCATACTCATAGTCCTGACCACTGATAACCACTCATTTGACTGTACTTCACACTTGGCAGGTTTATTACTGAGCCGTTGAGTATTTTTGGATGAATGGTTGCCATGAAAATACACACACAAAATACTCTGTACTGAATAAGCCCTACACAACCGCCCAACAGATGGAAAGTTCTGTGAAGTCCCAACTGAGTCATGATGCCAAGTACATTGTTAATTCAGTGTTACAGCAGGCCAAGCAAACACAGGCACAAGGGCACAGCAATTATTCAGGTTTCAGCATCAGCACGGGTGTGCACATGTTCACTAAGTTAACACTTTTAGTGTGCTTGTGAATTATTGCTACCACAATCTTTCCTGTGAGGTTGTTTGTCTATCCACTGCTGACAGGATGTGATACTGATGAAGAGAATGATGACTTTTTGAATAATGGATGATGTGTGGGAAATGTGTGTCACTTCTACCACAGCGTCCACGGGGGTTGCTTCAGAGGGAATGAGGCCAAAGAGGAAACATTGACAGGGATGGAAATGACAGCCCAGGGCAGTGCTTGTCTCTGTAGCGATCGTCTGATCATCATCCTAAAACAAATACATTTGTAGGAGGAAAAATGTGTTAATGCTTAAAAATGTATCCCCAGATAAAACCGCTTCAAATGATAGTACCAAATAACAATGCAAATGACCTACCCATCGCGTCCAAGCAAAAATAGAGCAGGTATGTTTGGTTTGGCCGTGGTTCCATCAGTGATCATATCAAGGTACTGACTGTCATTGTCGACTGCATTATCAGCAATTAGAACGGCTTTGCCTCCTGCTTCCTCCACGTAACGGGCCTTTTGCACAAAGGAGCAACCTCTGCAGAAAAAAAGAAAGAGAAAAACAAATGTACGAAACCATGTTAAATGTGCCAGCAAAAACAAGTCGTTATTTTGTCACATCCATCCGGTGCCAGGTGATTTGCATATGCTATGGTTACACAAAAATCACCAGCCTTCCTTACGAACTATTATATATTTATGGGGTATTATAGGGAGAATGAATCCGTGTTTTATCCCCTTTAATATTCCAGAGGGAGCAGGTGCTACGTAGGTGTCTGTGTGTGTTTGTATACCCTCTTTCCACAAGGATAATTTGTCCCTGGAGGATTTCTCTGTCCTTCAGGTCAGAGCAGCCATCCGCTGGGTCTGCAGGCACCAGGAAAATCTCGTCATAAAACGAAGTCTGGCAAAGGGGGGGGGACAGAAGAGTAACAGTGATCAGAGAGCGAGTGTGTGGGTGTGTGTGTGTGCGTGTGTGTAAATAGGGTGCTTACAAAATCTCCCCCAAAGTCTTTGGCAGGTGCTGCACTGAAGACGTAGCCTATGTCCTCTGGACTGATGACCCGGAAATACAGCAGCTCATTGATCCCAAGGCCTGCCACAGCCCAAGAGAGAAATACTTAAGAAGGAGGAAGCGCTTATCTCACAGTTTTCCATTGGCTGCATTAGCCACATGAAGGCATGGACACTTTTTTTCAGTGACAAAAGAACAACTAACAGCAAGTATGACACCGTGCACCTCTACATCCGAGTTTGTTTTTAAACACGTATCAGCGGGCCTACGCTTGTATTAAGGGCTGTTACCCTAAACCCCCAGCTAACACAGCCCGTTAGCTTAAATTAGCTGTTTACTAGCATGATTAAAAACTCGCCTACGTCTCACCTGACGTGACGCCGATCTGCACGAGGACGCTCCACAGGTACAGAAGTGAAGCTGCTCCGTGAAAGACCCTCTCCATGTTAAAGACATCGGGTATACAGCGCGTGCACCAGGCTTCAGTGGAGCTCTCAATCTACCAGCTGCGTTTGGGCCATGTGTAGCAATGCTTATAGATTAGCAACCGTGTCCGGTTGTCTTATTTCGCGCGTGCGCACGTCACAGAGCCGGATCATACGCACGAGTGGGCCGCAGAGCGCAAATCAGCTATTTTGCCCAATCCTATGTGTTTTTATATATGCGGATATTACCAGCATCCCTACCGCATTGGACTGCATTCATTTATGTATCTAATGAACTGGCAACAGAGTGAAATAATGCCCATTTCATTTTAAATGTTTACCATGCCAAACGATTTGAATGACTGTCCAATAATTTGATGAATGCATTTAAATGAGTACTTTATTTGCTATATATGCATACACACAAACAGTGAAAATCAACATATATATGTGTGTGTTGACCAAAAGGATACCAGGCATAATTTTAATTGAACATCTTTTCAAGATGTCAGACTCAGTTTGACCCTTTCTTTCTTCTCTCCCTGCAGTGGTCAAAGGACCCAGGCGGGATCTCTGGACAGCAATATTTAGCTTTTTTTCTGCATTTGCACAGGTTCATTTCACTTGTCATCACCTGCAACAAATTAATGATAGATTAAGGTTTGAAAGTATGACAGGAAAATTGATCAAATATTTTTTCTCACAAACTTACAAGCTAAGAGTTTACACAACAACAGTTTGGTCACTTTCAGTGTTTTTAAAAATCAAGATGCTAGCTGTGCTCTCACCCTCAGACTGATATTGTGTCCACCCCATATACTTACAATACATAAGTGTGATTTGACAATATTGAATGGGGATTTCTATTCTTCTGTCAGGAAGTGTACACATGTTATGAGAATTGCATAAAGGAATCAGGAAGATGTATGAGGAAGGAAGGAAAAGATTTTAATAGACATGTTTTGCAAAGAAAATCATCAAAAATACATAGAATCACCAACTTATGTACACAGAAATAGGAAGAAGACGAAACACAGTGTGCATGATTCTCTCTTAATTACACAAATAAATGGGGTTCTTCTGTTGAAATTGAAGTGTCACTTCTGATGTATGTCTGATGTGTTTTTGTAAATTCCCTTGGATTTTAATGTCTCAGCTGCGTAAATGGACAAAACTCTAGAGATCCATTTTAAACACCCCCCCATACATTTCCTAGCTCCCCCTAAATATATCAGGTGGTTATAAAAGCTCAAATTGAGTCATAGTACAATATATGATTTAAAATAAATATTATACATGAATAAATAACTTAACCACATTCGAATATAAATATAAATAAATATAAATGGATGCCACACTGATATGCATGTATTATCCCAAACACCTGAATTACGACTGGGCCTCTAGTGAGGGGAGGGCTATTAATTGACCAAAAGAAAATGTACGTGATTGGACATGAGAGGAAATCGTAAACACGAAAGACATGTCAGTTTACATTTTTCCAATCAGTCCAATGGCTCCAGGCAGAAAGCACCAGCGGGTCTCTGGAGCGAACCCTAACCCTGCTGATGGACTTCAGTATCAGGGAAGATAAAGTTCTTTCAATCTGCAGTTACACAAGGATCGCACAGTTAGAAAAAAAAAAAAAAAAAACGCAATTTACAGAGAAATACACACATGGTGAGATCAATCTCGTTCTTACCTTGCCATTATCTCTGAGCTCATATTCGATCTCGTGCTCCAGAAGGAAGAAACTGTGAGGAGTGGACCAGCTGGACGGTGGCTCAATGGTCACATTCACTTTCTGGCCCATAACCTGGCACTTGACAATATTGGGACTATCAGGTTGAACTGATAAAGGGAAAAGTACAGCAGTGAATATCAGTTAGTGTCTATCAGTGTGTAATCATTATTAGTATTTTATGTATGTAAATGAACAATTATTTCTTGCAAGGATTGCATTTATTACAAAGGTTTTTTACGAATGTAAAATTGCATGACTGTTTCATTTTATTGATTTTTTTCCATTTTACACAACTTTTTGCTGTGATAGCTTTCATAAGGTTTAGAATATATGTCACAATGCTGAGAATTGTACTTTCGTTTCTGACCTACTGTTGAATGCCTCTATTGGGACTCAGCTTACCGATGTCTCGAAGATAAAATGTCTTCGTTATCCTTGCGATGGAGTGGTCAACAATAGCCTCTGCGGTGAGTTCGAGCATGGTGCTCTCCTCAGCATAAGGTGAGAGGGAGTGCTTCAGCTCAAACTGGAATCCCCTATCCCACGTCTGACCACTGCTGCTGACCCAATGGCACGACTTTCCACCTGCACTGCTGCAAAGGCGAGGAGTAAATCAGAGAGTCTGTGTATTGTGTGTCTATGTTTTTACACTAGAAACAGTTTGGTCTCTTTACTGGAGATTTTCTTGTCGGATTTTTTATTTACCAGTCATGGCCCAGTCCAAGGCGCACTGCGGTGTATCTACTCCTGGCCCAGGTACAGCTGAAGCTACAGTTGTACGATTTTGCCCAACAACTGACGAGGGAATCTATAAAGACACACAAGGTGAGTGGATGCAAGTTTTTTTTTTTTTTTAAAGGCTGCACAGGCTTTTCAATTGCTCAATTCAGATGTGTTCGCAGTATGTTCCCTTTATTTTTGTGAGTCCCGTCATTTACAGACAGCATGATGAATGAAAAATGAAACAAGCATCTCACCTAATTCTTCTTCCTCCTCAGCCTCGAGCAGCAGATGGGTTGCTGATAGCATCTCCCCTCCTCTCCAGCAACTGTATTCTCCCAGCATAGGTGAATCAACACCCGTCAGGGTCAGATTGAGACCCTCCTGCTGGTTGTCGTCCTGGGGTTCCAGGACTTCACCATCAAACTGCCATGAGACTGCCAGATCGATATTCGTATGACAGGTCAGTGTGACTGGGTCATTCCTTTTCGACCAGACAACTGCACAAACAGATACGAACATGTAAGAGACATACATGCACAGAAACATGTACATTGCACGACAGCTGTACAACCTCTGAAGATATGGAAAAAAAAATATTTTAACGTGGACCATAAATAAGACCTACAATCTTCCGGAAAGTCGCTGATTCCTTGTGTTCCTGTGAAGATGGTAAGCAGGACCCCAAATATCCAAAGAGACAGAGTCATCTGTGGGATTGTTTGACAGAAAAAAGAGGATTGTTTAAAAAAAACAACAACATTGCTTTCATTACAACCTAAAATAAAAGAAATAAAGAAATAAAAAAAAATGTTTGATAGTAAATGCAAAATGAATAGAAATCAGTTCATGAGACATTTCGATTGCTGAATTTTTTTCGATAATTTTGTAATATAAAAATAAAACGGGAAGCCATAAGCGCCATATTATTAAGTATAAAGCATACAGTGCAACATTACCTAACCATATAACAAGTATAATTAAAAACAGGTTTAAACAGCAACTTAACTGCCTTTACCCCCAGCAGTGGTTATTTCTTACCATTGAGATGTAATTGAATCAAGTGCCAAAAAAATCAATAATTTTCTGCAAAGGTTTTTTCTAGCCTGATGATTGTTTGCTCTAACTGGCAACTGAGCTTCACTTATATACAGTACCTTGGCATACAGCATACATCATCATCCACATCGTCATCACAGCCAGAGCGTGATAGAAACTCAGATACTAAGCTGATAAGACCCCGATTTCAAAGGTGGCAGGCAGTGCATTTCCTATGTAATGTTTTGCATGTCAAATTTTGTAAATAGATAAACAATTCCATTTAAATATGGGACTGGGACATGGAGATAAGAAGTGGTAAATGCAGGCTGGGGGGTTACCCGCCTTAAAGGCAAAACATGTCAGAATAACACAGTATCTGAGTAATAAAATAAAAAATATACAGATAATTTTCAAACACTTGTCTTTTTTTTGTACACAGTCCTGTTTGATTATACAACTATTCAGTTATTGAAATTATTATTTATTGTGTTATCAATTACATTTTTAAAGTCAGTAAAGGTATGAAGTCATTTTAAAGCTTAATGCCAAAATGTGAAGAAAAAAAAAACGTGTATTTTTTTGCCTTTCCCAGTTCCCAAATGTAATTCTGGTCCTTAATACCTAACAAATAGTTATCAAATACTTTGTCTTTCATTTATCATTTTCCCTGCCTTACCATCATTGTGTGGATATTTAATACGTTTAAGACCATGCACACATGCAATAACTTGTCTTTCTATAGCTGCGAGGAAACTCATCAGACGTAAAGCGCTCCTTAGTGTTTTACCCTCACAACTAAGTAACTAAATCTGTGACCAAACCAAGTATAAAGCGCTTTAAAGTGAGAAAACAGCTAAAATGTCCACACAATGTTGATTTCGGACCTCAATTTCTCCCCCAAACCCTACAAAGACATACACAACATCAAGAAGAAACAGGGACACACAACTGTACTTTCCCTGCACATTAGTCATTTATGTGGGGCAAACCAATTTTACATGGCCAAATGTCATCTAAAAACTACACATTTAGATGACTCAAAAAAAACAGGTTTTATCATGTTTATCTTAATCTAATCCCACCTGTGTGTTAATTAGTAGGTATTTCCATAGTCAACACAGCCTCACAGTTCATGTACTGGTTTGTTTTCTTCCAGTTTGGTCAGTAAGAAATCCACAACATAAATAAATAAATAGTTGTCCCCATATGACCGCATTTCAGATCTTTCAGAAGCCACTTAGGTCACATGGATGGAAATAGTGGGTCTCATGTATCATTTCCTCAAAAGCTTAAATAGCTTCTCGGTCACGTATGGGTCATGATGGTTGGAAGTTAACTTGACTTGAGTTTCTTGACGACATCTCATTCCTCACCCTGAAGACTTGGAAAGTTTCACAAGAGAATGAACTTCCTCAGGAAACCACAATCAATCCTGTATGCCCGAATGACGTTATCTGGAAATAAATGGCACATGTCATATATTGTAAATACATACTTACATATCACTACGAAAGAACACATTTTACTTAAAACCTCTGAATATGGGCAGCGGCTATGGTGAACGCTTATTTAATATTTAAAATTGCAATTTAATTATTAGCTTAGAGGACGTTACCGTGTTTGAATTCACCCAAAAACCATTCTTCTTAATGGGTACTACACATACAATATATGCTGTTGATGCTGGCCTCTACAATTGTCTGTACTTAATAAGAAGGCATAATACCCTATTATATATACTATTCCACCACAAAACCTGTTAGGCATCACAAAAAGCAGCTGATATTCAGTAGCACCAGGTGAACAGACATAGGGTCACCTTACTGCTTGTTCGTCTTATGCCTGAACATATCATTTTTTAATAATTCACACAAGTATGATAAGGGGCAGAAGCCTGTTTGGCACATGGCTTGGCAATACATAAGTCCAATTTGGCTGCATTTCCAGTTTTTCAGCCTTTTGAATCATGGAAAAAACATCAGTTGCTGGCACAAATTTCCTTAATAACATGAAGCCTTCTACTATGCTCCTGTTTTTTTTGAATGACATAATCTAGTGTATGTTTCATTAAGTTAGCCAAACGCAAACGGCAGTACTGTTATGACCATGATTATACACAAGTTTAAAGGGTGTGAAGTCTTGGTGTGGCACTCAAAGAAAGAAGTTAATTAAATCTTTTATTGCATGAATAATTCCAACGATACATTTTTGATGCGTGGGCATCACAATGTAAGGGAGGCAGCGGGAGAAAGAAAACGGTCTGCACATTCCACTGAATTAAAAACTTTCAACGCAGAACGAGGCACATAAGACAGAGGGGGTGGGTAACAGTTGCTGCAAAATTTAATTTTTGACAATTTCCAATGTTACAATTAAAAAGGAACTTTTATTTATAGCCACAGAGATGATCTCCAAACTGTTCCTGTGTCCAAGTATGGTGAGTTAAGAGGAGCCTTGAAATGTTTGTGGTTATTTATTAGTTTGCCTCGTTCTTAGAAGCCTCGTCAAAGTTTTCAACAAGATCTGAAAATGAAAGCAGAAGTACAAAAAAATAAATATATTATATATCATCATCAAATTTAACCACAAATTCAGCAATCTGACATCATTAGGTTATTGATAGCTTAAAATTCAGATACACTAAGACTAAACTTAATAGATCACACCTAGGCCTGTCTGTTGTGGACTGTTACCAATATGATTATTTTTGTTAGTTAGAGGTTGCTGAAAAGCTAGTGCAAACAGTTAAATAGGGGGTTTGTAAACTTGATTACCTGGAACTTCATCATCTTCCTCTTCTACGGCAACCATAGGGGCTTTGTTTTCTCCAACTATGAAAGTAGATTCAGGGGCAAATTGATGACAGGGACCACAAAACAAATACTGATGCATAGACATATCGGTTAAGAAATTACCTGGTTTGGGAAGGGTCTCTGCTAATCTTCTGAGGCTGGTGAGACTGTCAGCTCCCAGCTGGTTTAAGATTCCTGGGAGCATCTCTGTGAGTTGCTTGTTCTCAGCATGACCTGTGATCGTAAAGGTGTTGGCAGCCAAGGAGGCCTGAACCTTTGGATTGTTGAAATGGATCACTGTGCCCTGGTTTGTGAACATATTCACCTACAGACAAATACAAGAGGAGTTGAATGGAAAAAGTGGGAAAACAAATTCAGGTAATCATCAGAAGGAACGATGGAATAGCTGGCAAGGCTATGACCTTGTCAAACACAATATTCAAATTTGGTCCCATTGACTACACAGCAACTGGTCCACAATTGATGGTACAACACTATTCATATATTTGACATATTATGTTAGGTCATCAAAGTCATGACAACAATGTCTGCCAACATATTGCATTGCATTTAAGAAAGTACGTGCTCTACCTCCTCAATGCCAGATATGTTGTTGACTCCAAGTTTCTTGAGGGAGAACTGCAGCTTCTTGTCATCTGCTGTTGCAGTTCTGTGCACCACCTTCTTCTTTCTGCGGGCTGACCCCTGAAGAGCACAACAATGAGTTATTGTGCATGGGTCCAGAGCCCAATGACAAACATGTCCTTTATGTCTAAGCATGGGCTACAACTCACCTTGCCGCCTATGCGGACCTGCGCCTGCAGTTTGGCGAGCTTCTCCTGGTTCATTATCGACTCCTTCATCTGAAACGGCACATAATCAAATGTAATATTTGCCAAATAAATTATAGTCACTTGGGAGAAGAAAAAAAAATGTATTTCCCACTATACCGAGAAGTGATCAAAGGAAATTCTAATCTACACTAACATGATAATAGGAGTGAAATACAGGGATAAAGAGGCTGGCACAAATCTAGCTTTGAGCTAGTGAATGAGGTGCGAACCCTATAACTCACTAAAATCCTGCTGATCAGCCGTTTTGTGTCAATCTAACAAGAACGCACAGCTGTCAGTGAGCCCCGAAATAGCTGCACACATTTTAAGCCCGGACTTCGCATGAATCAAACAGTGGTGGTGAGCTAAAGTATATGGCTGTGGTCGGTTCACAAGGTTCCCCAAAGAGAAGGGTGTTCAATCACATATGAACTTTAACATTACACTTTTGCTAGTTTTGCCCTAAGGATACGATCACCTTCCAGGGCTAAAAAACGTATTATTTGTTTTACCCATAGAGTGAGGTATTAGGACACTGAACTAGTTAGCATGTCATGCTAGGCAGCTATCTTAGGCCTCTTCCAATTGATACTGGCGCTCAAGTATAATAATGGCGTTTTCTTCACACCTCAGCAGAAATAGTCGCAATTGGAACTGTTTTATCTTCTCAAATGCTTAACAAAATGAGTGTGACACGGATCAATAAGGCGTCAGAGACGCAAACTGACCTGTGAGTGTGTACACACGCGGGTTCCACCGCCAACAGACTCCCGGAGAAAGGAGCAAACCCCGGAAGTGACGTCCTAAGATCGATAACATGCCGGTTGGGCGCACAGTTTTTCATGCTTTGATTTGAATGTAAATGTAATCCGAATTTAATGTTTTCTGATAGTAATGTCGGTCTTTCGTCGTTTTCAGTTCGAGGAGATACGATTACATGGTCTAATTTATTTGACCAAAAATAAACATATTAAATAATGAACAATTACATGTATCAGGATTGTGTGTGTCTAAGAACACCAACATGATATTCTCCTTTTTCAGAAATACAATAAAATAAGATATATATATTTTTTAAATCGTAACAAGCCATGCCTTTTCGAGCGGAAGTGGTTACATCTACTGTCATGGCGTCCTCCTGTGCAACGAGACACAACGTGATCACTTGCTAAAATGAGCAACTCTTGGTTTACTTGGCCTTTCTGTGTCTGTATCTTCTAATTTTCCGGACGTCTTGCTTAAATAATACGTTTACGCTCCTGGATATTTTTGTTGAAAGGTGAGAATCATTAGAACCGTTTTATTGGAAAATGGCAGGCTAAAGCGCAGTTTGCTAACTAAGTTGTGCTGCTCCGGACACGTTGGGTCGATGCTTGTCTTACACGCTGCTATTGTTTTCAAACCAGTAACCCTACGTGGAACTTAATGTAATTAGGACATCTTGTCTATTGACACAATTATTTGATTTAGTTTTTAACGCTCATATTTAAACTAGGGAATGTATTCCCTCGAAATAGTTAAGTTGCTAGCTTAGCCTTCACGAACTGCACAGTTGTGATTGATGTCCGGGTAATGATTTGAACTCATGCCATGTTTTGTCCTCATGGATCAGTTTAATCATGGTTAATCTATGACTCGTATAAGGAGATGAAACCATGTCAATTAAACCTATAACTTTCTGTTTCTTCCCAGACCCGCCATTAACAGGCTGGCACAGAAATGGCTTCATTTAAACCTACGAAAATCCAAGTCTATCCCAAACTTGGGGAGAAAGTCACACAGGAAACACTGTACTGGAAAAACTACAAGGTGAGTCCCTTTTTGCTGTTTGAATTTGTCTATGATTAAGAAGTGTCAGGACATGTGCAAGGCTTTAGCTCTTCAGATTTTGTTTTTCAATCTTAACAGGGCACTTTTGTTTCTCCTCACACAGGCGCCGGTCCAGATAAAAGAATTTGGAGCAGTCACAAGCATAGACTTTTCTCCCGTGTCTCCACACAACTTTGCTGTGACAGCATTCACAAGAGTATGTTGTTCCTGCTTTTCATAAATTCTGATTGGTTCTCGTCAACGAAGCAATTCTGGTCCTAGCAAATCCTTGATGATTAATCGGCTATTTAGTCCTCTACATTCGTTTGAGAAGGATTCTCACTTTATCCCTGCTTTCTCCACAGATCCACCTTTATGGGCCCTTCTCTCAGGAGCCCGTGAAGACATTTACACGGTTTAAGGACACTGCATACTGTGGGAGGTTCAGGTCAGACGGCCAGCTGCTAGTGGCGGGATGCGAGGACTCTGTGGTCCGGCTATTTGACGTCGGTGGCAAGGTGGCACTCCGGATGTTTAAAGGACACACAAAGTAGGCATCCGTTGTCTCACAGTCGTGTTGGAGTTTTCATAGTGGCTTATCAATTAAATTAAAATTCAATTCAATTAAAAAAGAATAAAGAGGGCCGCAGGGAATCGCTATTGCATCATATGAACTGGGTTTCCACGTCTTCTGTGACATTTTACAAAAGTCCCTGACTGTTTAAAATATACAGACTGCAGGGATCACCATGCACATCCATAATGTGTCAAGGAATTGTTGAATGATGAAATCTTGAGTGATCC
This sequence comes from Colistium nudipinnis, assembly GCA_016785305.1. Lineage (NCBI taxonomy): Eukaryota > Metazoa > Chordata > Actinopteri > Pleuronectiformes > Rhombosoleidae > Colistium > Colistium nudipinnis. The sequence continues at coordinate 985,816 of JAFBJU010000145.1, forward strand.
ATCGACTGAATTTCATGATGAACTCAAGAGTTCTGACAACCTGACTGATTCAACTCCCTCATAAACCCATCTTCATTCAAGATACCTGATGGAAATTGTGTCCCTTACTCTATTTCTGCTCAGGGCTGTACATGTAACAGACTTCACATCAGACCGTTACCAGATCCTCACGGGGTCAGACGACTACACCTGTCGACTTTGGGACATCCCGAATGCCACGGAACTCAACACCTACCAAGAACACACGGATTACATCCGCTGTGGTGTCACGAGCAAGCTCAATCGAGATCTCTTCATTACAGGTGAGAAGGAATCTGCTTTTTTGTATGAGGATGTCAAAAACATAACACTGTTTGGTCCATTAACATGTTTGGTGAATACCAGAATTGTCTTCTTTTAAACAGCAATTTATAGCCAGAAGACTTCAATTCTCAAACTATAAGATGATGATCATCTGTCACAATGTCTGTTAGATCAGAGTTTTTCTGTGGCTAATGTCTTTTTTATTCCTAGGATCATATGACCACAAACTGAAAATGTTTGATGCCAGAGTGGACAAGAGTGTGATGACCATGGACCACGGTCAGCCAGTGGAGAGTCTGCTCCTTTATCCGTCTGAGGGGCTCCTCGTCTCTGCAGGTAGTCAGCAATTGAATAGGAAATGTGCAAACCTGTTGTCAGATACACACTCATAAAGAAACATGGCAGATAATATTTACAGGTGTTCAAATTGGAACCTTTGGTCCTAATTCACTCTGTCACTCTGTGCAGGTGGGCGCTATGTGAAAGTATGGGATTTGCTAAAAGGAGGCCAGCCTTTGGTGTCCCTGAAGAACCATCACAAAACAGTCACCTGTCTGTGTCTCAGCAGCAGCGGACAGAGACTGTTATCAGGTTCTCTGGACAGGTATGGGACAGTATGAGTGTCTGGACAGCAGATAAGGGGAACACTGTGTTACAGCAATCCCTAAGTCCCAATTTTATTAGTCATGTTTATGTGAGTCTGACCTAATGCGGAGCTAATTCTTTCTGTCTTTCAGGCATGTAAAGGTGTACAGCACAACCAACTATAAAGTGGTCCACAACTTTGACTATGCTGCATCAATCCTCAGTCTCGCATTGGCTGTAAGCATTTAAAATCATCCCATTGTTGTTATTCATTTTTATGTTTTAAACAACATTGAGTGTAAAAAAAAAAACAAAAAAAACAATCCAAATTCCATGTTGGTTGATTATAGCTACTCAAGGTAAGATTGTGTTCTACAAACTAAAATCTTCCACAGATTAGTTCACATAGAAATAATGACATACAATACAAAGAAGAGACATGCTTCTATTTGTGGTGTATCTCTGGGAGGAAACTGTTATTTGAGACCAGCTCTGAGACTGCACAGTGATGGAATTAATTTCTGCATCAGCCAGCATAAATATCCAGTATTGCCAGAGATCTAAATTGAAAGGAGATGAAACAGTAGATCCTCCCCCCATGGTTTTGGCATGAGGGTGTGTGTGGTTTTCAGAACACAACGTGCAACGCCAAATAGTGAACTGCCCAGGCATTCTTTTATCCTCTGAATTCACTTTAAAGAAAAGCTCAGCCCTCTTTGAAGAGGTGTTAGAATTCTGAACAGTAAAACCATTAATGTCCTTTCTTTCTTTCACAGCCAGATGACGAGTCCATTGTTGTGGGTATGACCAATGGTATCCTGAGTATGAAGCACAGAAAAGGCCCAGAAGACTCAAAAGAAATGTCTGGCCAACAGAGGCGACGGCCTTCATATCGTGTTTTTGTGAAGGGGAAGAACTATGTCCCTAAACAGGTTAGTTACAGTAAATGTGAAGGAGCTGTGTAAGGCTTATAAGACAATCATCTTTAGAAATTCATTGATTGATTTCTTCTTTCCATTCTTTCCAGGATGATTATCTCGTCAGTAAACCAGTGAAACAGCATTTGTCCAAATACGATAAGCAGCTCAAGAAATTCAATGTGTCTAAAGCTTTGGATACAGCACTGGAGGTATTCTTTTCATATATATTTTACAATCATCAAAAATCTTTTAACGGTTGTAGTCATTGTGTTGACTCCTTTTTCCATTTGCAATGTACATATGCAAGATGCATGCTGTTATCCAAAAGTAGTTTGTGTATTCCTAAAGTTGAGTTGTTGCTTTGGATATTGGAAGCTCAACAGCATTCCACATGCACATATATACATTTCAGTGGGGGTATGAATTTACAAGTATGCGCAATTTTATTTATAGACATGGACACGACACAGAAAACCAGAGATCACAGTTGCTGTTGTCAAGGAGCTGGATCGAAGGGGAACCCTGAAGAACGCTTTGGCAGGAAGGGACGAACAAGGCCTCTGTCATTTGCTCAACTTCCTCATTGGGTAAGATGCAAATACAATTCTGTGAATGTGTGTGCTTTTGTAGCCTTTGAAATTGTAGTTTACATTTTTGCATAGATGTTTTGACATGTGTACACTTCTGCTTCTTCTCCAGGAACTTAGTTGACCCGAGGTTTGCTCCCGTCCTCGTTACGGCGGCTGAGATGATCTTGGACATCTACCAGTCGGTAATCGGCCAGTCGCCGGTCGTGGACCGACAGCTGCTTCGTCTCCAGGAGCTGCTGGAGAGGGAGATTGACTACCAGCAGAACCTCCTGGAGGTGCTGGGAATGCTGGACACATTGTTCGCCTCCTCCCTCCCGAGGATGGAAGTGCCCTGCTCTGCCGTCGGCCGATCTAATGGCCTCTCTCAGGGAGAGGCCAGACCGCAGCTTCAGACCACCTGATGCCTGTAGTTGCAGGGGGAGAACACCTACTGTAGACTGGGTCAGAGAGACATTGCAGCTCTAAAAACCTTTTTTTTGTAACACCAGACACAATCTGACATGTCGGGCTCAGAAACATTGTGCTGCAGGAGAGTCACAAACTCATGGTCTCGGACAACACACAACACGGAAAACATGCATTTAGTGTATGAGGAATGAGTGGATGAAAAGCAAGGTGTTGCCTTTATTGTAAGTGGTAGTAATTACATGTTCAATTGTGTGTGTGTGTGTGTGCGTGTGTGCGTGTGTGTGTGTGTGTGTGTATGCATGCACAAGTGTGTTTGGGGGAAAAATGAATCTGTTCATTTCTGCTTTGAGGTTTTATTATGACATTGGCAAATGTTTTAGAAGCAGATCAAAATAAATCTTTTTAATATCAAAATTGTCAAATTACAATTGTATGTAATTTAACACACACTTAATACACGACAGTCCGTTATATGAGGGGAAAACCGACATTATAGTCGGTCATAAATGATGAGTGCCAGTTGATAAAATTTCCCTCAGTGGCCTTGCCTCAGTTTGATCGCCGTCCACCAGGGGACGCTGTAACCTCAAAGAGTCGCTTAACTTTGGCACATGATGATGAACCTTTGCGGACGGACAGACGTATTGACGGACGAACTGACGGACCCTAGCGGAGGAGGAGGAAGAGGAGGAAGATGCGCTGTCAGAGAAGGCTGCTGCTCGGAATGAGGACGGCACCGTCACCGACTCTGCGCCATTTCCCAACTTGTAGCTTCCACAGCGACGCTCGAGCCAGCGGAGAGATGAGTCCTAGCTAACAGGCTCCGTTTGCTCGCGCACGGCCAGTCTATCTCCGCTGGAGTTTAAACCTGTGTGAAGGTAAGTACCAACTCTCCTCTACTAGCTGCTGCATATGTTCCAACACTACAACGTGTTAAAGATAGACCAGTTTATGAAATAGTAATGTATTATTTTTTAAAGCATTAAAAAAGTCACATACCCAGTTTAATTCCTATAATTTCCACGTACTGCCATGTTTTAGCTTTGCGCACAGTGGCATGAAGTCTGGATGTCGGCTAATTATTAAGTTAGTTGCCAAATAAAATGTCGTGTTATCTGCATTTTAATGGTTGTTGTGTTAAGACTTTGGTGTTGTGCCCAGTTTTGGAGGTGGCCACTTATGAAGAACAGACCTGAAGGCACTGAAATCAATTGATTTTCTACTCTGGCACACACAAGCTGGATATCACAATTGGGCACACCTGGTGCTCTGGCACTGTCTTAACACTCCAAGCCAGAAGTGATCATCATTGAAAGTATTATTCACCTACTTGGGATCAGAAGATAATCCTGTCTTGTCAGACAACCTCTGACTCTGCTTGGCATAACAGGGTCTGATAATCTCTTTAGGATCAGAGGAGCAGGCAGAATAACCAAATTAACCAAAAGAAGTAATGGCGAGCGCCATGGCAACGCCACATGAGCGTTTTCCTTCCTTTTCATATTTGTGTCTCATTTGTCTTTTTAATGTCTGTCTTTGCCTGCAGTGGCTCTGCAGATGGAGCTGAGCAGGAGGAACGTGCCTTTGTATGTGAGTACATTCTCCAGTTTGCAGACAAGTTGGAGAACCAGCTTCTCCAGTTAATCTCAAGACTTGGTTATCCCTATGGAAAATCTCTGCAAGTTGGGCTTGGAAAGCAGTGAGAGATCAGTAGCCTTCTTTAAGGCTACATTTTTTTTTTTTTTTGTGCTCATGACCAAACAATTATGTTTAATGTAATTGGATTTCGAAAGCCAAAATACAACAGTTAACAACACCCAATATATAAAAGGGTGCAACTGTTTTTTGCTTGTGCATTTCTGTTGTAAATCAGATTTTCCTGATGTTACTGTAAATATGATTTCGTAAATGACACCTCAGATTTGCAAATGGGGTTAATAAGGGTGCTGTGATGAAAGGAGACGTTTACCCCTTGATCAAACAAGGGCTTCATTGGTCTGCATGAAACATTTGTGGTTGTTGCTGTTGGATTATTTGAACACTGAATCATGGTTTCTATTGGAAAAAAACAACCTTATTCATCAGTGAAGCTGAGACAATAGCAGCCTGGCACTTGTGTGTATAACTAGCAAATCAATAACTTTCTGATTCATTCATAGGAATGTTTTCTATTTGTATTGTACTCATACAGGTTTGTAAAGGCACTTGCATATGCTCTCAGTAAGACTGGTGAAACCAAATTCGTCATTACCCGTCCTATTGAAATGGGGCCTTGACAAAGATGTGCACCCTTAACTGCTGTCAAAAGTGCATTTGTTGTGTCGTAAATATTGCAAATGAGCTACTGCAGTGGTTTGCAATATTCATTTTCTTGTGCCTCTGATCCGAACTCTAAAGCGTTCTGGCCTGTTGGGATCAGGGCAGGTCTTTACCATGGACACTAAGACATTCCTGTTTTTATTGAGGGGTAATGTTTTATTATATCCTCGAGAGGAATGCTGTCAGGGGATTTGGTGTACTTGAGAGAAATGTAGAACACTGCATCCGAATAGAGCCTTACTCTAAAATGAGCCTGCATCTTTAGGAATCGAGAAAGTTTTTGCTCTGTCGCATTGTTCATCTTTATTTTGCCTCTCAACCTCTCTCACCTTCCTTTGTCTCAGGGCCAGGCGAAGGTATTTGCTTTGCTCGACGGTTTAGACTCTGTTCCGCTGGATGCAGAGGTCTACATTGTTTTGGAAGGATCCACTCTGGTCCATGTCACCAGAGCTCAGAGTGATGTCATGCTCTGCTTCATAGTACCTGGTATGTGCATGTGTTTGTACTGTATCGCTGTGTTATTTTATCATGTGCATGTTTTCACCTGGGATAATTTAAAGCAGATGGATTGGTGGATATGTTTATTTTTTCTTTTTTTTCTTTTAGTTCTAATTTACTATGTTTGAAATTTAATATGGTAATGTTTTATTATTATTTGGAATAAATATCTTCATCATTTTATCTGCGCACTATGACGATCCTATTTTTTTTAAACTCCTGTTTGTGTATGCACAAAGGAGCAGTATATCACTATTTGAGTCTTGACACGCATGCAGCCACACACACACACGCGAAGTACATAAGCAGCCTGTGATTTGAGGTCTGGAAAGGCACAAAATCTTATCAGCTTCCTCTCAGGAGGAAAGCAGCACCATAAACAATACGTCAACATTACTGAGCCTCTGTGTAGGCCGACACAGACTACAGACAGTCCTGTGGGCTTTTGCGCTCTGATGGAGTGTAAAACCACATTGCCTTCTCCATCAAAAATGAAGATGTGCCTTTATAAACCAAAGAAACCCTGAAAACATTTGATTTACACTGGCCCCTGTACTTAAAATGCAATGCAAGGAATCTGTCTTTTTTGCTGTGTTACCGACTTACTGTTATTAACCCATTAAAGACAATGTTTTTAGATAGATAAACTGAGAAGAACTGAGACAGTCATAACTTTTAGTCAATTTTCCTACAGCTTGGAATAGAGAATTGACATACATAATTAATCACAGTGGATGTTTCCCTGTTGTGTTTTTGCTGCACGAGAGGTCAGTTGTATAAGAGAATTTTATATAAGGGAAATTGAATCCTTGTGTCGTTTGATGTGTTGTGTCTCCAAAAAGGACATAACCTGGCTGAGATGGTCTCTGTCCAGGCCTACTTATGCTCTGAAACCACGCCTCTCACCTGGGTGGGCGGAGCTTCACTGGAGTATGTACAAGATGATGCTCAGGTAGGGAAGATACATAAATATGGTTCAACACACTACATGCAAAGTTGTGTATTTTTGTTGAAAATACAATTGAACTGCATGTTCAAATTAGGTTATTGACCAAGGCATCCTTCTTTTCAGAAGGATTACATAAAAATTGCTTAACCAATTTGCCCATTAAATGTTGCTGACCCACTTAGAGGGGCAGATCCAGAAATGTTTGTATAACATTCCCCTCACGGTTGTTGCATAGCCACAGTTTTGTCATAATGCCGCTAGGCATTGCACACCAGTGATCACATCTTCTCTTCCTTTATCAGGACCTTGCGGAGCACCTGGTGATCCACGGGCATTGTCTAAGCTCCACAGATCACAAGGAACTGAGAAGCCTCTTCAACGTGGGCCAGGAGAGCGCTCGCTTTGCCATGGATCATCATGTGGCCCTGGCCATGGCCAACTTGGATATCCCTCAAAACTGGAATGTACTGGGAAGCCACAGTGGAGAAGGTGAGATCCCAAAGACCATATCTTGTTTAATGGCATTACTACACAGATCTGTTGATCAAAAGCGTTTTATGTTGGGTTTTATAATATAACAAGGTTACAGAAAAAGACATTAAAAAACAGTAGGGTAAGTAATAGAGCACCGCAAAGAAATTGAACTTTTCAACCCACCCTCCTGCTTCCTCCGCCATCATTCCCACTTTCCATTGTCGCTGGGCTGAAGTCGGAAGTGAACATTGGTCACGTGTGCTCCTGTTGAATTCATTAAACCCAATTAAGCAGCAAGTAATGTGGTTAATAGAGCCTTTCCATCGGAAGTAGTCCTAGGCAGAGCTCAGTAAATCTCAGGGTGAGAGTGCGTGTGTGCGCGCGCATTTGTGTGTGTTTGTGCGTGCGGGTGTCCATGTCTGCGTGTGTGCTGACCACCAAGTCTGCAAGATGCCGCCATCTGTTTGTATGATACGAGTGTTTGTGTTGGGTCACCTACATAAGTAACAAACTAGATTTAGCACTAACATTGTTAAGGCAGTCTGTTTCACTGCAGCGTCTCTCTCTAAATGTCTGCAGTACGTTTGATAGCGCTGCTTATGACATCACTCCATGCTGGATGGCACGGAATTATGTCCAAGTTTCCCGGAAAGGTCACCATTCTTTACTTATATTTTATTTATTCAAATTCATTAATATCAGCAAACCAAGACACAGTGTTATGATGACATGTCTGTGACGGTTCTCAGTCAGGCCATGGTAACATCAGGACCAAGCTGGCCCTGACGGCAACGGATTCAGACCAGGCCACTTCCCCAGTTGTAGATCTCGATGGAGTGACACAGAAATACGATACTGTCACCATTTTTGAGAAGCTTTTATTCCCTTAAAGTGGGTCAGTAGGGCAGTGGGATCCAGTGCTGTGCAAGAGAAGAACATCCAGGTTAATTATCGCGAGGGGGTGGTTATTGAGAGCTAGGATTTGCCCCAGCCCCCCCCCCCCCATGACCCAAAGGATAACTTGGAAAGCTTTTGAATGGACGGTAAGTGGTAATCAAGATGAGATTCTCATCATCATGGTTTTTACTGCAGATTTCTTTGGCTTCTTGGCATCTTTCTGGTCATCTAACCCTCTCCTATTCAGCATCTGCCTTCGGCCTTCCGCGTGATGCTATCTCTCCAGATCCTCTTGAGTGTTGGCATACTTCTCCCTTCGTCTCCAGAGCACAGTCCCAGAGAGTCGCCCCTCCACCTGGCCGTGCGATGGGGTCTTTGTAGGCTTGCGGAACTGCTGCTTTGCCAGCCAGGGGGTTTGATGGCTGTCACTTTGCCAAATGAAGACGGAGTCACCCCACTGCAGCTGGCACAGAAAGCGGGCAACGCTGAACTTCTGGAGCTGCTCACACAGTAAGGCTAGCATTTTTTGGATTTTCTAATATACTGTAAATGTTGTATACTGGCTGAAAGATGATGTTTTTTGCTCGACACCTGTTTAAATTACCTGTCGAACTCAGGAATGTTTTGTGCTCAGTTGGTTGGCCTCAGTCTGCCTCCATAAATCTTTACACAGCTTTGTAGGCCTATTTACTCGTCCTGGAAACAGAACAGAAGGCCTTAAACGGCATCGATTGACAATACCTTTAGACATGTATTACCCTGTGTCTGCTTTACCTCACTGTCTTTGTGTGCAAAATAATTGAACAATGCATGACTGGACTATCACTTGAGAGGGTATCTTCAGATGATTCACATTTGAAGATAATAGGACAAGGTCAACAAAAATATGGTGTAAAAACAATAAAGATACGATCTAAAGCTTATATTTATCAGTAACTGATCCATGGTCATATGATTTCCTGTCCTGATTTACTGTCATGTATATACTCTATGTACAGTATAACCATATTTATTCTATTAATGATAAAAACATTACATTTTGAGAGTATATATTGTAATTTGTGATTAAACTGATCCAGCTGTTGTGCTGCAGCCCACCCAACCCTTTAGCTACGCCTCCTGCTGGTCTGTCCCAGGTGTGGGCAGACCGAGCCCGCTTGCTGAGGTTCTGTCACGACACCAGGAACATGACACTGACTGTCCGTCAAAACCTGAGGTGGATATCCGAGGAGAGCAGGCACGCTGACATCCTGCTTCTCAGGGACCGGCTCCGAGATGAAGACTTCCTCAGAGAGGTGAGCAGGTGTTATCAGCGTGGCCTCATGATTTCCACGAGATGTTTATTTCAGTAATCGTAAGTATATTTACACTCAAAATTGAAAACGATTAATTAGGACCAAGTATTTATAAAGAAAACATCTGTAATTTACATAGACTAAAATCACTAATTGAGTCTTTCTTAAGGGACTTAATGCGTTAAAGATTTTGCAACATAGATATTGTGTAATTAAGATTGGAGTCAAAATCAGTCTTAATTTAAGTCTACTGCATTTTCTTATTAAATATATATTCCCTGATCTCCCTCAGATCAGGGCACTGCGGAGAGAACAGGTGGGGACCATCTTAGGGAAGGAAGAACTAGTGGACAATCCTTCAGAGAATGGTATCCTACCCTTCCTAATCTTTCTTTTTTGGGGGGGATTTGGGAGACCTGGTTAAACTAAGCCGCTCAGTCTTAACTTTTCTCTTTCTTGTTTAAATGGACTGCAGGTTTTTGCATCCCTGGTATTTGAGGCTACGAAACTGATATACTTTGACTGCTCTCTTGTGGGTTATTAGGAGTACTGCAACTATATGAAAACAAATACAGAAATCCTCCAAGCTCTGGTTTATCTATTACTGACAGATTACTTGAATAACAGATAATGGATTACTGTTTAATACATTTCTTCATTTCATTAAAATATATATACAGTATATTTTTTTACAATCTAGAAATAATGATGCTGTTTCTTTTTATCCTCCTCTTCCCTTGCTTTCTTGTCTAATTTTTCCATCCCATATTGTATATGCTCCCACTAAGTTCACCTAAAATTCCTGCCTTTTAGTTTTTTTTTCTGTCAGCCCAGGCTGCACATCATACCACCCAAACACAATTTTTTTTGTGTGTAGCTGCTTTGTTTCTCATAAGTGTGCATACACTGTGTCCTTTGAAGTGGGATCCACATGGTAGTAAAATAAAAGGGAAGGAAATCAAGGCCACATGGTAAAGATTTCCCAAGGTTATGAAAATAAAATGAAAATAAGACTTTACATACCATTTTTAAAAACTGACAAACATCTATGCTTACTTGGGTCTCTTTTTTAAGTAAAATTGTTGTGTATGAATATGTTTTCCTCTTCTTTCAGCACTGCATCCTGACATCAATCGAGGAAGCTCTGCTGTAGAGAATGTGCGTATTATACAAAAGGACAATATTAGATTTTCTCAATATAAGTCGCATACATAGAGCTAAACACTGAAACATGATCCAAATATATTTGAATGTGGTAAACCCCTGCTTCTATATCTTTCTCTATGGAGTTAAATGTGAGTACCTCTTCTTCCGAAATATTCGACAATCATTCTTTTCATTTATCTGTTTTGCAACAAGTGTTATTTAAAAAACAAACAAAAAAAAACCTGGATATCTAATTACAAATTTTAACACTCTCAAAGCTCCATTCATTCAACGAACACCTGCATCAGCCAGTGGCAAACTGCGGTCATGACTCAAACAAGGCTTTTACTTCCCCTCAATGCTTCACATTGTTTCGCTCTCATTGTAAAGGTGTTGGAGTTAGCACCTTGAACACGCCATTTATTAGTGGACTATGTGCAGAATGATTGTCAAGTGTGTGTTCCGTGGTAAGAGTGGCGTGGCACGTGCGTGTTCACATGATTCCAGTTATCCAGTAGAACTTGTTTTATGTGATGCAGATGGTCACCTAATGAATTTTTCTTTCGCATAGCTATGCGCCCCCCCCCCCCCCAACACTTGCGTTTTTGGTACTTAGTTCTCCCCGTTTTTCACTGTTGGTGTTAACCTCGTAACTCATTGATGTCTGAGTGTGGCAGTGCGCATGCTGTGGGGTGAAATGTTCCCTGCTTCTTCACTCAGGACTATGAGGAGCCACTGCAGTTTTGCCTGAATGAGGAGGACGAAGAGGACAATCCAACACGGTCGGACTCAGGTAGAGATTTCTTATTTTTTTCTCAGAAGCCTGTTTCGCGTGTGGTGACTCAGCTGTCAAGCTTCTTTTGTGCACGCCAAAACTAATCATTATTTTGAGATTTTGGATTCCGAGAAAGTTATCCAAGTAGATCACAACTGCAGGACACACTTTATTTCCCAAACAAAACTTGTGTCACCGGGTTTTTCTGTAGTCGAGTCTCTCTGTGGCCTCATTTTACACATGAACGTAGAGGGAAGGATTTGCCTTTAATTTATCCTTACTGTTCTTCATGAAAACTATAAACCCGTTACGGGGCCATTTGTTCTGCAGCTTTTTTTTGCCAGCAGCAGGGGTAGTAACAGATCCATGTCTGTTTCAAAGGAAAGCGCCTCCACGGTATGACAACACGCCCAACGCTGTTACCCATGGTGCATCTTATTTTGGAAAGCCGTCATGCAATCCAAATGTATACACTGTGGCGGCAATATGCCAACTTGTTTGTGTTCGGGTGACCGAAGCAATATGCAGTCGAGGGACCCTTGTATGGATATTTGGGGAACACGTCAGTTGGTAATCCTGAGTCTATTCCTGCCAGCCGTGACAGGGGTAACGCAATGAAGGTGGCTGAAGGTGGCTTCACTCTGTTCTGCTTCTGGAGGAGGACGGAAGGATTTTAGAATGGGAACATCCTGCGGGTTAATAATTGGCTTGTGTTGCTGCAGAGCACACTGATGCCTCAGTGTAAGAATGCTGTGGTTACAAGCGGAGGCTTCAGGCTTTATAGCACTTGGCACTGGACATTTGCAATCTTCACTTCCTGTGGCTGGTGTTGTTTTCCATGCTATATGGCCACTTTGTACTATGTCTGCGTGTGGTGTGTGTGTTTTTGGCTGCTTGAGGATGTTCACTTTTTCTGTGCAGTCATTGAAGACCGCCTGCCGGTGACCTCGTTCAAATCCCCTCAAAGGGCTCTTGTGGTTCCGACGAATGCCATTAGTCACTTGAATTTTCGTTTTTTGATCAAGTTTCTCTTCGAGTTGAATTCACTATTGAAGTAGACTAAATAGCCCTGACTGAAATTGACTCAGGTTTTACGCGTGCCATTTACTTTGCATCACACTTCTTATGTGACCTTTTCCTCATCAGGCTTTCCCAAGCTGTCAGGCATTAGGAGGGAATGGCAGGTTTTAGGTTTTTCGTTTGTTTTTTTTTTACCGAGAAGTGAAGCATATGTTGGGATTCCAGTCTGTTTTTGTCGCTTGCTATGTGGCTGCTTCCGTGTGCTAATGCGTCATCAAATAGGCAGACAGCACTTCTATAGCCAGAGCTTCGGCAAGGGATGAGGAATTTTGAATGTAGCTGTCATGTCCACATGTCTACTTGAAGTCCGCCCCATCCTCTATCCATTTCAAATGACTGTAGATTCAATGGCATGACTGTAATTTAAAAAGGTATTCCCACATGGTTTACAACACAAGTACACTAATTATTTATTTATTTTTATAGAGAAAAGACAGTCTTTCTCTCCTCGTTTTCTTTTCTCCCTCCCTTATCCCCCACCTCTGCCCTCCTAATGCCCCCGATAACCAAATACTCCACCCAAAACACACATTTGCACCCAAATACCTAGTTAGCAGACACACACACACACACACACAGACTTATGCAACCCGACTCTCTATCCCATCCTCTTGTGCCAGCGTTTTAAGGTGAGTTTAGTGAATAAATGGCAAAGGCCACTTCTTCTGAGGAGCTCTGCTCCCCACAGCTGAGGAAAAGAAGTAGGTGTGTGTGTGTGTGTGTGTGTCAGTGTGCGTGTGGTCACTTGTATATTTGTGAGGGAGTATGTGGTAGGGAAGAGCGATCTGAAGGGGGCAAGGGGTATGGGGAAGTGGAAAAAAAGTGGGTGTTTGTGGCTGAATAGGGGTTGCCTGGGCTTTGCCGAATACATGTCCTCCAGCAGCTTGTTGAGATCCACAGAGACGGGGCAGAAGAGATGAGTGTGCGAAAGGTGTAAACGTGTGTGTGTGTGTGTGTGTGTGTACTGGGGGTAGAAAGGGATTTCTGATATGGATAGTTTGGCATGGTGACAACAGACGATGAGCGCAACACCAGCACATTAACAAGCCCAGGCCCCAGCTGAGGGATCTAATTGGAGAACGGAAAATGGACTAAACCTCACACAGACCCCACAAAGGCAGCATTAATGTTCACTAGTACAGTGCCAATACCCCCCACCACCTCACTATGCACACACACGCACGCACGCGCACGCACGCACATACTACTTTCTACAGTCGCAGTGTATATCTTTTCTCCTGCTGCATATACTGTGCCTTCAAAAAGCCTTTTCATTCCCCTTTTCTGTTTTTTTTTTTTTTTTGTTATGTCGCATTCCTTCATTTATGTGCATTTATAATACCCATGGTTGGCCTCTTTCCAGAGTGCCTTTGTCTGGTTGGTCTCTTAAACTCCTTCACTGTCCCCTTAGTCCTGCTTTTATCACCTCTGCACCAAATGTCCGTGTGTTATTGCCGCTGCAAAATGGGGCACTGTACTCCTGCAAGTTGGAGGGTGGAGGAAAATGGAAGAAGAAAACAGCAGTCGCTCTCACTGCTGTCTCCACGGTGAGGCTGCTGACCTGTTGACACTCCCCCCTCCACGCACACGCACACGCACACACACACAGAAAACGCACACTCCAGAGATCCCTCTCCCCTCAGTTTGGCTTTGACATGCTAAAATATATAGAGAGAGAAGGGACCGATACAGAAGCGCGCTCTTCGGTCGTGGCATCAGGCATGTTGGGAGTGAATGGCCTGCGTCTCCCGAGTGTCTGGAGTGTGCAGCGCTGCGGCCTGGCACATCTGTGAGACAATCATGAACTCTCATGAGTTAATGATTTCACCTGTGTCCGAGGCTCACCTTTGCAAAGATGTCTGCCCTCGTGTTTGCCTTCCCTGTGGATTCTGAGGTCACTCCTATGTTTGACTTGGTCTCCCTCCGTTTCTTTCCCTCCTTCGCTCACTCTTTCCGCCGTCAATACCGACCTCCCCCCTGCGCTCGCCTGGATGACTCTACCTCTCTCCCACCGCACCGTGTCTGGTAGTTGGGTGACTGAGAGAGGCGGCGGCTCAGAGAGCCAGAGGGTGGCGGAGAGTTGAGTCAGTCTCACAGACGAGGAAAAAGGGGATAGTTACAGAGATTAAAGTCGATAGATAAAAGAAGAAGAAGAAAAAAAAAAAAAAGCAGAGGGAGAAGCCGGGGTTTTGGTCCTGGCTCTGTTGGGACAGTTGTTTCGGAGTTGTGAAGGGGGAAGGGTAGGATTTTAGGGGGAGGGGTGCTGGGGGAGACAGAGGGGAACATGCTGGCTCACTCCTGAAGTGTCAGTGTCTACGGCGGAGCTCTGGAGAAAGGAGAGCGAGTGCTGCAGCTCGGCCGCTCTCTGTGCAGCCATGGAGAAATGGATGCTGTGAACGGAGCGAGGTCTGTTTGTCACACTTTGAGCCGCATGGGCGAAGACTTTCTTGAGGATAGCAAATCATGGATTCCGACTCTGACTCTCCTTTCAACTACTCCTGGCCCTCGTTTCCCAAGATGAGGATGCGCAGGAAAACCGGAAAAAAAGGTAACGGGGAAGTAAGCGATACACGTGGAAATTCATTTTTGCTTTGTCACAGTGATGTGAGTTGCAGTTTCGTGAGTTGCCATAAGTATTGACGGAGCCCCGCTCACCTCAGACAGACATGTCATTATGACCTGTTGATTTCCGATGAGCGTGACAGACGATAGGTGCATGTGGCTCCATTTCAAAGCGAACGCCGCCGACTGTGATCATGGAGTCCGTAGCTACATCATTTCGTAGACGGCGGATGGAAAAAATGTACAGCAGACACGCTTCACCGTGCGCTCTGGAACAATAAAGTTAAAATTAGACTTTTCCCCATTACAGATTCTTACTCATAGGCCTCCGCTGGCTCACCAAGAGTGAGCTCGGTGCATGTTTGCCAGTGATGTAACCTGATAGCTGACAGTATGTTGGGGAATGTCAGATGTCCACTGCAGGCTGATTGAGTGGCTCGGGTCTTTCGACATTCTCAGGCCACACTGTTGTGTGTGCATGAATGAACCACCGGTAAAAGAGTTTTTGGCCTCATGTGACTGCTGGTGTCCATGGAGTGCAAAAAAACAAAAAAAACTAAAAGGAGGCCCAAAGCTCAACATGTCCTTTCCTGTCGAGTGGCTGGTCTCAGACACCTGCTGTGGGTCATCATCATCGGGATCCTGTTCAGGTGTCACTGATACGTTGTTTGAGCTCCAGTTCAGTGCCGTTTGCCTCAAGCAACTGTCGGATTTATCAGAGACCGGACCAATACTGGTGCCAACCCGGTGCTTCAACTTGGCATGCAAGTGTGTTGCTTCACCGTTCGTTATGGGAGAGCCAACGCAAAGGCTTAAAATAGTACAAAATTAAACCAGAGTGGTTAAACAGTACCTTGTGTGTGTGTGTGTGTGTGTTTGGAAGAGGGAGAGAAACAGAGAAAGACAGAGTGAGATCAAGTTACTGCCATGTACGTGTCATGGCTCAACTCCAGCGGTCTTTTCCTCATCTTTCGCTGTAAATCTCTGCAAGATTATCCGTTATTGCTTGTTAATTGTGATTGACATTGGCAAAATGTTACACACACACACACACACATACACACACACACACACACACACGGTCTGTCCGTGCTATACAGCTGAAGAGCACAGACACAGCACAGCACTGTATAAACCTCTCAACCTATATTCAAGTGAATTTGGATATTTTTGGAATCTGGACAGCCAGAGTTGAGACAGGTCTGGTGTGACGGTGCCCCTGCAAAGTTATGTTCTGTGATTTCAGGTGCGCAGTGCCACAAGCTTATTTCTCCACTCTGAGGACTGATTGCTGTTCTCTTGAGGTTTATGTCTTCCTGGATCTCTTGGTGTGGGTGACACAGTGAAACGTAAACACGCGGGGGAACACACAATGTGATGCTTGGACCGGGATGCCTGACCGCAGGTGTCATAACTCAGAGTGGGTTTGTAGATGTTGGTAGACAATTGTTTTAATGACTTGAACGGCCTTCCCTGAACACCGAAGTCAAATAATGACCTCGTTCATTTCATAAGGTAATAACACACTCTGCCATGATTATTATTCCTCCACTTTTAGACTCCGCTTATTATTTTTACCCTGATCCTGGTTGTTTGGTGCGGTGTCTCAAACGAGACTCACGCCATGAAAGAGGGTGCAGCCTCGGACAAATAATCATTTCGTTCTCATAATAAACCGGCAGAGGGTGTTTACACGCTTAGCAAATTATGAATCTGTGCTTATCTTGAACTTTTTGTCCTGAATCAGAGTGGGCCTTGAGAAAGGAACCCTTGTGGCCGCCCTCCCTCCCCCCTTTTTGTCCTGCCTCCCTCGGTCTCCCTCTCCCAGGGGTGTGCATGGGTTGAAGGGTCACACTCTGTGTTTAACTGCCCTGTTCTGGAAACCTGGCAGTGACTGCTGTCTTTGTCTGGGTCTCTGTAAAGCTCCGGCTCTCTCTTTTTCTCTCTGCTTGTGCCCAGGGCACTGCTACTGTGTCGGGCCGGCTCTCGCTCGGGGACATGCTCTGAATATCACCTCGCCCGAAATGTACTTACTGTGCGCTCCCTGAACGTGTAGCCCCACACACTGCCCGGCATTGTTTGAAATTCTCTTTGAAACGGCGAACCCGCAGGTAGAGCTCTCCGTCTCAGCGGTAGTGACAGCTTCTCCGGGCCGAAAGATTGATTTTGTGCAGCTTTAACCCGCTAGTAATATGAACTCGCTGCTTCTCTGTTATTCCCCCCCCGTAAACTAATGTTAAACACAGATCGCAGCGCTTGACAGTTATGTTCACCGAGGCAGCGTTTATGGGTCAGAGGTGTGTGAATGATCGTGGGCCCGTGGCGGCCAGCTGGGGCTTTGGATCTGGCCCACAACTTGAACTATTTAGCGCGTCTGTCAAGTTCCTGAAGTGGGTTTATATGAAACGCTATCTGCTTTCAAACAGCAGTTTGACCCACATCCAGGATCTGACCCCCTCTCTGGATATGACATTAAACGGACTAAAACTAAGTCTGATTTTGTTTTTTTGTTTTTTTTTTCCCACGCACCAATTTTTCACCTCATTGCAGGCTGTAGTGCCTTACGGTGCATTCGTATTCTGGGCGATATCGTGAACTTTGGAGGGCTCCGCGCCGTGGTCTGTGTGTATCCTGTGGTGGGGAATGTTGCGTCTATTCCTTAGCATTTGATGTGGCTGGAACGGGAATCATCTGGTGTCCTCATCAATGTCCGCTCGACTCCCTGGTGCCTCTCAGATTTATTGGATTCACCGCCTGCGGGAAGCGCAGCCAATTGTGGGTCTGATTTATTCTCTGTTGCCGATGCTGGACTGTTGAAGCGCGTTTTTTGAAAACCGCTTGAGGGGCTTATTGGGAGACAGCGGTGCCAAAGACGTGTTTTTGTATCACCGGCTCCACTGCAGCCATGGCTTAACCCTTGACATGCGAGACTGTTACCAGGGACATTACTGTCTACCTGAGCTAATGAGGCTTCACTTTTACTACCGGTTGCTAATGGGGTTTGAATTTCGTACCGTCTTTCCTTTTTTATACAGCTAAGGCTCAGTGGAATGTTACATCTCTTATTCAGTGCCGCACTTCACATGCATTATTCCCCCACGACCTTTTAACCGGCAAAATGTTACCACAAACTGTGTTCAGGGTTTTATTCATGGTAATTTGGTGATGTTGTTTTTCTTATTGCGATATTTGGTCAGATTGGTCAGAGCTACCGGGCAACGCGTTTCCTTCTAGACTGGATTTGATCTTTCTCTTGGGTCGAGTGATTATTTAGCCAAGAATTCAATTTGCTGCATTATGATGCAATGTTACACTAATGCCTACTGCCCATCTGGAATTTCACATAAGTTTGAAAACAGATGGCGCGAGCTGGGGTTGTGATCCTTCGCCGGGTGTCACGCACATCCCGAGCCTTTGAGTTACAACCTTGAAAACAGCATGCGAATGAAAGACCAGTCTCATTTCAGGGTCTGTGTTGTGGTTGATTTACTTGTTTCGGCGGCTTTGGATCTTCCACACAGAGGTGAGGATTTTTCCTTGCTGAGCTGCCCTTCATAGATAGCGCCTTATATCCCCCTTCAGTCTTTGGTTATCATTCAAGTTTGTGTTTTGAAGGTAAAATATCAGCATATTGCTGTGTTTCAGTAGAACTGTCTGACTTTACTTTATTGCGCTGACTCTGCTGCATACGTGTCCCATCAAAGGCTCATTGTAGTGAGGGGACTGGGGTTAAAAACACGAGGGCTTGAAATACTGTGAGAAAGTGTGTTGTGCAGAAGCTGTGTTTTGCAGAGAGCACCTACCCAGAGGGAGCTGTGTGTGTTTTGAGAGCAGGAGTGTTTTCTCCCGTTTAACAGCAAAACCAGGCGACTGCGCACAGTGACTCCACTGTGCTAAAAGGCTTCTTGTCAATGCTACTGTGTACTCACAGGGAGTTATTTCCACTCGCCCACTGTATCACGGGCAGGGTGGGGGACATACGCGCCTACAGATGCCCACTCACAACTCCACGCACACCCATTCACGTGTGTGTGCGTGCGTGCGTGCGTGCGCGCGCGTGTGTGTGCGTGCGCGCGTGTGAAGAGCCATTCAGACGCAGTCATACAGGCTCCTTGGTCCAGAACAATGATATGCTGGACTACCCAGGATGTCTATGTCACTTCCTGTGTTTGTGAGAAGTTATTTGGGGTTGCTGTGGAAACCAAATGTAATACTGAAAACATTTCTCTCTCCCTCTCTTTCTCTGCGGTGCCCTCCCTCTCTGTAGAGAAAAGCCAGTCCATAAGGGAGAGCCAGGCCTCATCCCCAACCCTGGCTGCGGCTGCCAGATTGTCCGCGATGATACACGGCAGAGACCAAGTGTACGCCAACGCCATGCTGGTGGATCAGGTGAGTGAAATGAGCACTTCTAATCTGACGTTCACATGAATGTGCTGGCTGTGGAGCAGGCTTACATGACGTGAAATGGTCCAGTGCAGAAGCTATACGTCAGTCTATGAAATCTTTCCTTCCTACTTCTCTGTTCCAGGTTGAAAATGCTGACATTAGATACCACTCTAAGCCACCCACTGGGGAGGAGGAGGTGAGGCCCGGGCCCCATGCTGGCAGCCAGTGCTGGGAGTCCTCCTCCATGACTCCCCCCGACTCAGGGAACTGCTCTCAGAACCGGTACCCATCCTCGCCCCATAATGGCGAGAGGGGTATCCAAGGCCCCGACGCGGAGAGTCACGGGGAGCCATCCCCTCGCACCTCTCCCCTCTCTCCCTTCGCTACCTCCCCGTCTTTTCCTTCCTCCCCCCTTTCTTCAGCCTTTCGTTTGTTCGAAGGAGCACAGAGGCGTCAGAAGCAGCTTTGTCTGCCAGCTTCTCCTGCCTTTAAGCGCAGAGGATGCAGCTTGACGGAGGCAAGCCGGGGTCTGAGGTAAGAAGTTATTTCTGTCGATTTTTTGTAAAAAAAAAATGGCAACTTTTATATCCAATTGAAGATCATTCAATGTGACTGCATCACAGCTGGCCGAGGTCCTTATGGCCCAGTGCAGTGGGATTCTTCTTCTTCGCTCATTTAGAAACTTGTAGCGTAATCTCAGTGATTTATAAACACTCCTGTGATTAATTCCGTATACTGAAACAACCAAGTATCATCTGTTTGAAAAAAAAGTCAAAACATGTTTTGACTTTTTGTGCGACACTGGCTGTCAGTGAAGGTGCGGAAAGTGACAGGAAGCCTAGACACAATTGAGCTGTTTGTGTGTTGGAAGTTGATGAACATTCCTTCCAGTTTCCTCAGTGCTGTGGGATCGTCTGTGTTGTTGGGATGGGAGCTGACTAAAGGCTACATACATGATTTAAAACACATTTAAAAAACGATTTAATTGGAGCGATGTAGCGACCTAGTTAGCAATGATGATTTCTAGTGTGATTATTATTATTATAATTTTTTTTGGAAGATCATGGAGATTGTCTGCACTGATCTACGCTTAATGGTGAAGGTCATTATGTACACAGTCAGCACAGTATCTGAAAGTGTGCACGGCTATAGGAAGTAAAAGTTCTGCCTGTCCAACGGAGATATGGACAAAACATCTACAGAGTGTCTTTGTGTACAGCTGTGACACCATGACATTTGACCACATAGGCTGAAGTAGCAACCGCCATCAGTGAATATGGTGGCGACAGGATCTTAACCCAAGTATGTATTTGTGTGTCTGTATAAATAGTCCCAGTCTTGAGTGTGACAGTGGGGAAGAGGACCTACTGGGACATTCCTACCCCTGCTCCTCTTTAAAGCAGCAGTCCTTCCTGCGGTCCAGCTCAGGAGAGGAAAGGGACTCTTTCCAAACGTCACCAGACTTTGGCTGCACACGGGACTCCAACAGCACACAGACGTGCACCGAGGTACTCCCATATAACATAAGTGTTGTATGTATGAAATGGCCAGTCCATGCCCCTCCTGACTCTGCCACATCTTTATTTCAAACACATTGAAACTGCTTCTACTGACTGGAGAATGAAACAATACATCTTTTAGTGTTGTTACAGATTCAGATACAGAAACGTGCGTGCGCCTGATCAGATTACCCGTTTCTCTGAGTGCGTTTCATTGGTCTCATACTTATGTGAAATGATTTAAGTTTTTTTTTTTTATATGAGTAATAATGATATTTTCGCAGTGGTGTGGTGAAAAGGCTTTTCAATCAATCGAAATAAAAGTTAAATAAAGTACTACAACAGACACAGCCTGTCAATTAGGCAATTGCCAGTGGATAAACCCAGACTATTAGCAGCACAGTGATGTGAAAGGGAAGGTCAGACATTAATTCGGCCAGGCATGCAGCACTCCGCTGCTCTCAGAGTTTTCTGCAGACTGCAAGCGCAGCTTGATGCTCCAGATTTGTTTGCTCACCCAGAACCCAGAGGAAGCCGAGGTCCGCCTGCGCTCCTACTCCTACTCCTCTCCCAAAGCCAAGCCGTCCCGGCCGCTGCTAAACCGAGACGCAGCCATCACTGACCTGGCAGAAGGTGAGTGACCTTTGACCCCTGGCCCCTGTGACCTTTCTGTTCCCAGGAGCCAGCTGTATGGACACATCTAACAAGGGGGGAGGGGGGCCAGACAGGTGTCGTAAATCAGCAGAGCTTCTCTAGACTTTTTCAAACTTAGCTTTGATACACCACTGCTTGTGTGTATGAGTGAGTGTGCAGCATCAAGGAAGGCCCTGCTCTGTCCCATGTAGATGGTGCGTTCAGCAGCAGCAGCAGCAGCAGTGGTCGCTCTCTACTTCAGACTTTATCTCTCTCTAAATCCCTCTCTCGCCTCAACCAAGTTAGTAAGTACGACAACAATGGTGGCTGGTCGGTGTCGGCATCCCTGTGCGTCTTTTTGCCTTTTCTTGGGGGAACCATGGGACAATGGTAATCATCGAGAGCTGCACAATCAAAAGAATATGGTATATTTATCAAAACATATTCAATATGTTTAAAAACACCAAACATGTCTCAGCGACCTACATTTTGGTGTAAAATGATATTTTGGATCACAAAATTTGGTAAATTTACAAATGATTCTTTCCAAATTGTGCAGCTCTGTAAACGTGGTAAGATTCAGTGCTTGTTGGTGACCCTCACAACACATAAACCGCTCTCGCTCGAGGATATATTTCAATATGTTTAAAAACACCAAACATGTCTCAGCGACCTACTGTAGCTCATAAGAATATCTACGAAAAATATATGAAAAACATTTTTTTTGAACATTTTGGTGTAAAATGATATTTTGGATCACAAAATTTGGTAAATTTACAAATGATTCTTTCCAAATTGTGCAGCTCTGTAAACGTGGTAAGATTCAGTGCTTGTTGGTGACCCTCACAACACATAAACCGCTCTCGCTCGAGGATATATTCAATATAACTTTTTATTTCACAACCATCCAAAGCAGAATTTCTATTATTATCATCCAAAAATCTAATTCTATATTGAAAAATGTTCTCTTGATAACTCTATAAAGGTTATACGAAGTAGCAGTTGTTTCTCCTCTGTGGTTTCTCTTTTTGCTTCCATTTGGGTATGTATTGGGCATTGTTTCCCTCTTGCTTTTTATTTTTTCAATGTTTACTGCTGTATATCTACTTTCTCTGCAGGTTTTTGCTGAATTCGGACCGAGGGATTCTTGCCTTTGCCTCTAACTCAATTCTGAATGCTGATTTAACCCCATCAGCTAATTACCTGCGTAATAGTGTCATTTGTCTCGTCTCCTGTGGCCTCACTCATTTGCTTGTCCTTGTCACTCTTCGTTCCAGAGCAGAGGGCCTTCAGCCTGACGGAGACGCCCAGAGAAAAGAGGTAAAACCAATTATCCATTTCTTGAGGTCAGGCAAGATCTTGAACCGAGCAGGGGTCTTGCTCAGATGGTCCTTCTATTTTTTTCCCACCAATTTTGACGAGTGGTTAGAGATTGGTTTTGGTGACCCTGCATGTGTGTATATTTGTGTGTGTGTGTGTGTGTGTGTGTCTCTCCAGTGTTAAACCTGTGGTTGTGGTCTTTGTGTGCAGGATGTGACACACTTCCTGTTGCAAGGCCAGGACCAGAGTACGCTCAAAATAATTCAGAGTAAATGGCAAAACAGGGCTTTCCTGGACTCTAAACCTCCCAAATGTCTCGCTAATTTCTTGACCACATTAATGATACCGACTTTGTAGTATGGACATACAGTATAATATTCTATTTTGGACAGGGGCTTTAACATGTCTACTGACTTTAACAAACATCTTACAATTGTATCATTTTGTGCCAATTTTTTTCTTGTTTCATTCCACAACTACCATAATCCATATTCATGTTATAGTTGATTTAAGCTCACTGCTTTGTAAAATGATCATGTGCTAATTCATTTTACCCGCTAATAACTCTGCGCAGCGACCAGTGGAAACATTCTTATAGATCGCATTATCATATTAGGTCATTTGATTATCGTGTTGGAGTAGATCATATTAACTCCAAAATATTTACAACATCAGACTGATCAGACTCACCATATTTGGGATTTCACAATATCTCAGTGAATACAATGTTAACAAAATAGAGAAGAAGTATTTCATAATATTTGACATGGTTTATCAAATATGATGTAGCACTAACCGCCCTGTGGCCTATCCACATGGGAAACTTGTTATCTGGCCCTTCCATACACACTTGACAGGGCCCAGAAGCGGTCTGTAGACTCCGGTCGCGGTTGGCACACACGTTTAGTGCCTCCTGATGAGCTGAAAAAACAACAACCGGGCCTGAGGTGTGTTATATCCATGCAGGGTTTTGGGTTTCCGTAAGCGGGCCCAGTCAGCAGAGGAGGAGAGCAGCGCGTCGCTCCAACACCTTACCCTCACAGAGTTCCTCAAAGAGTATGTTTTTCACCGAAACAACCTCCAGCAGCCATGCATGCGTGGCTTAACTCGCGCTAACCCCCGTCATAAAACCATTCCCCAACTCATCCATTAACCGCGTGCATTCTTTGCTGCTGTGATGTGTTATATTAACACGTTTGATATGTCACCGTATAAGCCTGATGTGACGTTGCATGCGCTTCCTTTTTTTTTTTTTTTCTTTCTGTATATTCTTGCCGTTCCCCTAGAATGTCTAATGTCTAACTAACATAGGTTTCGACGAGTAGTTGACACATTATTAATTGCATCTTGCCAAGGTCAGACTATAAATAGTATCCTCTAGAGTCCGTTGTGACTTCCAAGCATGCCAAGCATGTTTTTAGGAGTAATAATCTGTAGCCCAGGGGGCCTGGAAGACTGTCTGGACATTCTTTCATTCCAGCATGTCACCAGTGAAATCGGATTATTCAACCATTTGTACATGAAAGTCAAATAACGATTTGTTTTCTAAAGCATGTCGGCCTCGAGGCCCGCAGTCTTCCGCTGGCCACATCGCTGTGATGTGTTGTGATGACTGAAAGGTTCTCCCCTGAAACAGGATCGAGGACGAGGAGTGGGATAAGTACATCATCCCATCTAAGGTGGAGTCGGAGAAGTACAAAGTCAGCCGGACCTTCAGCTTCCTCAAGAACAGGATGTCCAGCACGCGCAACAAGACCAAGGTGGGGCGATGCAGTAAGCCTGCGCTTTGGCGGAGACCCACCATGTATACGCATTGGCTCCAGTTTCACTGAACGTGAAGTAAAACATTGCTCATCCCCATGTTTAAACTCGAAAATTCTTCCCAAGGTAGAGCAGTAAAAGGTTTATCACGGACGAGCCAGGTCAGGAATCCTGTGCTGGGGGGCCATTATGTATGTTCACCGTGATTTTATTTGGCAGGAGAGATAATTCCTCTCTCTACAGGTCTTAGCAACGGGATACAGAGAAAATATCCTCTTACATAATACATAGTAGCCCCCCCCCCCCCCCCCCCCCCCCCCCCCACACACACACACACACACACACACAGCATGAGGAACCAAAACACATTCCATAGTACACTCTCAATTTTATAACCGCGTGTGGCCAAGAACGTGTTTTCCGCGGAGGTGCAGAGACACGATGCGCATGCGGAACAGTGGGAGAAAAGAAGAAAAAAAAAGGGTAAACATGCACTCTTAGACTTCCTCGTAAAGTTTGATCGGAAAATAAACATTGTACTATCGCGCGCGCACACATCCCCCCCCCCCCCGGTCATCACCACAACAGCAGCCGTCCCCGTGGGCCTTAACAAAGCAAACACAGGCGCTCATTCAGAGGCCCCTTTACCTCGGCAAACTCCACTTTAACAGGTGTCTCTCGGCAAGAAGATGACCGCCGCATGCCTCTCGGCCTGCAGCACAGAGGCCTGTTATTCCTGCCTGAGTGGCTGACGTGATGTGGTGCCGCGGGCTGCGGTAAACGTCGGCCGAATGAGTGCGTTTTGAGCAATTTATGACTTGTATTTCAGGTGAAGGGGAAAGAGGTGAAGGAGGGAAAGGAGAAGCCAGGGGCTGCCGGTGGACACCAGTTTGTCCCCGTGTCTCCGTCTGCGCCTGCCCTCTGTGTGGCCTGTGATAAGTCTGTTTCTGGGAAGGAGCTGTTGCAGTGCTCCAGTAAGTAGTCTATTGTCAGCGCTGCGGTTGTTTTATGTGTTGTGGCGGCCGAGCTGTTTAGGGTGTGTGTAAATCTTCTACGCACGTGTTGCCTTGATGTTCTGTTTAGCGGAGGAAGACGGTTTTCTTCCTCCCGCAAATTCAGCATGGGCCGTGTGGAGCGAAGCACACACAGCAGACAGACATCTGGACAATTTTGTTTACCCTCACTTAAGTGAGGACATTAACCGGGCTGTGCCTTTGTCTGCAGACTGTTTCATGAATGTCCATAAGAACTGCAGGGAGACTGTTGCAGCCTGTTCAAAGGTAACCACCAACATTACACACTCGATTCTAGGAAAGACTGAGGATTGTACATGTTTGTTTAATCGGAGTTGAAAAGGTTGAGCAAAAAGCGTCGCACAAATCTTTCTCCCTTCACTGCCTTAAAAACATGTATGTGTGTGTGTGTATATATATATATATATATTGAAATGGGGTGCTGAGGGGAAGTAGGTGCAGACCTAGGAACTTCTAGAATGTTTTGACAAACATAATAAGAGTATTTGGGAAGGTCAGACATAAATTGACTCCAGTGTTGACTACGTTTGCGGTGTCACAAGGACGACAACGTGTTATTGGGAAAGATTTATATCTGTTGACATTAATGTGATTACGCCTTCCCCCAGAAGCTGCAGGAGAGGAGTGCACTGCTAGTGAAAAGCAAGACCTCGTCTCTCCCACAGAGTGAGTGAGAAATTACAATGCCCCCCCCGCCCCTCCCCTCACCTCTGCCACAATGTCCTCCCTCAGTCTTTGATTTATGTGGTTCCCACCTGTTTCTACTGTAGTGCATTAAGTAAACCATTTCTACTCATCCTCCCCTTCCCCCCTCCTCCCTGTTGTTCATTCTTGGGTCGAGAAGTTACATTTTAATCCGTCTCAGCAGGGGGTCCGCCTTTGATTGTGGTAATGTGTGTTTGTGCACGAGTATTAGGTTTGAGGGTTCCTCTGTCATTGGCTAAACCACTTGATCTCTTGACGCGTAGCGCTGTCGTCACTGTTTGCTGCCAGACAAAGGTCAAAACAAAAGCTTCAGTTACTGCGACACATTGTCATAACCGTAGTCTGCATGCCCAGTTAAACAATGACGGATTACACACGCAGACCTCCTCACAGCTTTATAATCCAGTTATTCTCGTGTTCAGGGACTACATCGATATAGTCTAGACAAAGAGAGATTTGATCAGTTGTAGCATGGGAAAGCCTCCAAGGTGTGACCGATGCTTCATCCTGCTCTTCCCGATGGCCCTCTTTAGGCTCCGTAAAAGACAACTCTCCAGCCTCCGTTTGTTCACCCCCCTCCTCATCGCTGCCAGCGATGACCAGGGACAAGAGAGAAACCTTCGCCCCTCTCACCAAAAGCCTCTCCCTTTCTATAGACAGCAGGTAGGATGGAAGTGCGCGCACCAACGCATCAACGCATGCGTGGATTTTAATAGCGCACTATGAGGGGAAATATTTTCAATCTGAGTTCAGCATATGAAGGCGGAATCACTCGATGTGCTTCCCTGCAGACGGTTTAGCGACTCAGCAGTGGTGGACGGAGAGTGCAGTGGGACAGCCTGCCCCAACAGCTCGCTGTCTGATGAGGGAACGCCGGCCACAATGACTCCCTCGTCCACCGATCCACCCATCACTCCGCAGGGTGAGGAAGAGAGACTTAGGGAATTCCAATTTCTCCGTGGAGGCCACCGTGATTTCAAACGGGAAAGTTGTTCATTGTTGTTGCTCTCACAGATGCTGTTGAAGCTCCTCTGCTGAGCGACTTCTCAGCTGACCTGTTGGGACTTGATGTGGAGTCGTGGAGTCTGGCCGTTACTCCGGAGTTCTGCGGACAGCACGACAGGCACACCATCAAACGACAGGATGTTATATATGGTGAGATTGTGTTCCTTTATTTATGAGTTCCTTAAGCAGCAAAATAGACTTTATTCGAAAACGTTGTTTCGTTAGTAATTGTTTGTGTTTTTTCATGTCACTCTTTAAAGCACCTATTTGGTTAATTCAATAAACCAACTTCCTTTTCAGCCTGTCGGAAGCTTCTGCCATGATGAACACCTCATTCGCACCTGTTGATATATCATGTGCATTACCACCAGATGTCTCAAAGCCCGTTGTCCACTTTCACTGCCCCCCTACAGAGCTGATGCAGACGGAGCTGCACCACATCCAAACCCTTACGGTCATGTCGGAGGTGTTCAGGAGAGGGATGCTGGAGGAGCTGCAGCTGGACATGGACTGTGTGGCCCGAATCTTCCCGTGCTTGGATCCCTTGCTGCTCTTCCACAAGAACCTCTTCGGAGCGCTGCAGGAACGCAGACAATCCACCACCCAACCGGAGAACCCCCGGAATTATCTCATCCATCAGATAGGGGACATACTGCTTCAGCAGGTTGGCGAAGATTCATGCATGCCTATAAACACGCCGATACATTTCTCCGTGTATGACAGCCTCTCTCTCTCTCTCTCTCTCTCTTTCCTCCCCTCTCTCAGTTTTCACATGAAAATGCTGAGAAGATGAAGGAGGTTTACGGCGAGTTCTGCAGTCACCACACTGACGCCGTCAATGTCTTCAAAGAGCTGCAGCAACAGAACAAGAAACTCCAAAACTTTGTCAGGGTAAGACCCCTAACCTCTAATGCATTCAAAAATAAGGGTTGTATAGGAAAATGTCGTCATTTAGATTTTTAACTCTGTCCACAGCAACAGAGCAATAACTCTGTGGTCAGGCGACGAGAGGTGCCAGAATTTATCCTGCTGGTCACTCAGCGCATCACCAAGTACCCAGTGCTGTTGGAGAGGATATTACATTACACGCCGGGTAAGTCAGGTCTACAGGTCCCTTTTGCACGTTCAATACAATTTAATTAAATATTGATGTATATTTTGAATAGCTAAATGTTTAAATGTGAAAAAAAAAACCTGATTATGATGAATGATCACTACATATCCCAAAACGACTGCTACCAGTGACATGTAACTAAGCAACCTGCATTGACTGCAGTGGAAATGGTTCGTAGTGTTCATCCGTCTCGACCAAATGAATACCTATGCATATTGTTATCATTGTTTTCTTTTTCTGAGTTGCTCATGTAAAAAATCGAACTCACACATCACCACACTTCTCCCGACAGTGGGAAGTCAAGAGCACTCCGACCTGTCCAGTGCCGTGGTCCAGATCCGCGACGTCATCACTGCAGTGAACCTGACAGTGAGTAAGTATGTGAGGTGTCAGGAGCTACAGGAAGTCCTAGCCCGGCTGGAGAACAAGAGCTTTGCCAAGCTAAAGAACGACAAGGTGTTTCGCAAACTGGACCTGAACAGCAAACACCGAGACCTGCAGCATAAAGGGCTGGTCTACTGGAAGACTGCTACCGGGCGTCTAAAAGGTGTGTACGAGATCATCTTTGTCATGAAACGTATTTTTGTTCAGAGACAACCAGTCTGCATGTGTTTACACTCTTGTTTTCAGATACTCTGGCACTCCTGCTCACCGACGTACTGGTTTTCCTGCAGGAGAAAGACCAGCGCTTCGTGTTCGCTGCAGTAGTAAGCCTCTGCCCACACAACACGTTGAAATCAGAGACACATTGCCCCTGCCTCTTTCCTGTTTCTGTTTCTCTCCATCCTTGGAGCCATTCAACCCACCATTTCATGAGCTGTATCCACCTTTTTTTTTTTAGGACCAGAAGCCCCCTGTAATCCCTCTGCAGAAGCTTATCGTCAGAGAAGTAGCCAATGAAGAGAGAGGTATGTTCCTTATCTCGGCCTCCTCCGTGGGCCCAGAAATGTATGAAGTTCACACCACCACCAGAGAGGAGAGGAATGCGTGGATGAAACACATACGGCAAGCCGTGGAGAGGTGTGTATATGCACATGCGTGCCAAGTCAAATGAACTGTACGTCTGCTCAATGCGTGTCTACTCACAGTATGTGTGTTACTCGTTATCTCACCCTGCAGTTGTCCTGAGGAAGAGGAGGAGGAGGACCGAAGTGCCGAGTCAGAGGAGGTCAGGCGAGCCGCAGAAGCAAGGGTTCAGAAGATCACCAAGTTCCAAGGTAAGAATGAATGAATACATTTATGATATAATATTTATTATAATAATACAGTATTAATAATTATATCCGATTTTTTGTATCCACATCAAAAAGATGATGATGTTAACCGTAAACGACAGAGAGTCTCAATTGGAGTGCATGTTTTGTGTAGAGACACTGTTGGGTCAGGATCAGCGCATCTGCAACAGCCTGGAGGAGAAGCTACATTTGTATGCTGAGCTCACGGAGTTGACCCTCCACTCACCGGAACCTGTACCACACCGCCCTCTGCTGGTGCAACCAGAGCTGGACAGCGAGATGCCACGACAGGCCTCCTCGCTGCTCACCGCTGCCCTCAGAGAAGGTGAGAGCGCCGCTCACTTTTCCATTCCATCTGCACAGACGATGAAATATAATAATGGAGTTCGGTGGGGCCAAATTAGTTTTTAGATTTATGTCTATGTACGAGAAACACTAGCAAATAACCCTATGATTTTAGAGGGCTGACCCTTTGCATCGTTGACAAGGAAGATTTACTTTCACATGCTATATAATTTTATCTACATTATTATTCTAAGGGCCCAAGTAAGTGGCCATGGTACATCCACACTGATGCCTTAGCCTATTTTGGCTGATTAGACGCTTTATTGACACTTCCCTCAGTTCTCTTCAGCTAGTTTTACACAAAATGAGGCTTACCTTGTATTTATTAGAAGATTTCTGCTACAACAAAATCTAAATGTAGCCACAATACTGAGGATTGCTTTAATTAGACATTTTTTACTGCGTGTTGTGGAGAACAAATAGATTATAATAAATGTTTTTAAGTGTAGATTTATGTTGCTGTCATAGTTGCCATGAAGAACACGCTCGTTGCCAGAATAATGATGAGTTCTGACAGATATTTGCCTCTTCTGCAGCTGAGAACCTGATCACCATTCTTCAGTCTCGGGACGTGCTCGCTGCACAAAATCACAGCTCCCCCCTCCAAAGACCAGAGTGCTGCAGCTACAATAGTCACGGCAGCAGTATCCAGGAGTCTCCGTCTGAACGTGAGCCGCAGATGCACACTGTCATTCTGAGGGGTCATTTTGTGTGGTGGACATTGCGGAACAAATACTCCCCAGCCTTTAATGATGTGGTCGAAGCGCGCTGCTTGATGTCGGCCTACTGGCGGTGCTAATCCCCATCTTCCTTCTCCCTTCCTTGTTCCTGCAGCAGATTATCTCAGCACGCTCAGTATGAGCTCCACCTCTCTGGGGTCGGACCCCGAGTTGCCGGGGTTGGACGCCGTGTTGTGGAGCTCTGCTGTTGAGCTGAGAAGAGGAGACGCCAAAGGGACACTGCTAAAGGTTCAGCCACCGTGGTTCCCCGTGAGCGGTGTTTATCAATGAATGATGATTCAACCCCTTTATTCCTGTAATGACACGTTGTTCCGTAGGTGGCCGAGAGCGTCCAGAGCCTCACTCAGCTTCTCTATAGTCTGCAGGTGAGTCTCGGCGTATGAGGAGTGGCGCTTTCATGTGTCATGTATGAAGTGAGCCATTCATCTGAGTGTGAGCACGTGCGGCCTCCTCGTGTTTGCAGGCGGCTGTGACCCTCCAGGACAGCTGCTACGAAGTCCAGAAACTCCTACTGCAGGAGGGAGACAGACCTCAGCTCAGAACCCTCTCTTCCCTTCAAAACAGTCTGGTAGCCTAACACTCGCTTAAAAACACAATAGGCCCACGCCAGTGTGTCAAGCCGTTTCGAGGAATTAGGAATCTTATGACAGAAGAAATCAAAACCGGTTTCTGTTTTTATCCAGGAGCAGGAGAAGCAGAGGGGCATGGAAAAGAGAAAAGAGGAAGTCGAAAAGAAGGGTTCAGAGAGGAAGAAAGAAGAGGCGGATGAGGTGCAGAAACTCCATGTGAAGCTGAAACAGGAGCATCAGCGCTGGGACAAAGAGTGCCTGGTCCGGGAGAAACACCAAGTGAGCCCTCCGATTCCATGGCAGCTCGGTGCACAGCCAATCGAGTTATCATTGTGCACTTGACCGTGACTGTGTTCGAAAAGGCTTTTTAACTGATTCGCCTTAAATTGATTGAATGTAATTAATCTTTTTAAATGGTCTCACATGGCACAGAACATGTTGCCTACACCATCAAGCATTTCAAGAAAACATACAATCCAATAAATTAGACTTCTAAATATAGAACATGTCACCAGATACTGTTTAACGTTTTCAACTCTGCAAATTTAAAGTTTCGTCGGGCCGAAGCTGCCAGAAGATTCTCGAGCCTTTTCTCCGTGTGCGGCGAATCTACCGCAAAACAGCTCGATGGTGAAATCTGACCTGACGGGGCCTTTGCGGTGTTTGTGTGTAACAGAGCGAGCAGGAGAGTGTGCTGGAGCAGAGGGAGCGGCAGTGCCTCCTGGAGGCGGAGCGCCTGCGCTGCGAGCGCGAGGAGCTGGAGGCCCAGCTGCTGGAGTACCAGCAAAATCTGGACAGGCTGAGGGAGGGCCAGAGGAGCGTGGAGAGAGAGAAGGAGAAGATCGAAGTCCAGCAGAGGCTCCTCCAGAGCTGGAGACACAGCCGCCAGAGTAGCTTGCCTGTCGCGATACCGCTGGAGGAATACGAGGTACGAGCGGGATGAAGAGGGCAGGCCGGGAAGGTGAAATAAAAACACTTCGCCTCTGATTTCTGTGCTGTTACTTCAATGTCCCAGGTGCCCAGCCACAGCCGCTCAGGCAGCCTGGATGGCAGCTGGTCGGTGTACGAGAACAAGGCGCCCTCGCTCAATTCTCTGCAGCCCAGCCACCCGCACCAGCCCGTCGGCATCCACCAGCGCCAGTGTCCGCTCGAGACCGAGAACCACGACGGCCCCCCGCACGGCTCCAGCTACGCCGCCAGCCTCGGCCTCAGCGCCAGCCTCTACAACAGCCTCAACGCCCTGCTGAGTCAGGCCCACAGCAAACAGCCCCCGGATGCTCCCACCTACCCGAAGTACAGTCACGACCCTCTGCCCCTGAACGACTCCGTGCGCCCATTGGGCAGCGTGCTCACTGCACAGCCACGGAGGACGTGCAACAGTAAGGAAATCATACCAGACTTTAAGTCACCAGCAGTTCGAATTTGGCGTTGTGCAGACAAAAAGACACACCATTGATCTCGGTCTTCTCTTGTTCTCCTCCCGGCAGACTTCAGCCCGCCGCTGGACAAGCGATCCCCGAGTCGCTGGGGCTTCGAGGTCACGGCTCACGGACTTTGCGAGGACTACACCTGCTCCTCGCCCTCTCTCACCCCCCTCATCCCTCCGCAGTCTTACTTCTCTATTGAAGGACAGAACGGGGAAGAGGCGGGCGAGGAGAACATTGTTTATCTCTGACAATGAATCCTGCGAGAGGAACAAACAACACTCCAAAGCTCCCTGACAAATAGTTGGACCAACAGTAATATAGCTGATGCTTTCGTGTGTCTGTGAATGTGCGCGTTGGCAGCCATCTAAACGTGTTGGATATGGATGGAAGTTCACTTAAAACAACAACAACAACTGTATAATCACATAAGGGAATAGTTGCAGGGATATAGAAGTATATGCAGACACATTGTATGTGCCTTGATCAGCATACGTCAGCCGTTAATCTTTTCTCTTTCCTACGCGATCAAACCATTGTGCCTTTTTGTAAATCAGCGTTTATACTTTGTACTCGCGGTGTTTTTTTTTTTACTTTGGATCGTTTTGGTATCTGTCGGACAGATCTATCCTTTGCTCTGCAAACACTGGGACCTAAAGCGTGAGGAACTCCGGACACAAGTCCTGGTGTTATTTTCCAGCAAGCACTTGAAAAAAAGAAAAGGAAAATATTTGAGAAGCTAATGAGTGACTGAAACCATTCTCCATGTCCACTTTATGATATTTATGAGGGATCGTTAGAATCCTAAAGACACATATTTTATAAATATTAAACATATGTATAGTTTTATGGAAAGGCTACCTATGCACACCATGTCGAAAGGGGAACTTCCTTTTTCTCACACAAGTGCCAAAAAATCGCATTATCTGATGCTGTAATTGATTTCTGTGAAAAAAAAAAAAATGTAACCTTCGTATCAGTTAATTTATTGTGTAAATTGCTTCATGCACGCTCAACATTAATGATACTTTGATATATAATGTAATCTCCGTAATCAGAACTGTGATGTGCCATATCAATATTGTGCAGTATGTGAAACCATTGAGTCATTTTTTGTGTGTGTTGGTGTGACACAGTAACGTCAGTTTGAGGTTTACAAACCGCAATTTATGCAAGGCTCCAAATTTAGCTGAAGGCAGGCGGCCAATAACTTGAGAGTTTCACTTGGTGCGAACCACCCGTGGTCGGACGTTCACTCGACTCAGGGGGATGAAGCATTTCAGAGTAGCCTTCATTTACCTTATTGGACGTTACCTGATCTTTTCTGAGGATCACAATGGATGCTGCTTGGACATTGGTGAGTGGGATTCATTGGAACTTTATTTAACACCTACCGCAATGTCATGACATGTTGCGGGTCTTCGTACGCCAGTTGGGCAGGCGCCCATGCCGAGAGTCCGGCATCTGCTTGCCATCAGCGACGAGCAAAACCTGGTGGTGAGCTGGCTGGTGGGCAGTGGTTCGGTGGGTGGCATCCATGAGATCCAGATTAGTCGCGCTGAAAACCAAACCGTCATTTACAGCGTGAGTACCTTGAGATCTTATGCCCCGGGGGTTTATGCCGTTTGAAGTCTTTCCTGCCGTGGCGTCCCCGTCACGTTGCAGCCCCCCGACCGTCCTGCTCGTAACAGGGTCGACCGCTTTGTGCGCCACTTCGTTTTGGTTGTACGTCTAGGAGAATGTCAGCGCACCCTCTGCAGATTCACCGGGATACAAATGGACGTGGACCTCCGAGCTGCCTCTGGAGTGTGTGGATCACTCGGTCAGGGTTCGACACTTCGACAACCGCTCTTTGCCCAGCCCCTGGAGCGAATGGGTAACAAACTATGGTGAGCCCAAGTCTGACTCTAGCGTGCGCCGCGTCGGCGATAGGATCGGGACCTCCACGCTGACACTGGTGGCTGATCGATCAGATTGTGGCCCTCTTGTCGTTTTTAAGCTCTTCCCTTTCGTCTTTACATCTGTGCTTCACAACTGTCGCAATACCTGTTGCAGTCATTGCAACTGTGTCTATGGCCAGGCACCGCCTGCTTAGAGCCTGCCCGTAATATGCCAAGACGAGTTGCCTTTTTCAAAAATCGTTTTTTTTTTTATCGCAGGTGGCATCGATGCTCTCTCGTCTTGTATTTTACACTGAGTGACGGCGTTCGGGGACTATTCCCTTATGTCATCGTTTGGGGTTTGTTTTTTTGAAGCACCATCCGGGTCAGAACCCGTTCGCGTCACTATATATATATATATAACACCATTCTCCGTAGGTGTTGAGGCAGAGGAGAAGACCAAGATGTTCCCGTTCCAGCGGGTGCTGAGAGAGGGCACCAATGCCACGTTCTGCTGTGTGCCCCCGGCAGGAGTCAACATCACCGGCATCACCTTAAAAGAACGGTCGTATCCTCTCGTCAGCGTTGGAGCCCGAGTCAAGGCCATTGCCGTAGCCAACCTGCATATGCCAACGTACATTAATGCGCTCACGCTCCAATGCAGCGACACAACGGGCAACGGCAACTATGCCTGGAACTACGTCAGCTGTGAGTTTGAGCTTTGGTTGTTTGTGTTTTCTTTACACTGTCTATCTTCGTTTTTGTTTTTCTGTTTAAAAAAAAAAAAAAAAAGGTACCGCACAGGAGCATGTTCATAGCTTTGTGCTGTAGTTCCTTCGCAGAAGCCCGCAAACCTCAGCTGTGCCACCTCACACATGACGGCCGTCACCTGCACCTGGGATCCAGGCAGAAAACGGGACCCCGGCGATCGGAACCATCAGACACACACCCTTCACATAAGGTGAGCGCACACGTCACAGTGTGTTCAGCTACGGTCTGTGAATCCAATGGTGTGCGGAAGATGGTTCTTTTTTGCTCTTTTACCTCCTTGTGTGCAAATGTCTGTATGTATTTGAGATTTATTTAGATTCATTAAAAAAAATATATATATATATATATATATATATAGATTTAAGAACAATACTGAATGTAACGAAGCTTCTTGGCCACATTAGGATACTTTTTTCTCACACCACTTCATTCTGTATTTTATTTAAGTAAAATAACATTTTCAAATAATTTTAGTTCGATTCATTTGGAGCTACTTAAGTTTAAACAAGCAATGTCCAAGCTACAAAGTCCCTAAAAACAGACATTTTTGAGTGATTCTGGGTTTTTTTTTTTGTCGATGAAAACACAGGAACTCGGACCAGGCTCCCATCAGCTGCGAGCCATCGTCCTGCACCTTCTCGGCCATCCCACATTTGGAGGAATACGTCATCGCTGTGGTGGTGCAGGACACGCTGGGGGCGGAGACGGAGAGCTACAGCTTCAACATCAGCGACAGAGGTCAGAGGTCGCCCTGACATCCAAGGATGATATGGAGTATACAGTACATGTTTTAGCCCTGCTCTTTCGTTTGAGTCTTTGAAACCGTAACAGTCCAAGCATCCCCCAGTTTAACGTCACCTTGAATGAAATTGGTTCCTCGCTCGTCGCCGATGGTCACTGCACGGTTACTAGACGAGGACTTTAAGTGTGTGGATTTTTCCCATTATTGCCATTAGTGTTCCCTGTTGCCGAATGGGACAGTGTGAGCCCCGGTGTGACGGACACCACGGTGTCCTGGATCGTGCAGGGCAACTTGACTCAACTGAACCTCCTCTGTCAGGTCGCTGTGGAGACAGGCAGCACCACCGAGGTGAGGTGAATCCTTTTTCACCGCAATGTTCGGACGCCAGAAAAGGAGGATTTAACCGTGGGTGGGTGTGTGTGTGTGTGCGTGTGCGTGTGCGTGTGCGTGTGCGTGTGTGTGTTTTAACAGCTGAACTGCAAAGGTGTGGCCGGTCCCTATGAAGTCAAACTGGAACATCTGCTCCCCAACACTCGCTACTCTACCAGGGCACGCTGCTCCGTCGGTGGCAGACTATGGGGGAAATGGACACAGCCCTTGTCATTTACGACCCGTGAGTACAAGAAGTGGGCATTAACGGCGCCGTCCGCTTCTCATTCCGAGTCCATTCCAATAGCCGCGTGCTTGCCCCTCAGATCCGCTGGTGACCTTGAACTTATGGAGGAGAGTAACGCCTTTGTCCGACCCCCACCGTCGCCAAGTCACTTTGTTGTGGACGCTGGTGAGTGGTCTCGTGGAATGTTGGCGCCGGTACTGATGCCCTAGTGCGCGCGCAGACTTCGCTCTGGTTTAACTCGAGTTGTATATGCGTATCCCCACTAAATCGATGACCACCATTGGTGCTCAGGATGTCCCTGGCTCAGCGACCAGTGTGACCATCCAAGGTTATACAGTGCAGTGGTCAGAGGGAGGCCACCGAAGGAGCGAGTGGAAGGACGGTGGGCAGACCCAGGCGGTGGTGTCCGTTGGTCCAGGGCAGTATGTCTTCGCTGTCGAAGCTCTCCTTCGTGCCGGCTCCTCCGTCCCCGATAACATCACCATCCCAAAGTTAGACCTCAGTGGTGAGCGCGGCTTCTTATTTTATGTCAAATTGACTTTAACTTTTCACACTTCCATACCAAAGAATAGAATAGAATTGATGATCAAGGAACCTTAGGCATGGTTGATTTATATAAAAAAAAAAAAAAAAACGTTTCTTCTCCCACCCACTGTGTGATAAATCCAGCAGTTTGATGTGATTGCATCTGAAGTGTGTCGTCCTGTTTCTCTGTCCAGAAAAGCTCCCAGAGGAGAAGCGCTTGAGCAGCAGCTCAGCCGGTGGCTTCAATCTGTCGTGGATCGGGCAGGACACCGCAACTTGTGGCTACGCAGTGGAGTGGTGCATTCTGGGAATTGCCGTGCCATGCACTCTGAGATGGAAAAAAGTGCTCCAAGGAAACCATGCATTATTCCTGCCTGCTGGTATTTTTTCTTGGTTTGATCCGTTGTTTTTTTTCCACCCCCCCCCCCATTTCCTGTGCATCCTTTACTATGGCATTTATTGTCATTCACCTTCGTTGTACAGGACATTTCAGAGCAGGCCGTAGGTATACCTTTGATATCTACGCATGCATGAAAAACGGACACAGACTACTGGAGATACAGACTGGATATTCACAGGAGCTTGGTGAGTGTTATTTGTATACGTGTAGGGTTCTGATTATAGGTGAATTTGACAACCAAATAGGTTGATCTGTTTTTCGTCTTGCTTTTTGATCGTGGGAACGCGTGTTTTTCAGTTGGCATGGTGAAACATATTGCAGGAAAGAAGAGGTCCTTACAACATAGGTTTATAATGATAAATGCTTTATAAGGTGTGAAAGCTCAAGTTTTGACACAGGATGTCTTCACCCACGGGCCTAATCAAGACATCCTCCAGATGTGATCTGTACAACGGACAACCAAAAACAGTCCGGTGTTCTGTTTGTTTTGTTTGTTTTTCTGAGCGGAGAAAGCAGGGTCTAGAATGCAATGCAAATGATCATCCCGTGGATTTACGGCTGAAGACAAAACCAACCACTTTTACCTCAGATCGCCGCAAGGGCAGGCTGCATTGTTGTGCGTTGCGGTTTACTGGGCTGACTTCTAAGTGTTTCTCTTTTACCTTCAAAACCACTTCCTCTTCCCCAGAAGCGGTACCGCCCCCGCGTCTGGTTGAACCTGTTCATATCACTTGCTCAGCTGTGACACTGGAGTGGCGTTACAAAGAGGATGATCCATCCCATCCGGCATTCATCACTGGTTACCTGGTTACTGGACAGGAAGTGGGATCCAACATGCGGCTAGATCTGACCGCAGGCGGGTTGCGGAGGACACCCTCCAGTGTTGATCATTCTTGAACTTAAATGTTCTCTGTGAACGAATGCGACTGCGCTGTGAAACGCCATCTCACTTGATTACCCACTCCCGGCAACATGAAACACGGCACTAATGGTCTCGCGTACTTTCACAGTGGATATGTTCAACCTGTCGGTGGCAGACCCTCGGAGGAAGGCGCTGAACGTAGAGGGTCTGAAGCAGGGCCACGAGTACACTTTCTCTGTGAGCGCTCTGACTAAATATGGACCCGGACAACCCGTCAACATCAGCTTCAGGACCACAACCAACTGTGAGCCCCGCTACCGCCTGTACAGTCACACTCAATTCAACACAGTCATTCTATTTCACGGTGGTTTTTTGGCCTTTTCAGAACCCGACCGAGCTCCCGAATTCCAGTATATAGGCTTGAATGTTGCTACTGTATCCGGTCGTGTAAACCTCTTTTTCCTCTGGCAGCCTCTGCTCAATTGGCTAAGACCCTGGCCTCCATCCTCATACTGCTGGCCTGCACCTTTTTGCTGTGCTCTCAAGGGCAACTGTGAGTAGTGTCATCTTTTTCACTCATGTCAACATGCGTTCCTGCCAAGTAAGACCAGTGGCCTCTCTCTGACGTCTTGCTTGTTTTCGCTTCGCTTAAAGGCTGAAGAGAAGACTGACTGAGATATTTGTGTATCCTGCTGGCATGGGCATCAAAACTTCCGAGTTCGACCGCTTCCTGCAAAAGGTATGGACAAGCCACGGACACTGTCAGCTTAGTATATTAATATCGATTTTTTTTTATTCATTAAACAGAAGGTAAGGCCTGCTGCGACATAAATCACACCGCACTCCATCTACAGGTGTGTTTTGTGCCTATTATATGTACAAACAAACCCGCTTTAGTTTATATATTCGGGGGGGGGGGGGGGGCTCATTTCTTTCTGGTGGGGGGGGGGGGGGGGGGGGGCTCATTTCTTTCTGGTTCTTGGTCTTGTAAACCACATTAGAGTCAAATAAATCCTTCTGATATTTTTGTCCTCTGTAGTCGTGAAATACGTTGCAGAAACAGAAATTGTTTTCCAAGTTTTTCCCGATTCCAACTCCCTCTGCTCGTTTGCGTAGACTGGCGAGCGGGTGCTGTCCCACAAGTTGGAGGAGTGCGTCGGCTGTGACATTGAAATCCTACATTCCACTCCTCTTTATCAAACAACCGCGCTGGGAGATCCCGAAAGCCTGGACACATCACCCCCTCCTGGTTCCCAGCCTCCGCGTGGGCCAATCAAAGACTACTGTCCACAGCCGGTCACACTGCACCTCCAGGGGCCGGCCCCAAGCACCCGCTACTTTCCCTCCGTGGCCGAGGACTTCCCTGAGCAGCCGGAGGTGGCCGACGGTGAAATCAAATCAAGCACTGAACCCACCGAGTATCTGCAGCCATCGTGTAGTGTCGTGTATGGTTACATCTCCGTTGATACTTTACAAATATAAAGGCATTCTAACTAGTAGTCCAAATTCCCGTAGTCCTGTAATCCCAGCGAAGGATTTATATTTCTGCCCCATTTTTTTTTATGGTTTTCTCATGCGATTTGCGTGGGGGGGAAATTCTAGCTTGCAGCTTGCAGATTTGCTTCAATGAGATGCAACTGGAAATGTTTATCTACAGGATGCTCGTGATATGACCGATAAGGCCCCACACCTAAGGCGGAAGGGGATGAGAGCAGCATGAAACGGTGACGCTTCCTGATCTAATCGGAACATATTTTTGTAAAAAGCATCAATTCTGCAATTCTGAATTGCAGGAGGAAACGGAATGGAGGAGTGACTTAGAAATAACCGCCCCTGTTGATGTTTAAGTTAGGAAAACAAATTGGGAGAGAGCAACACTAAGTGAAATGGTTTGACGCTCTGTTGAAACTGAACGTCGTCGAGTTCAGCTGCCTGCAACCTGTTCATCGGTGATCAATGTGTTTTAGGGGACAAAAGTCAGAATCAAATGTCGTAACAGACTGGAATATTACACTCGAACGCCGTTTTCTTGCCGATAGCGGAGAGTCACTCCTACAAGCCTGCTGCCGTTTGGTTGTCGCCAGAGGCCTGCCGGTAACAGGTGATGTGATTTTATCAATTGTACAATCTGAGGGAGTCTGCGGAGGAGCTGTTGTCCCCTGTGCGCCTTCATTGTGGAAACTGCGCAGAACCGGTTTAAAGGGAGAAGGGGAGAAATCCGCTATTTTACCCGTTAATGCCGTGTCACCTCTCCTCTCCTCCGCGGCTGCGTGTGACTACGAGTCTGGTCCTTATGGAGTATCAACTGCAATATCAGCATAGTAAGGTGCACTTGATTTCCTTCAGGCAGACGTGGGTTACTGTGATGGCATGCTTCAAAATGGTGTTATCAGCTGTGAGGAATTTGGCATCACTGAACCAATTTCCCTGGAATTCCCGTCAGCTTAGCCGCAGAACTGGTCCCGAAACATATCGGGCCTCTCTGCTGCAGCACTGACGCAGAAAGCTACAGTTTATGTTGACATGTCGTTTTGCGAATCTGGTTGGGAACCCGAAACATGCACGGCACAGAGAACGCCAGGAAGAGTTTTTCGTATGTCTCTCTTCTTCATATATATATATATTCAGTGATTCAGCAGCTCTG
The DNA here is from genome assembly GCA_016785305.1 of Colistium nudipinnis. Lineage (NCBI taxonomy): Eukaryota > Metazoa > Chordata > Actinopteri > Pleuronectiformes > Rhombosoleidae > Colistium > Colistium nudipinnis. Next base: position 1,026,827 of record JAFBJU010000145.1, read on the forward strand.
AGCCAAAGAATGTGTGCGTGTGTGTGAGCTCACCTGCGGTGTCATTACAGCAGTTACAGCATCCTGAGTAAATGAATAAAACTGAATTTGAACAAATGCCTAGATTTCCACAGTGAGCAATTCCCCAAAAGTTTAAATATCATTGATTGGCTAATTATCCTGAACATAAGTCCCCCCCCCCCAAAAAAAAAAAAAAAAAAAAACAAAACCCCCCCCGGGT